>CM046295.1:17072333-17326337 GCA_025267735.1 Mactra quadrangularis | reverse complement strand
CTAAATGTAGTTAGTTGCTTATTTAAACACATTTTCCCGATGCCCTACGTAGTTAGCAACCTATTTGCAAAAAATCATACCTGCGCAGTGAGATGCGCAGTGGCTACAGTGCCCCAAAGTCGCCCCTCATCCTAGTGTCGCAAAATTTGCACGGGATTTCTTGGTACCTGAACCTGGTGGGTTTTGTGTTTTAACACGTTTTTCAGGTGCCCTAGATGGTTAGCAACCTAACTGCAAAAAATCACATTCGCACACCGAGGTGCGCCATGGCAACAGAGCCGCAAAATATACCGTGCAATATGGCCATATAGGGCTTTAGAACAGCAAAAATGGCCGCTTCATCCTGGTGTCGCAAGGTTTGCACGCGTTTTTTGCTACCTAAATGTAGTTAGTTACTTGTTTAAACACATTTTCTCGATGTCCCACGTAGTTAGCAACCTATTTGCAAAAAAATTACACCTGCGCAGTGAGATGCGCAGTGGCTACAGTGCCCCAAAATCGCCCCTCATCCTGGTGTCGCAAAATTTGCACGGGGTTTCTCGGTACCAGACACTGGTGGGTTTGGTGTTTAAACACGTTTTTCAGGTGCCCTAGATGGTTAGCAACCTAACTGCAAAAAATCACATTTGCACACCGAGGTGCGCCATGGCAACAGAGCCGCAAAGTATACCGTGCAGTATGGCTATATTGGGCTTAAGAACAGCCAAATTAGGCTTCGCCTCCTGGTGTCGGGAGGTTTGCACGCGTTTTTTGCTACCTAAATGTAGTTAGTTGCTTGTTTAAACACATTTTCCCGATGCCCTACGTAGTTAGCAACCTATTTGCAAAAAAATCATACCTGCGCAGTGAGATGCGCAGTGGCTACAGTGCCCCAAATTCGCGTCGACCTGTAGTGTCGGGAAATTTGCACGGGGTTTCTCGGTACCAGAAACTGGTGGGTTTGGTGTTTAAACACGTTTTTCAGGTGCCCTAGATGGTTAGCAACCAAACTGCAAAAAATCACATTCGCACACCGAGGTGCGCCATGGCAACAGAGCCGCAAAGTATACCGTGCAGTATGGCTATATTGGGCTTAAGAACAGCCAAATTAGGCTTCGCCTCCTGGTGTCGGGAGGTTTGCACGCGTTTTTTGCTACCTAAATGTAGTTAGTTGCTTGTTTAAACACATTTTCCCGATGCCCTACGTAGTTAGCAACCTATTTGCAAAAAATCATACCTGCGCAGTGAGATGCGCAGTGGCTACAGTGCCCCAAATTCGCGTCGACCTGTAGTGTCGGGAAAATTGCACGGGGTTTCTCGGTACCAGAAACTGGTGGGTTTGGTGTTTAAACACGTTTTTCAGGTGCCCTAGATGGTTAGCAACCAAACTGCAAAAAATCACATTCGCACACCGAGGTGCGCCATGGCAACAGAGCCGCAAAGTATACCGTGCAGTATGGCTATATTGGGCTTAAGAACAGCCAAATTAGGCTTCGCCTCCTGGTGTCGGGAGGTTTGCACGCGTTTTTTGCTACCTAAATGTAGTTAGTTGCTTGTTTAAACACATTTTCCCGATGCCCTACGTAGTTAGCAACCTATTTGCAAAAAAATCATACCTGCGCAGTGAGATGCGCAGTGGCTACAGTGCCCCAAATTCGCGTCGACCTGTAGTGTCGGGAAAATTGCACGGGGTTTCTCGGTACCAGAAACTGGTGGGTTTGTGTGTTTAAACACGTTTTTCAGGTGCCCTAGATGGTTAGCAACCAAACTGCAAAAAATCACATTCGCACACCGAGGTGCGCCATGGCAACAGAGCCGCAAAGTATACCGTGCAGTATGGCTATATTGGGCTTAAGAACAGCCAAATTAGGCTTCGCCTCCTGGTGTCGGGAGGTTTGCACGCGTTTTTCGCTACCTAAATGTAGTTAGTTGCTTGTTTAAACACATTTTCCCGATGCCCTACGTAGTTAGCAACCTATTTGCAAAAAAATCATACCTGCGCAGTGAGATGCGCAGTGGCTACAGTGCCCCAAATTCGCGTCGACCTGTAGTGTCGGGAAAATTGCACGGGGTTTCTCGGTACCAGAAACTGGTGGGTTTGGTGTTTAAACACGTTTTTCAGGTGCCCTAGATGGTTAGCAACCAAACTGCAAAAAATCACATTCGCACACCGAGGTGCGCCATGGCAACAGAGCCGCAAAGTATACCGTGCAGTATGGCTATATTGGGCTTAAGAACAGCCAAATTAGGCTTCGCCTCCTGGTGTCGGGAGGTTTGCACGCGTTTTTTGCTACCTAAATGTAGTTAGTTGCTTGTTTAAACACATTTTCCCGATGCCCTACGTAGTTAGCATCCTATTTGCAAAAAAATCATACCTGCGCAGTGAGATGCGCAGTGGCTACAGTGCCCCAAATTCGCGTCGACCTGTAGTGTCGGGAAAATTGCACGGGGTTTCTCGGTACCAGAAACTGGTGGGTTTGGTGTTTAAACACGTTATTCAGATGCCCTAGATGGTTAGCAACCAAACTGCAAAAAATCACATTCGCACACCGAGGTGCGCCATGGCAACAGAGCCGCAAAGTATACCGTGCAGTATGGCTATATTGGGCTTAAGAACAGCCAAATTAGGCTTCGCCTCCTGGTGTCGGGAGGTTTGCACGCGTTTTTTGCTACCTAAATGTAGTTAGTTGCTTGTTTAAACACATTTTCCCGATGCCCTACGTAGTTAGCAACCTATTTGCAAAAAAATCATACCTGCGCAGTGAGATGCGCAGTGGCTACAGTGCCCCAAATTCGCGTCGACCTGTAGTGTCGGGAAAATTGCACGGGGTTTCTCGGTACCAGAAACTGGTGGGTTTGGTGTTTAAACACGTTTTTCAGGTGCCCTAGATGGTTAGCAACCAAACTGCAAAAAATCACATTCGCACACCGAGGTGCGCCATGGCAACATAGCCGCAAAGTATACCGTGCAGTATGGCTATATTGGGCTTAAGAACAGCCAAATTAGGCTTCGCCTCCTGGTGTCGGGAGGTTTGCACGCGTTTTTTGCTACCTAAATGTAGTTAGTTGCTTGTTTAAACACATTTTCCCGATGCCCTACGTAGTTAGCAACCTATTTGCAAAAAAATCATACCTGCGCAGTGAGATGCGCAGTGGCTACAGTGCCCCAAATTCGCGTCGACCTGTAGTGTCGGGAAAATTGCACGGGGTTTCTCGGTACCAGAAACTGGTGGGTTTGGTGTTTAAACACGTTTTTCAGGTGCCCTAGATGGTTAGCAACCAAACTGCAAAAAATCACATTCGCACACCGAGGTGCGCCATGGCAACAGAGCCGCAAAGTATACCGTGCAGTATGGCTATATTGGGCTTAAGAACAGTCAAATTAGGCTTCGCCTCCTGGTGTCGGGAGGTTTGCACGCGTTTTTTGCTACCTAAATGTAGTTAGTTGCTTGTTTAAACACATTTTCCCGATGCCCTACGTAGTTAGCAACCTATTTGCAAAAAAATCATACCTGCGCAGTGAGATGCGCAGTGGCTATAGTGCCCCAAATTCGCGTCGTCCTGTAGTGTCGGGAAAATTGCACGGGGTTTCTCGGTACCAGAAACTGGTGGGTTTGGTGTTTAAACACGTTTTTCAGGTGCCCTAGATGGTTAGCAACCAAACTGCAAAAAATCACATTCGCACACCGAGGTGCGCCATGGCAACAGAGCCGCAAAGTATACCGTGCAGTATGGCTATATTGGGCTTAAGAACAGCCAAATTAGGCTTCGCCTCCTGGTGTCGGGAGGTTTGCACGCGTTTTTTGCTACCTAAATGTAGTTAGTTGCTTGTTTAAACACATTTTCCCGATGCCCTACGTAGTTAGCAACCTATTTGCAAAAAAATCATACCTGCGCAGTGAGATGCGCAGTGGCTACAGTGCCCCAAATTCGCGTCGACCTGTAGTGTCGGGAAAATTGCACGGGGTTTCTCGGTACCAGAAACTGGTGGGTTTGGTGTTTAAACACGTTTTTCAGGTGCCCTAGATGGTTAGCAACCAAACTGCAAAAAATCACATTCGCACACCGAGGTGCGCCATGGCAACAGAGCCGCAAAATATACCGTGCAGTATGGCTATATTGGGCTTAAGAACAGCCAAATTAGGCTTCGCCTCCTGGTGTCGGGAGGTTTGCACGCGTTTTTTTGCTACCTAAATGTAGTTAGTTGCTTGTTTAAACACATTTCCCGATGCCCTACGTAGTTAGCAACCTATTTGCAAAAAAATCATACCTGCGCAGTGAGATGCGCAGTGGCTACAGTGCCCCAAATTCGCGTCGACCTGTAGTGTCGGGAAAATTGCACGGTGTTTCTCGGTACCAGAAACTTGTGGGTTTGGTGTTTAAACACGTTTTTCAGGTGCCCTAGATGGTTAGCAACCAAACTGCAAAAAATCACATTCGCACACCGAGGTGCGCCATGGCAACAGAGCCGCAAAGTATACCGTGCAGTATGGCTATATTGGGCTTAAGAACAGCCAAATTAGGCTTCGCCTCATGGTGTCGGGAGGTTTGCACGCGTTTTTTGCTACCTAAATGTAGTTAGTTGCTTGTTTAAACACATTTTCCCGATGCCCTACGTAGTTAGCAACCTATTTGCAAAAAAATCATACCTGCGCAGTGAGATGCGCAGTGGCTACAGTGCCCCAAATTCGCGTCGACCTGTAGTGTCGGGAAAATTGCACGGGGTTTCTCGGTACCAGAAACTGGTGGGTTTGGTGTTTAAATACGTTTTTCAGGTGCCCTAGATGGTTAGCAACCAAACTGCAAAAAATCACATTCGCACACCGAGGTGCGCCATGGCAACAGAGCCGCAAAGTATACCGTGCAGTATGGCTATATTGGGCTTAAGAACAGCCAAATTAGGCTTCGCCTCCTGGTGTCGGGAGGTTTGCACGCGTTTATTGCTACCTAAATGTAGTTAGTTGCTTGTTTAAACACATTTTCCCGATGCCCTACGTAGTTAGCAACCTATTTGCAAAAAAATCATACCTGCGCAGTGAGATGCGCAGTGGCTACAGTGCCCCAAATTCGCGTCGACCTGTAGTGTCGGGAAAATTGCACGGGGTTTCTCGGTACCAGAAACTGGTGGGTTTGGTGTTTAAACACGTTTTTCAGGTGCCCTAGATGGTTAGCAACCAAACTGCAAAAAATCACATTCGCACACCGAGGTGCGCCATGGCAACAGAGCCGCAAAGTATACCGTGCAGTATGGCTATATTGGGCTTAAGAACAGCCAAATTAGGCTTCGCCTCCTGGTGTCGGGAGGTTTGCACGCGTTTTTTTGCTACCTAAATGTAGTTAGTTGCTTGTTTAAACACATTTTCCCGATGCCCTACGTAGTTAGCAACCTATTTGCAAAAAAATCATACCTGCGCAGTGAGATGCGCAGTGGCTACAGTGCCCCAAATTCGCGTCGACCTGTAGTGTCGGGAAAATTGCACGGGGTTTCTCGGTACCAGAAACTGGTGGGTTTGGTGTTTAAACACGTTTTTCAGGTGCCCTAGATGGTTAGCAACCAAACTGCAAAAAATCACATTCGCACACCGAGGTGCGCCATGGCAACAGAGCCGCAAAGTATACCGTGCAGTATGGCTATATTGGGCTTAAGAACAGCCAAATTAGGCTTCGCCTCATGGTGTCGGGAGGTTTGCACGCGTTTTTTTGCTACCTAAATGTAGTTAGTTGCTTGTTTAAACACATTTTCCCGATGCCCTACGTAGTTAGCAACCTATTTGCAAAAAAATCATACCTGCGCAGTGAGATGCGCAGTGGCTACAGTGCCCCAAATTCGCGTCGACCTGTAGTGTCGGGAAAATTGCACGGGGTTTCTCGGTACCAGAAACTGGTGGGTTTGGTGTTTAAACACGTTTTTCAGGTGCCCTAGATGGTTAGCAACCAAACTGCAAAAAATCACATTCGCACACCGAGGTGCGCCATGGCAACAGAGCCGCAAAGTATACCGTGCAGTATGGCTATATTGGGCTTAAGAACAGCCAAATTAGGCTTCGCCTCCTGGTGTCGGGAGGTTTGCACGCGTTTTTTGCTACCTAAATGTAGTTAGTTGCTTGTTTAAACACATTTTCCCGATGCCCTACGTAGTTAGCAACCTATTTGCAAAAAAATCATACCTGCGCAGTGAGATGCGCAGTGGCTACAGTGCCCCAAATTCGCGTCGACCTGTAGTGTCGGGAAAATTGCACGGGGTTTCTCGGTACCAGAAACTGGTGGGTTTGGTGTTTAAACACGTTTTTCAGGTGCCCTAGATGGTTAGCAACCAAACTGCAAAAAATCACATTCGCACACCGAGGTGCGCCATGGCAACAGAGCCGCAAAGTATACCGTGCAGTATGGCTATATTGGGCTTAAGAACAGCCAAATTAGGCTTCGCCTCCTGGTGTCGGGAGGTTTGCACGCGTTTTTTGCTACCTAAATGTAGTTAGTTGCTTGTTTAAACACATTTTCCCGATGCCCTACGTAGTTAGCAACCTATTTGCAAAAAAATCATACCTGCGCAGTGAGATGCGCAGTGGCTACAGTGCCCCAAATTCGCGTCGACCTGTAGTGTCGGGAAAATTGCACGGGGTTTCTCGGTACCAGAAACTGGTGGGTTTGGTGTTTAAACACGTTTTTCAGGTGCCCTAGATGGTAAGCAACCAAACTGCAAAAAATCACATTCGCACACCGAGGTGCGCCATGGCAACAGAGCCGCTAAGTATACCGTGCAGTATGGCTATATTGGGCTTAAGAACAGCCAAATTAGGCTTCGCCTCCTGGTGTCGGGAGGTTTGCACGCGTTTTTTTGCTACCTAAATGTAGTTAGTTGCTTGTTTAAACACATTTTCCCGATGCCCTACGTAGTTAGCAACCTATTTGCAAAAAAATCATACCTGCGCAGTGAGATGCGCAGTGGCTACAGTGCCCCAAATTCGCGTCGACCTGTAGTGTCGGGAAAATTGCACGGGGTTTCTCGGTACCAGAAACTGGTGGGTTCGGTGTTTAAACACGTTTTTCAGGTGCCCTAGATGGTTAGCAACCAAACTGCAAAAAATCACATTCGCACACCGAGGTGCGCCATGGCAACAGAGCCGCAAAATATACCGTGCAGTATGGCTATATTGGGCTTAAGAACAGCCAAATTAGGCTTCGCCTCCTGGTGTCGGGAGGTTTGCACGCGTTTTTTGCTACCTAAATGTAGTTAGTTGCTTGTTTAAACACATTTTCCCGATGCCCTACGTAGTTAGCAACCTATTTGCAAAAAAATCATACCTGCGCAGTGAGATGCGCAGTGGCTACAGTGCCCCAAATTCGCGTCGACCTGTAGTGTCGGGAAAATTGCACGGGGTTTCTCGGTACCAGAAACTGGTGGGTTTGGTGTTTAAACACGTTTTTCAGGTGCCCTAGATGGTTAGCAACCAAACTGCAAAAAATCACATTCGCACACCGAGGTGCGCCATGGCAACAGAGCCGCACATATACCGTGCAGTATGGCTATATTGGGCTTAAGAACAGCCAAATTAGGCTTCGCCTCCTGGTGTCGGGAGGTTTGCACGCGTTTTTTGCTACCTAAATGTAGTTAGTTGCTTGTTTAAACACATTTTCCCGATGCCCTACGTAGTTAGCAACCTATTTGCAAAAAAATCATACCTGCGCAGTGAGATGCGCAGTGGCTACAGTGCCCCAAATTCGCGTCGACCTGTAGTGTCGGGAAAATTGCACGGGGTTTCTCGGTACCAGAAACTGGTGGGTTTGGTGTTTAAACACGTTTTTCAGGTGCCCTAGATGGTTAGCAACCAAACTGCAAAAAATCACATTCGCACACCGAGGTGCGCCATGGCAACAGAGCCGCAAAGTATACCGTGCAGTATGGCTATATTGGGCTTAAGAACAGCCAAATTAGGCTTCGCCTCCTGGTGTCGGGAGGTTTGCACGCGTTTTTTGCTACCTAAATGTAGTTAGTTGCTTGTTTAAACACATTTTCCCGATGCCCTACGTAGTTAGCAACCTATTTGCAAAAAAATCATACCTGCGCAGTGAGATGCGCAGTGGCTACAGTGCCCCAAATTCGCGTCGACCTGTAGTGTCGGGAAAATTGCACGGGGTTTCTCGGTACCAGAAACTGGTGGGTTTGGTGTTTAAACACGTTTTTCAGGTGCCCTAGATGGTTAGCAACCAAACTGCAAAAAATCACATTCGCACACCGAGGTGCGCCATGGCAACAGAGCCGCAAAGTATACCGTGCAGTATGGCTATATTGGGCTTAAGAACAGCCAAATTAGGCTTCGCCTCCTGGTGTCGGGAGGTTCGCACGCGTTTTTTGCTACCTAAATGTAGTTAGTTGCTTGTTTAAACACATTTTCCCGATGCCCTACGTAGTTAGCAACCTATTTGCAAAAAAATCATACCTGCGCAGTGAGATGCGCAGTGGCTACAGTGCCCCAAATTCGCGTCGACCTGTAGTGTCGGGAAAATTGCACGGGGTTTCTCGGTACCAGAAACGGGTGGGTTTGGTGTTTAAACACGTTTTTCAGGTGCCCTAGATGGTTAGCAACCAAACTGCAAAAAATCACATTCGCAAACCAAGGTGCGCCATGGCAACAGAGCCGCAAAGTATACCGTGCAGTATGGCTATATTGGGCTTAAGAACAGCCAAATTAGGCTTCGCCTCCTGGTGTCGGGAGGTTTGCACGCGTTTTTTGCTACCTAAATGTAGTTAGTTGCTTGTTTAAACACATTTTCCCGATGCCCTACGTAGTTAGCAACCTATTTGCAAAAAAATCATACCTGCGCAGTGAGATGCGCAGTGGCTACAATGCCCCAAATTCGCGTCGACCTGTAGTGTCGGGAAAATTGCACGGGGTTTCTCGGTACCAGAAACTGGTGGGTTTGGTGTTTAAACACGTTTTTCAGGTGCCCTAGATGGTTAGCAACCAAACTGCAAAAAATCACATTCGCACACCGAGGTGCGCCATGGCAACAGAGCCGCAAAGTATACCGTGCAGTATGGCTATATTGGGCTTAAGAACAGCCAAATTAGGCTTCGCCTCCTGGTGTCGGGAGGTTTGCACGCGTTTTTGCTACCTAAATGTAGTTAGTTGCTTGTTTAAACACATTTTCCCGATGCCCTACGTAGTTAGCAACCTATTTGCAAAAAAATCATACCTGCGCAGTGAGATGCGCAGTGGCTACAGTGCCCCAAATTCGCGTCGACCTGTAGTGTCGGGAAAATTGCACGGGGTTTCTCGGTTCCAGAAACTGGTGGGTTTGGTGTTTAAACACGTTTTTCAGGTGCCCTAGATGGTTAGCAACCAAACTGCAAAAAATCACATTCGCACACCGAGGTGCGCCATGGCAACAGAGCCGCAAAGTATACCGTGCAGTATGGCTATATTGGGCTTAAGAACAGCCAAATTAGGCTTCGCCTCCTGGTGTCGGGAGGTTTGCACGCGTTTTTTGCTACCTAAATGTAGTTAGTTGCTTGTTTAAACACATTTTCCCGATGCCCTACGTAGTTAGCAACCTATTTGCAAAAAAATCATACCTGCGCAGTGAGATGCGCAGTGGCTACAGTGCCCCAAATTCGCGTCGACCTGTAGTGTCGGGAAAATTGCACGGGGTTTCTCGGTACCAGAAACTGGTGGGTTTGGTGTTTAAACACGTTTTTCAGGTGCCCTAGATGGTTAGCAACCAAACTGCAAAAAATCACATTCGCACACCGAGGTGCGCCATGGCAACAGAGCCGCAAAGTATACCGTGCAGTATGGCTATATTGGGCTTAAGAACAGCCAAATTAGGCTTCGCCTCCTGGTGTCGGGAGGTTTGCACGCGTTTTTTGCTACCTAAATGTAGTTAGTTGCTTGTTTAAACACATTTTCCCGATGCCCTACGTAGTTAGCAACCTAATTGCAAAAAAATCATACCTGTGCAGTGAGATGCGCAGTGGCTACAGTGCCCCAAATTCGCGTCGACCTGTAGTGTCGGGAAAATTGCACGGGGTTTCTCGGTACCAGAAACTGGTGGGTTTGGTGTTTAAACACGTTTTTCAGGTGCCCTAGATGGTTAGCAACCAAACTGCAAAAAATCACATTCGCACACCGAGGTGCGCCATGGCAACAGAGCCGCAAAGTATACCGTGCAGTATGGCTATATTGGGCTTAAGAACAGCCAAATTAGGCTTCGCCTCCTGGTGTCGGGAGGTTTGCACGCGTTTTTTGCTACCTAAATGTAGTTAGTTGCTTGTTTAAACACATTTTCCCGATGCCCTACGTAGTTAGCAACCTATTTGCAAAAAAATCATACCTGCGCAGTGAGATGCGCAGTGGCTACAGTGCCCCAAATTCGCGTCGACCTGTAGTGTCGGGAAAATTGCACGGGGTTTCTCGGTACCAGAAACTGGTGGGTTTGGTGTTTAAACACGTTTTTCAGGTGCCCTAGATGGTTAGCAACCAAACTGCAAAAAATCACATTCGCACACCGAGGTGCGCCATGGCAACAGAGCCGCAAAGTATACCGTGCAGTATGGCTATATTGGGCTTAAGAACAGCCAAATTAGGCTTCGCCTCCTGGTGTCGGGAGGTTTGCACGCGTTTTTTGCTACCTAAATGTAGTTAGTTGCTTGTTTAAACACATTTTCCCGATGCCCTACGTAGTTAGCAACCTATTTGCAAAAAAATCATACCTGCGCAGTGAGATGCGCAGTGGCTACAGTGCCCCAAATTCGCGTAGACCTGTAGTGTCGGGAAAATTGCACGGGGTTTCTCGGTACCAGAAACTGGTGGGTTTGGTGTTTAAACACGTTTTTCAGGTGCCCTAGATGGTTAGCAACCAAACTGCAAAAAATCACATTCGCACACCGAGGTGCGCCATGGCAACAGAGCCGCAAAATATACCGTGCAGTATGGCTATATTGGGCTTAAGAACAGCCAAATTAGGCTTCGCCTCCTGGTGTCGGGAGGTTTGCACGCGTTTTTTGCTACCTAAATGTAGTTAGTTGCTTGTTTAAACACATTTTCCCGATGCCCTACGTAGTTAGCAACCTATTTGCAAAAAAATCATACCTGCGCAGTGAGATGCGCAGTGGCTACAGTGCCCCAAATTCGCGTCGACCTGTAGTGTCGGGAAAATTGCACGGGGTTTCTCGGTACCAGAAACTGGTGGGTTTGGTGTTTAAACACGTTTTTCAGGTGCCCTAGATGGTTAGCAACCAAACTGCAAAAAATCACATTCGCACACCGAGGTGCGCCATGGCAACAGAGCCGCATAGTATACCGTGCAGTATGGCTATATTGGGCTTAAGAACAGCCAAATTAGGCTTCGCCTCCTGGTGTCGGGATGTTTGCACGCGTTTTTTGCTACCTAAATGTAGTTAGTTGCTTGTTTAAGCACATTTTCCCGATGCCCTACGTAGTTAGCAACCTATTTGCAAAAAAATCATACCTGCGCAGTGAGATGCGCAGTGGCTACAGTGCCCCAAATTCGCGTCGACCTGTAGTGTCGGGAAAATTGCACGGCGTTTCTCGGTACCAGAAACTGGTGGGTTTGGTGTTTAAACACGTTTTTCAGGTGCCCTAGATGGTTAGCAACCAAACTGCAAAAAATCACATTCGCACACCGAGGTGCGCCATGGCAACAGAGCCGCAAAGTATACCGTGCAGTATGGCTATATTGGGCTTAAGAACAGCCAAATTAGGCTTCGCCACCTGGTGTCGGGAGGTTTGCACGCGTTTTTTGCTACCTAAATGTAGTTAGTTGCTTGTTTAAACACATTTTCCCGATGCCCTACGTAGTTAGCAACCTATTTGCAAAAAAATCATACCTGCGCAGTGAGATGCGCAGTGGCTACAGTGCCCCAAATTCGCGTCGACCTGTAGTGTCGGGAAAATTGCACGGGGTTTCTCGGTACCAGAAACTGGTGGGTTTGGTGTTTAAACACGTTTTTCAGGTGCCCTAGATGGTTAGCAACCAAACTGCAAAAAATCACATTCGCACACCGAGGTGCGCCATGGCAACAGAGCCGCAAAGTATACCGTGCAGTATGGCTATATTGGGCTTAAGAACAGCCAAATTAGGCTTCGCCTCCTGGTGTCGGGAGGTTTGCACGCGTTTTTTGCTACCTAAATGATGTTAGTTGCTTGTTTAAACACATTTTCCCGATGCCCTACGTAGTTAGCAACCTATTTGCAAAAAAATCATACCTGCGCAGTGAGATGCGCAGTGGCTACAGTGCCCCAAATTCGCGTCGACCTGTAGTGTCGGGAAAATTGCACGGGGTTTCTCGGTACCAGAAACTGGTGGGTTTGGTGTTTAAACACGTTTTTCAGGTGCCCTAGATGGTTAGCAACCAAACTGCAAAAAATCACATTCGCACACCGAGGTGCGCCATGGCAACAGAGCCGCAAAGTATACCGTGCAGTATGGCTATATTGGGCTTAAGAACAGCCAAATTAGGCTTCGCCTCCTGGTGTCGGGAGGTTTGCACGCGTTTTTTGCTACCTCAATGTAGTTAGTTGCTTGTTTAAACACATTTTCCCGATGCCCTACGTAGTTAGCAACCTATTTGCAAAAAAATCATACCTGCGCAGTGAGATGCGCAGTGGCTACAGTGCCCCAAATTCGCGTCGACCTGTAGTGTCGGGAAAATTGCACGGGGTTTCTCGGTACCAGAAACTGGTGGGTTTGGTGTTTAAACACGTTTTCCAGGTGCCCTAGATGGTTAGCAACCAAACTGCAAAAAATCACATTCGCACACCGAGGTGCGCCATGGCAACAGAGCCGCAAAGTAGACCGTGCAGTATGGCTATATTGGGCTTAAGAACAGCCAAATTAGGCTTCGCCTCCTGGTGTCGGGAGGTTTGCACGCGTTTTTTGCTACCTAAATGTAGTTAGTTGCTTGTTTAAACACATTTTCCCGATGCCCTACGTAGTTAGCAACCTATTTTCAAAAAAAACATACCTGCGCAGTGAGATGCGCAGTGGCTACAGTGCCCCAAATTCGCGTCGACCTGTAGTGTCGGGAAAATTTCACGGGGTTTCTCGGTACCAGAAACTGGTGGGTTTGGTGTTTAAACACGTTTTTCAGGTGCCCTAGATGGTTAGCAACCAAACTGCAAAAAATCACATTCGCACACCGAGGTGCGCCATGGCAACAGAGCCGCAAAGTATACCGTGCAGTATGGCTATATTGGGCTTAAGAACAGCCAAATTAGGCTTCGCCTCCTGGTGTCGGGAGGTTTGCACGCGTTTTTTGCTACCTAAATGTAGTTAGTTGCTTGTTTAAACACATTTTCCCGATGCCCTACGTAGTTAGCAACCTATTTGCAAAAAAATCATACCTGCGCAGTGAGATGCGCAGTGGCTACAGTGCCCCAAATTCGCGTCGACCTGTAGTGTCGGGAAAATTGCACGGGGTTTCTCGGTACCAGAAACTGGTGGGTTTGGTGTTTAAACACGTTTTTCAGGTGCCCTAGATGGTTAGCAACCAAACTGCAAAAAATCACATTCGCACACCGAGGTGCGCCATGGCAACAGAGCCGCAAAGTATACCGTGCAGTATGGCTATATTGGGCTTAAGAACAGCCAAATTAGGCTTCGCCTCCTGGTGTCGGGAGGTTTGCACGCGTTTTTTGCTACCTAAATGTAGTTAGTTGCTTGTTTAAACACATTTTCCCGATGCCCTACGTAGTTAGCAACCTATTTGCAAAAAAATCATACCTGCGCAGTGAGATGCGCAGTGGCTACAGTGCCCCAAATTCGCGTCGACCTGTAGTGTCGGGAAAATTGCACGGGGTTTCTCGGTACCAGAAACTGGTGGGTTTGGTGTTTAAACACGTTTTTCAGGTGCCCTAGATGGTTAGCAACCAAACTGCAAAAAATCACATTCGCACACCGAGGTGCGCCATGGCAACAGAGCCGCAAAGTATACCGTGCAGTATGGCTATATTGGGCTTAAGAACAGCCAAATTAGGCTTCGCCTCCTGGTGTCGGGAGGTTTGCACGCGTTTTTTGCTACCTAAATGTAGTTAGTTGCTTGTTTAAACACATTTTCCCGATGCCCTACGTAGTTAGCAACCTATTTGCAAAAAAATCATCCCTGCGCAGTGAGATGCGCAGTGGCTACAGTGCCCCAAATTCGCGTCGACCTGTAGTGTCGGGAAAATTGCACGGGGTTTCTCGGTACCAGAAACTGGTGGGTTTGGTGTTTAAACACGTTTTTCAGGTGCCCTAGATGGTTAGCAACCAAACTGCAAAAAATCACATTCGCACACCGAGGTGCGCCATGGCAACAGAGCCGCAAAGTATACCGTGCAGTATGGCTATAATGGGCTTATGAACAGCCAAATTAGGCTTCGCCTCCTGGTGTCGGGAGGTTTGCACGCGTTTTTTGCTACCTAAATGTAGTTAGTTGCTTGTTTAAACACATTTTCCCGATGCCCTACGTAGTTAGCAACCTATTTGCAAAAAAATCATACCTGCGCAGTGAGATGCGCAGTGGCTACAGTGCCCCAAATTCGCGTCGACCTGTAGTGTCGGGAAAATTGCACGGGGTTTCTCGGTACCAGAAACTGGTGGGTTTGGTGTTTAAACACGTTTTTCAGGTGCCCTAGATGGTTAGCAACCAAACTGCAAAAAATCACATTCGCACACCGAGGTGGCCATGGCAACAGAGCCGCAAAGTATACCGTGCAGTATGGCTATATTGGGCTTAAGAACAGCCAAATTAGGCTTCGCCTCCTGGTGTCGGGAGGTTTGCACGCGTTTTTTGCTACCTAAATGTAGTTAGTTGCTTGTTTAAACACATTTTCCCGATGCCCTACGTAGTTAGCAACCTATCTGCAAAAAAATCATACCTGCGCAGTGAGATGCGCAGTGGCTACAGTGCCCCAAATTCGCGTCGACCTGTAGTGTCGGGAAAATTGCACGGGGTTTCTCGGTACCAGAAACTGGTGGGTTTGGTGTTTAAACACGTTTTTCAGGTGCCCTAGATGGTTAGCAACCAAACTGCAAAAAATCACATTCGCACACCGAGGTGCGCCATGGCAACAGAGCCGCAAAGTATACCGTGCAGTATGGCTATATTGGGCTTAAGAACAGCCAAATTAGGCTTCGCCTCCTGGTGTCGGGAGGTTTGCACGCGTTTTTTTGCTACCTAAATGTAGTTAGTTGCTTGTTTAAACACATTTTCCCGATGCCCTACGTAGTTAGCAACCTATTTGCAAAAAAATCATACCTGCGCAGTGAGATGCGCAGTGGCTACAGTGCCCCAAATTTGCGTCGACCTGTAGTGTCGGGAAAATTGCACGGGGTTTCTCGGTACCAGAAACTGGTGGGTTTGGTGTTTAAACACGTTTTTCAGGTGCCCTAGATGGTTAGCAACCAAACTGCAAAAAATCACATTCGCACACCGAGGTGCGCCATGGCAACAGAGCCGCAAAGTATACCGTGCAGTATGGCTATATTGGGCTTAAGAACAGCCAAATTAGGCTTCGCCTCCTGGTGTCGGGAGGTTTGCACGCGTTTTTTGCTACCTAAATGTAGTTAGTTGCTTGTTTAAACACATTTTCCCGATGCCCTACGTAGTTAGCAACCTATCTGCAAAAAAATCATACCTGCGCAGTGAGATGCGCAGTGGCTACAGTGCCCCAAATTCGCGTCGACCTGTAGTGTCGGGAAAATTGCACGGGGTTTCTCGGTACCAGAAACTGGTGGGTTTGGTGTTTAAACACGTTTTTCAGGTGCCCTAGATGGTTAGCAACCAAACTGCAAAAAATCACATTCGCACACCGAGGTGCGCCATGGCAACAGAGCCGCAAAGTATACCGTGCAGTATGGCTATATTGGGCTTAAGAACAGCCAAATTAGGCTTCGCCTCCTGGTGTCGGGAGGTTTGCACGCGTTTTTTGCTACCTAAATGTAGTTAGTTGCTTGTTTAAACACATTTTCCCGATGCCCTACGTAGTTAGCAACCTATTTGCAAAAAATCATACCTGCGCAGTGAGATGCGCAGTGGCTACAGTGCCCCAAATTCGCGTCGACCTGTAGTGTCGGGAAAATTGCACGGGGTTTCTCGGTACCAGAAACTGGTGGGTTTGGTGTTTAAACACGTTTTTCAGGTGCCCTAGATGGTTAGCAACCAAACTGCAAAAAATCACATTCGCACACCGAAGTGCGCCATGGCAACAGAGCCGCAAAGTATACCGTGCAGTATGGCTATATTGGGCTTAAGAACAGCCAAATTAGGCTTCGCCTCCTCGTGTCGGGAGGTTTGCACGCGTTTTTTGCTACCTAAATGTAGTTAGTTGCTTGTTTAAACACATTTTCCCGATGCCCTACGTAGTTAGCAACCTATTTGCAAAAAAATCATACCTGCGCAGTGAGATGCGCAGTGGCTACTGTGCCCCAAATTCGCGTCGACCTGTAGTGTCGGGAAAATTGCACGGGGTTTCTCGGTACCAGAAACTGGTGGGTTTGGTGTTTAAACACGTTTTTCAGGTGCCCTAGATGGTTAGCAACCAAACTGCAAAAAATCACATTCGCACACCGAGGTGCGCCATGGCAACAGAGCCGCAAAGTATACCGTGCAGTATGGCTATATTGGGCTTAAGAACAGCCAAATTAGGCTTCGCCTCCTGGTGTCGGGAGGTTTGCACGCGTTTTTTTGCTACCTAAATGTAGTTAGTTGCTTGTTTAAACACATTTTCCCGATGCCCTACGTAGTTAGCAACCTATTTGCAAAAAAATCATACCTGCGCAGTGAGATGCGCAGTGGCTACAGTGCCCCAAATTCGCGTCGACCTGTAGTGTCGGGAAAATTGCACGGGGTTTCTCGGTACCAGAAACTGGTGGGTTTGGTGTTTAAACACGTTTTTCAGGTGCCCTAGATGGTTAGCAACCAAACTGCAAAAAATCACATTCGCACACCGAGGTGCGCCATGGCAACAGAGCCGCAAAGTATACCGTGCAGTATGGCTATATTGGGCTTAAGAACAGCCAAATTAGGCTTCGCCTCCTGGTGTCGGGAGGTTTGCACGCGTTTTTTGCTACCTAAATGTAGTTAGTTGCTTGTTTAAACACATTTTCCCGATGCCCTACGTAGTTAGCAACCTATTTGCAAAAAAATCATACCTGCGCAGTGAGATGCGCAGTGGCTACAGTGCCCCAAATTCGCGTCGACCTGTAGTGTCGGGAAAATTGCACGGGGTTTCTCGGTACCAGAAACTGGTGGGTTTGGTGTTTAAACACGTTTTTCAGGTGCCCTAGATGGTTAGCAACCAAACTGCAAAAAATCACATTCGCACACCGAGGTGCGCCATGGCAACAGAGCCGCAAAGTATACCGTGCAGTATGGCTATATTGGGCTTAAGAACAGCCAAATTAGGCTTCGCCTCCTGGTGTCGGGAGGTTTGCACGCGTTTTTTGCTACCTAAATGTAGTTAGTTGCTTGTTTAAACACATTTTCCCGATGCCCTACGTAGTTAGCAACCTATCTGCAAAAAAATCATACCTGCGCAGTGAGATGCGCAGTGGCTACAGTGCCCCAAATTCGCGTCGACCTGTAGTGTCGGGAAAATTGCACGGGGTTTCTCGGTACCAGAAACTGGTGGGTTTGGTGTTTAAACACGTTTTTCAGGTGCCCTAGATGGTTAGCAACCAAACTGCAAAAAATCACATTCGCACACCGAGGTGCGCCATGGCAACAGAGCCGCAAAGTATACCGTGCAGTATGGCTATATTGGGCTTAAGAACAGCCAAATTAGGCTTCGCCTCCTGGTGTCGGGAGGTTTGCACGCGTTTTTTGCTACCTAAATGTAGTTAGTTGCTTGTTTAAACACATTTTCCCGATGCCCTACGTAGTTAGCAACCTATTTGCAAAAAAATCATACCTGCGCAGTGAGATGCGCAGTGGCTACAGTGCCCCAAATTCGCGTCGACCTGTAGTGTCGGGAAAATTGCACGGGGTTTCTCGGTACCAGAAACTGGTGGGTTTGGTGTTTAAACACGTTTTTCAGGTGCCCTAGATGGTTAGCAACCAAACTGCAAAAAATCACATTCGCACACCGAGGTGCGCCATGGCAACAGAGCCGCAAAGTATACCGTGCAGTATGGCTATATTGGGCTTAAGAACAGCCAAATTAGGCTTCGCCTCCTGGTGTCGGGAGGTTTGCACGCGTTTTTTGCTACCTAAATGTAGTTAGTTGCTTGTTTAAACACATTTTCCCGATGCCCTACGTAGATAGCAACCTATTTGCAAAAAATCATACCTGCGCAGTGAGATGCGCAGTGGCTACAGTGCCCCAAATTCGCGTCGACCTGTAGTGTCGGGAAAATTGCACGGGGTTTCTCGGTACCAGAAACTGGTGGGTTTGGTGTTTAAACACGTTTTTCCGGTGCCCTAGATGGTTAGCAACCAAACTGCAAAAAATCACATTCGCACACCGAGGTGCGCCATGGCAACAGAGCCGCAAAGTATACCGTGCAGTATGGCTATATTGGGCTTAAGAACAGCCAAATTAGGCTTCGCCTCCTGGTGTCGGGAGGTTTGCACGCGTTTTTTGCTACCTAAATGTAGTTAGTTGCTTGTTTAAACACATTTTCCCGATGCCCTACGTAGTTAGCAACCTATTTGCAAAAAAATCATACCTGCGCAGTGAGATGCGCAGTGGCTACAGTGCCCCAAATTCGCGTCGACCTGTAGTGTCGGGAAAATTGCACGGGGTTTCTCGGTACCAGAAACTGGTGGGTTTGGTGTTTAAACACGTTTTTCAGGTGCCTTAGATGGTTAGCAACCAAACTGCAAAAAATCACATTCGCACACCGAGGTGCGCCATGGCAACAGAGCCGCAAAGTATACCGTGCAGTATGGCTATATTGGGCTTAAGAACAGCCAAATTAGGCTTCGCCTCCTGGTGTCGGGAGGTTTGCACGCGTTTTTTGCTACCTAAATGTAGTTAGTTGCTTGTTTAAACACATTTTCCCGATGCCCTACGTAGTTAGCAACCTATTTGCAAAAAAATCATACCTGCGCAGTGAGATGCGCAGTGGCTACAGTGCCCCAAATTCGCGTCGACCTGTAGTGTCGGGAAAATTGCACGGGGTTTCTCGGTACCAGAAACTGGTGGGTTTGGTGTTTAAACACGTTTTTCAGGTGCCCTAGATGGTTAGCAACCAAACTGCAAAAAATCACATTCGCACACCGAGGTGCGCCATGGCAACAGAGCCGCAAAGTATACTATACCGTGCAGTATGGCTATATTGGGCTTAAGAACAGCCAAATTAGGCTTCGCCTCCTGGTGTCGGGAGGTTTGCACGCGTTTTTTGCTACCTAAATGTAGTTAGTTGCTTGTTTAAACACATTTTCCCGATGCCCTACGTAGTTAGCAACCTATTTGCAAAAAAATCATACCTGCGCAGTGAGATGCGCAGTGGCTACAGTGCCCCAAATTCGCGTCGACCTGTAGTGTCGGGAAAATTGCACGGGGTTTCTCGGTACCAGAAACTGGTGGGTTTGGTGTTTAAACACGTTTTTCAGGTGCCCTAGATGGTTAGCAACCAAACTGCAAAAAATCACATTCGCACACCGAGGTGCGCCATGGCAACAGAGCCGCAAAGTATACCGTGCAGTATGGCTATATTGGGCTTAAGAACAGCCAAATTAGGCTTCGCCTCCTGGTGTCGGGAGGTTTGCACGCGTTTTTTGCTACCTAAGATGTAGTTAGTTGCTTGTTTAAACACATTTTCCCCGATGCCCTACGTAGTTAGCAACCTATCTGCAAAAAAATCATACCTGCGCAGTGAGATGCGCAGTGGCTACAGTGCCCCAAATTCGCGTCGACCTGTAGTGTCGGGAAAATTGCACGGGGTTTCTCGGTACCAGAAACTGGTGGGTTTGGTGTTTTAAACACGTTTTTCAGGTGCCCTAGATGGTTAGCAACCAAACTGCAAAAAATCACATTCGCACACCGAGGTGCGCCATGGCAACAGAGCCGCAAAGTATACCGTGCAGTATGGCTATATTGGGCTTAAGAACAGCCAAATTAGGCTTCGCCTCCTGGTGTCGGGAGGTTTGCACGCGTTTTTTGCTACCTAAATGTAGTTAGTTGCTTGTTTAAACACATTTTCCCGATGCCCTACGTAGTTAGCAACCTATCTGCAAAAAAATCATACCTGCGCAGTGAGATGCGCAGTGGCTACAGTGCCCCCAAATTCGCGTCGACCTGTAGTGTCGGGAAAATTGCACGGGGTTTCTCGGTACCAGAAACTGGTGGGTTTGGTGTTTAAACACGTTTTTCAGGTGCCGTAGATGGTTAGCAACCAAACTGCAAAAAATCACATTCGCACACCGAGGTGCGCCATGGCAACAGAGCCGCAAAGTATACCGTGCAGTATGGCTATATTGGGCTTAAGAACAGCCAAATTAGGCTTCGCCTCCTGGTGTCGGGAGGTTTGCACGCGTTTTTTGCTACCTAAATGTAGTTAGTTGCTTATTTAAACACATTTTCCCCGATGCCCTACGTAGTTAGCAACCTATTTGCAAAAAAATCATACCTGCGCAGTGAGATGCGCAGTGGCTACAGTGCCCCAAATTCGCGTCGACCTGTAGTGTCGGGAAAATTGCACGGGGTTTCTCGGTACCAGAAACTGGTGGGTTTGGTGTTTAAACACGTTTTTCAGGTGCCCTAGATGGTTAGCAACCAAACTGCAAAAAATCACATTCGCACACCGAGGTGCGCCATGGCAACAGAGCCGCAAAGTATACCGTGCAGTATGGCTATATTGGGGCTTAAGAACAGCCAAATTAGGCTTCGCCTCCTGGTGTCGGGAGGTTTGCACGCGTTTTTTGCTACCTAAATGTAGTTAGTTGCTTGTTTAAAACACATTTTCCCGATGCCCTACGTAGTTAGCAACCTATTTGCAAAAAAATCATACCTGCGCAGTGAGATGCGCAGTGGCTACAGTGCCCCAAATTCGCGTCGACCTGTAGTGTCGGGAAAATTGCACGGGGTTTCTCGGTACCAGAAACTGGTGGGTTTGGTGTTTAAACACGTTTTTCAGGTGCCCTAGATGGTTAGCAACCAAACTGCAAAAAATCACATTCGCACACCGAGGTGCGCCATGGCAACAGAGCCGCAAAGTATACCGTGCAGTATGGCTATATTGGGCTTAAGAACAGCCAAATTAGGCTTCGCCTCCTGGTGTCGGGAGGTTTGCACGCGTTTTTTGCTACCTAAATGTAGTTAGTTGCTTATTTAAACACATTTTCCCGATGCCCTACGTAGTTAGCAACCTATTTGCAAAAAAATCATACCTGCGCAGTGAGATGCGCAGTGGCTACAGTGCCCCAAATTCGCGTCGACCTGTAGTGTCGGGAAAATTGCACGGGGTTTCTCGGTACCAGAAACTGGTGGGTTTGGTGTTTAAACACGTTTTTTCAGGTGCCCTAGATGGTTAGCAACCAAACTGCAAAAAATCACATTCGCACACCGAGGTGCGCCATGGCAACAGAGCCGCAAAGTATACCGTGCAGTATGGCTATATTGGGCTTAAGAACAGCCAAATTAGGCTTCGCCTCCTGGTGTCGGGAGGTTTGCACGCGTTTTTTGCTACCTAAATGTAGTTAGTTGCTTGTTTAAACACATTTTCCCGATGCCCTACGTAGTTAGCAACCTATTTGCAAAAAAATCATACCTGCGCAGTGAGATGCGCAGTGGCTACAGTGCCCCAAATTCGCGTCGACCTGTAGTGTCGGGAAAATTGCACGGGGTTTCTCGGTACCAGAAACTGGTGGGTTTGGTGTTTAAACACGTTTTTCAGGTGCCCTAGATGGTTAGCAACCAAACTGCAAAAAATCACATTCGCACACCGAGTGCGCCATGGCAACAGAGCCGCAAAGTATACCGTGCAGTATGGCTATATTGGGCTTAAGAACAGCCAAATTAGGCTTCGCCTCCTGGTGTCGGGAGGTTTGCACGCGTTTTTTGCTACCTAAATGTAGTTAGTTGCTTGTTTAAACACATTTTCCCGATGCCCTACGTAGTTAGCAACCTATTTGCAAAAAAATCATACCTGCGCAGTGAGATGCGCAGTGGCTACAGTGCCCCAAATTCGCGTCGACCTGTAGTGTCGGGAAAATTGCACGGGGTTTCTCGGTACCAGAAACTGGTGGGTTTGGTGTTTAAACACGTTTTTCAGGTGCCCTAGATGGTTAGCAACCAAACTGCAAAAAATCACATTCGCACACCGAGGTGCGCCATGGCAACAGAGCCGCAAAGTATACCGTGCAGTATGGCTATATTGGGCTTAAGAACAGCCAAATTAGGCTTCGCCTCCTGGTGTCGGGAGGTTTGCACGCGTTTTTTGCTACCTAAATGTAGTTAGTTGCTTGTTTAAACACATTTTCTCGATGCCCTACGTAGTTAGCAACCTATTTGCAAAAAAATCATACCTGCGCAGTGAGATGCGCAGTGGCTACAGTGCCCCAAATTCGCGTCGACCTGTAGTGTCGGGAAAATTGCACGGGGTTTCTCGGTACCAGAAACTGGTGGGTTTGGTGTTTAAACACGTTTTTCAGGTGCCCTAGATGGTTAGCAACCAAACTGCAAAAAATCACATTCGCACACCGAGGTGCGCCATGGCAACAGAGCCGCAAAGTATACCGTGCAGTATGGCTATATTGGGCTTAAGAACAGCCAAATTAGGCTTCGCCTCCTGGTGTCGGGAGGTTTGCACGCGTTTTTTGCTACCTAAATGTAGTTAGTTGCTTGTTTAAACACATTTTCCCGATGCCCTACGTAGTTAGCAACCTATTTGCAAAAAAATCATACCTGCGCAGTGAGATGCGCAGTGGCTACAGTGCCCCAAATTCGCGTCGACCTGTAGTGTCGGGAAAATTGCACGGGGTTTCTCGGTACCAGAAACTGGTGGGTTTGGTATTTAAACACGTTTTTCAAGTGCCCTAGATGGTTAGCAACCAAACTGCAAAAAATCACATTCGCACACCGAGGTGCGCCATGGCAACAGAGCCGCAAAGTATACCGTGCAGTATGGCTATATTGGGCTTAAGAACAGCCAAATTAGGCTTCGCCTCCTGGTGTCGGGAGGTTTGCACGCGTTTTTTGCTACCTAAATGTAGTTAGTTGCTTGTTTAAACACATTTTCCCGATGCCCTACGTAGTTAGCAACCTATTTGCAAAAAAATCATACCTGCGCAGTGAGATGCGCAGTGGCTACAGTGCCCCAAATTCGCGTCGACCTGTAGTGTCGGGAAAATTGCACGGGGTTTCTCGGTACCAGAAACTGGTGGGTTTGGTGTTTAAACACGTTTTTCAGGTGCCCTAGATGGTTAGCAACCAAACTGCAAAAAATCACATTCGCACACCGAGGTGCGCCATGGCAACAGAGCCGCAAAGTATACCGTGCAGTATGGCTATATTGGGCTTAAGAACAGCCAAATTAGGCTTCGCCTCCTGGTGTCGGGAGGTTTGCACGCGTTTTTTGCTACCTAAATGTAGTTAGTTGCTTGTTTAAACACATTTTCCCGATGCCCTACGTAGTTAGCAACCTATTTGCAAAAAAATCATACCTGCGCAGTGAGATGCGCAGTGGCTACAGTGCCCCAAATTCGCGTCGACCTGTAGTGTCGGGAAAATTGCACGGGGTTTCTCGGTACCAGAAACTGGTGGGTTTGGTGTTTAAACACTTTTTTCAGGTGCCCTAGATGGTTAGCAACCAAACTGCAAAAAATCACATTCGCACACCGAGGTGCGCCATGGCAACAGAGCCGCAAAGTATACCGTGCAGTATGGCTATATTGGGCTTAAGAACAGCCAAATTAGGCTTCGCCTCCTGGTGTCGGGAGGTTTGCACGCGTTTTTTGCTACCTAAATGTAGTTAGTTGCTTGTTTAAACACATTTTCCCGATGCCCTACGTAGTTAGCAACCTATTTGCAAAAAAATCATACCTGCGCAGTGAGATGCGCAGTGGCTACAGTGCCCCAAATTCGCGTCGACCTGTAGTGTCGGGAAAATTGCACGGGGTTTCTCGGTACCAGAAACTGGTGGGTTTGGTGTTTAAACACGTTTTTCAGGTGCCCTAGATGGTTAGCAACCAAACTGCAAAAAATCACATTCGCACACCGAGGTGCGCCATGGCAACAGAGCCGCAAAGTATACCGTGCAGTATGGCTATATTGGGCTTAAGAACAGCCAAATTAGGCTTCGCCTCCTGGTGTCGGGAGGTTTGCACGCGTTTTTTGCTACCTAAATGTAGTTAGTTGCTTGTTTAAACACATTTTCCCGATGCCCTACGTAGTTAGCAACCTATTTGCAAAAAAATCATACCTGCGCAGTGAGATGCGCAGTGGCTACAGTGCCCCAAATTCGCGTCGACCTGTAGTGTCGGGAAAATTGCACGGGGTTTCTCGGTACCAGAAACTGGTGGGTTTGGTGTTTAAACACGTTTTTCAGGTGCCCTAGATGGTTAGCAACCAAACTGCAAAAAATCACATTCGCACACCGAGGTGCGCCATGGCAACAGAGCCGCAAAGTATACCGTGCAGTATGGCTATATTGGGCTTAAGAACAGCCAAATTAGGCTTCGCCTCCTGGTGTCGGGAGGTTTGCACGCGTTTTTTGCTACCTAAATGTAGTTAGTTGCTTGTTTAAACACATTTTCCCGATGCCCTACGTAGTTAGCAACCTATTTGCAAAAAAATCATACCTGCGCAGTGAGATGCGCAGTGGCTACAGTGCCCCAAATTCGCGTCGACCTGTAGTGTCGGGAAAATTGCACGGGGTTTCTCGGTACCAGAAACTGGTGGGTTTGGTGTTTAAACACGTTTTTCAGGTGCCCTAGATGGTTAGCAACCAAACTGCAAAAAATCACATTCGCACACCGAGGTGCGCCATGGCAACAGAGCCGCAAAGTATACCGTGCAGTATGGCTATATTGGGCTTAAGAACAGCCAAATTAGGCTTCGCCTCCTGGTGTCGGGAGGTTTGCACGCGTTTTTTGCTACCTAAATGTAGTTAGTTGCTTGTTTAAACACATTTTCCCGATGCCCTACGTAGTTAGCAACCTATTTGCAAAAAAATCATACCTGCGCAGTGAGATGCGCAGTGGCTACAGTGCCCCAAATTCGCGTCGACCTGTAGTGTCGGGAAAATTGCACGGGGTTTCTCGGTACCAGAAACTGGTGGGTTTGGTGTTTAAACACGTTTTTCAGGTGCCCTAGATGGTTAGCAACCAAACTGCAAAAAATCACATTCGCACACCGAGGTGCGCCATGGCAACAGAGCCGCAAAGTATACCGTGCAGTATGGCTATATTGGGCTTAAGAACAGCCAAATTAGGCTTCGCCTCCTGGTGTCGGGAGGTTTGCACGCGTTTTTTGCTACCTAAATGTAGTTAGTTGCTTGTTTAAACACATTTTCCCGATGCCCTACGTAGTTAGCAACCTATTTGCAAAAAAATCATACCTGCGCAGTGAGATGCGCAGTGGCTACAGTGCCCCAAATTCGCGTCGACCTGTAGTGTCGGGAAAATTGCACGGGGTTTCTCGGTACCAGAAACTGGTGGGTTTGGTGTTTAAACACGTTTTTCAGGTGCCCTAGATGGTTAGCAACCAAACTGCAAAAAATCACATTCGCACACCGAGGTGCGCCATGGCAACAGAGCCGCAAAGTATACCGTGCAGTATGGCTATATTGGGCTTAAGAACAGCCAAATTAGGCTTCGCCTCCTGGTGTCGGGAGGTTTGCACGCGTTTTTTGCTACCTAAATGTAGTTAGTTGCTTGTTTAAACACATTTTCCCGATGCCCTACGTAGTTAGCAACCTATTTGCAAAAAAATCATACCTGCGCAGTGAGATGCGCAGTGGCTACAGTGCCCCAAAGTCGCCCCTCATCCTTGTGTCGCAAAATTTGCACGGGGTTTCTCGGTACCAGAACCTGGTGGGTTTGGTGTTTAAACTTGAAATGGCAGTATAAATTTGATTTTTTTTTACATAATTATAATCTTTATCTATTAAATCAGTTCAGGACATTGTTCCTCCAGCACTCCAGTGCTTTGATTTTACTAGCGGCCGAATTGTTTCAAAAAATTATACATAGGCCTATCATAGGCAGCTTTTAAATACTCGATTATACAACACCCTTTTGGAAACTCATGGATGTTACTACAATTATTATAAAAGTATTTTCTCCGTGAAACTATTCATGTTTTGACAGTTAAGAAAAAAACGACAATATCATGTAAAATGGTAGTATGTGGAGGTTTGTGGTGGTATGTGGCAGTGTGTGCAAACTCGTCAATTCTGGCATAGCTCCTGAGAAAATACATTCGCTATACCTCGGGCAATATACTTGAAATCAGTAAAACCTAATAATTTAAACGCAACATTAGCAGTTGAGACTTCAAATATAATAACAGTTAATATTCCAAACCTCAAATATGCAATTTATTTTGCAAAGTTTCTATTATACGAAATTTGACCCTCGCCAGTTCGGCACTACGCCTCGAAAACTTACGTATACAATCAAAGCACTGTAACTTCCGACTATTGCATTAGAACGATTCCAGATATCAATTACATTCTTTAAATAGATTATTACATAAATCAAGAATTATAGTCATAAATTCACTTAGAATTTAATGTTAACATGTCAGTTTTTGAAAACTTCGCCTCTTATGCAGGAGGCGTATCTCCCTCAAGTATTGGTGCGTGGTATTCTCTCAAATCTTGCAATTAAGACAGCCCCTTTTATTCCTTGCCGACCATAATTAATCCCATACTTCAAAGGGAAGCTACTCTTAAAGAAAACGCGCTGTCCCAGAGCAACTAACGTAAACATTTTTGAAATATGTAAGTATAAACCTTTGCATCAAGCGCTCATTAGATTCCAACGTTTCGATGTTGAATAAACAAAACAATACATGTGACGTAACGTCAACGTGCAAAATAGCGCGTTACGTCGAGAAAAATGTATTAAATGCAATAAAAAGATTATGAAACAGGGCAAGTGTGCCTTAAGTCGATATCGGCACACTTTCTCAGGCATTAGCCCTCGGGCTAAAGCCCTCGGGCCAATTCCTAAGCAAGTGTGCCGATATCTTCCTTAAGGCACACTTGCCCTGTTTAATAACCTATACATATAAAACCCATCATAACCCGATAACATGGCGTAATAGAATCAATGAAAAACAAATTACCCTGGATCTTATATAGATCTATTAGACTCGGTAAGGACCACTCAACCATGGAGACATTCTCGTACCCAGAGTCTAGCAGGATTCTCATACTAGCTAGTATTGAGAGTCCTACAAGACTCTGGGAACAAGATTGCCTCGGAGACAACTCAACCCAGGACCACTTTAATTGTTGGAAACAGTAACGTTTTATATTATATACTTTAAAATAGATTTCTTGGCTTATTATATTTTATTCTTTGAATACATTATTAACCAGGTTTTCAACGAAAACCAGGTTATTGAAATGCCGAAATCGGCGGGCGGGCGGGCGGGCGGGCGGCCGTCAACTTTAGGTTTCCGCTCATTAACTTTAGTTTGGTTTGGCCTATTGACACCAAACTTTATGCATAGTTAGCTTAAATCAATAGGCAGCTTGGGATTGCAACCCAATTGTCTGTGATCAAAGTCAAGGTCACTGTTGCTAAATTAGAAATTCAGTTTCTATGTAATTGCTTCATTTTGCATGTATTGATTTTGTTGCTTTCAAATGAATCATTTCTGTCACATCCATACTTGGTCGTTGAAAATCTGGTTTCGTCGCATTGCGGCGCTTCTTGTTTTACTTATGTGATAGAATTTATTTCATTTCTCTAAATTTCTGCTATCATTACAAACTTACTGTAATTGCATTTTATAGTCTTAGTTTCTTGCTTACACACGTTCACTGACTTTACAGCTATTACCCAGGTGGTCATCGGGCTTCTAGTATCTATCTATCAATCTCCCTGGGAAGACTTTACCCCGCTTATTGGTGCAGCCGACAAAATGGCACAACGGAATTATACCACCCTCGCAGGTACCCATTTACACTTGGGTGGAGTAAAGCAAATTGCAGGTAAATTTCTTGCTCAAGGAAATTAGCAGTGTCCCTAGTGGGATTCGAACCCAGGACCTCATGAAGCGCGTCTCCTACTGCTGTACCACTGCTCCTATCACTGTCATATATTTTCTTTTGTATGATTTCAGTATCTCTGTATTTTCTACCAATGTTTCCTCCCCAAAGGAATCAGTCTCAAGATCAGCCAGCCATGAAAACAAAAGATATCATTTCTGAACTTTATCCAAGAAAAACAGATCATGAACAAGAAAAGATTTTTACGGACAGTTTGATTAAACTTTTGCAATAATGATGTTGAAGACACTCCATCTCTACAGAGATTTAAAACTATCTCGGACAATTCAAATTGTATATTTGCAAGGAAAGCCAAACTTTGGGGATCAACTGCTTGGCAACAAAACCTAACATTAGGTTACTGTAAAATCTTAGTTCTTTTTATTAATGTGTAAAGCTAGTTTTCTTGAATACAGATTTCAGATTATAAAATAGTTGGGGTTAGAGATTGAAAAGCTCAGACTTTTTTACTTCAACATCTCTTTTACGGGTACTAAGCTTTGACTGCTTAAGAAATATTTCCTTAATTTCCTAATTAGCAACTATAAAAAAAACACATTTATATCCTGACTTATTGTCGAGAGACTGAGGATATTCTTCTTACTTACGTGTTCATTCTTCTTCAGTCACCCAGTAGAAATTTGGTTATCATACATATAGGCAGTTTTGTGAGTAATAACCAAAGTCACTGGTTATTATCAATTCAACATTTCTTTATATACATGTATTTACATTGACATTTCACAGTTACAGATTATTTTATAATTATTATTTATTTATTTATTTCAGAGTACAATATATACAGGTAAATACTTTATATAATACATGTATTTCAAAGGTTGTCCACAAGACTGTAGTAACTCGCTCTTTTAGGAAATGAACTTCCTTACAGTCTTGCGGGCAACCATCAATTTCATATTTAGAAAACTAAATTTGTTCCATTGCATGTAAATAATAATAAGATATTATACTTGCTTAAATGATTTGTTAAGTTTTTATTTCTGAGGCAGTTTTTGCAGCAGAGGTATATTACGGTACTTGTTTTCGCTTGCCTTCAAGCTAGCTTTTATGGCCACATGGTAGAGTGTTGGCTTACGACTCGAGAGGTTGTGGGTTCAAATCTCAGTTCGAACCATGGATTTTTATCGGGTTACATGTGGCACCCAAGGTAAATAACTCACTAGGAATTGTTTGGTTGCATTCTAAGATTGTCCGACATTTAATACCACACTTTTACGCCCCTTGCCTTTAAGCTAGCTTTTATGGCAACTTGGTTATGTTCACTCACAACTCGAGAGTTTGTGGGTTTGAATCTCAGTTTGAACCATGGATTTCTATCAGCATACATTACAAAACATCTGTTATTCTTAAATTCATGTACAAATGTTTTCAGATTGATTCCAATGTTTTTAAAGTTTACAGTTTATTGTGTACATGATAAACTTGATGCCTTCTTGATAGAACTACCTGGCGATGAATATTCAACTAGTATAGAGGTGAGTATGAAAGTCCAATTGTTTCAAAATTTTGTTTTACTTAGCTTCATAATGCAAGATGGCCTCCAATATGGCTGTTACTTTGGTACCAAGGTGATATGAATTTTAATAATGTTGATTTTTAATTAAAAAGTTCAATATTTGAACAATTGGATTACATATATTTTGTTGTGCCATTAAGTATAATATAATACAAGCTGATTGCTGGTTTAATAGTTGTTTTTTTTATTTTTTGTTGGATTTAACGCCATAGCAACACATTGTATAGGTCATATCATGGTGGTCAGTCCACCTACTCACTCCTCCTGGAAATGCTAAATCTCTGGATTTAGCTGTAAACCAACTACTTGGCGCATACTTCCGTCAATGCCTGACTCCTATCCTACATGATTTAGCATCAGTACTTTTAGGGAGAATGGCTGTAAAAAACTATTTCATGACCAAGCTTCACCTAGTATGCCCTGCCCAGGAATTGAACCTATGACCCCTTGATCAGTAGACTTGTGTGTTACTGACTGAGGTAGCCGGGTGGGCCTAGAGTTTTTATATCAATGTTGATTGAGCTACATGTATGACACATCGGATGTATCAAAATGACTTGCCAGATGGCAAGTAGATATGTTGAAACAGGTCGTTTAGTGCTCAGTTTTGGGCCTGGTCCAGGCGTTGTCTTTTATAGACAATCAGGAGAACTGTTGAGCTGAAGACTGTAGCACATCTGGCTATCTTACAAATCTAAGATATAAAATAATTATATATATGATGGGGTTTAGCACCAGGCAGAAGTAACTTACTCTTTTCTTAATATATTGAGTTATGACCGTTTTGCGCTAAAACTGTGATATATATATATATATATAGGTTGGTGTTAGAATTAATGAACATGTCAACTGACTGTGCTGTGTTCTTGAACTTTTGGTATTAGTAGGCCTATTAAAACAGCCTTGCAATTAGCATGTAAATTTAACTATGCCACAATTTAGTATTTTAAACCTTTATGTTGTAATGTTTCAGACATTCGGAGATACCATATATAGAGTATTGAAGAACTTATCTGACAACGACACTGGAGAAATATATTGTATGAATAAATCATACATTGGTAAAAGAGGATGGGTGTTTGAGTTCAATAAAATCACATTTTTCATTACAACATTTGTTCCATTTTATCCACTGGATCATCCAAGATATTCTTTTGGGGCAGATAACTCTTATATACTATTTCAACCAGAGTTATCATTCGCTTTTCACGATCTTCCCTCAGACACACCCAACACAAATTGGGAGGAGCCTGTGACTGTGAGGGATAAAATACGTGTTGCGTTTAAAGATGCCAGCCGTCCATACAAAATACCTGAAAGTATCTATCAGCCTATGTCTGATGAAATTCTTCGTCAAATAAAAGAAACAGACTCAATTTATGAATGGTGGAAAAGATGAGTTTTGTGATAAAATGAAGTCTATGTCAACTTTCCCCACCTACCACATTGTTGTTGTCTACTATTGATGATATGTTGGTAGTACTAGATTGAAGGCAATCTGATTAAAACTGGATCTAACATTTTCCTCTCGCCTACTCGCTAATTTGCATTTGGCCATTTTCAAATAAAGTTCAGGTGACCTTTTCTCATCATAAAATTCATGACGAAATTGTTATGATAAGTACTAAATGTTTGCATTGTCTATGTCATGCAATTTGAAATGAGCCTCCCAATCGCAGACTGTTAATAATACCGCTGTTAAATTAGCATGCAAACCTAGGTCTTAAAGTAGAAATTACGAAATCAAAATGTGATTATTAGTGTTTTCGTTTAGATGAAAGCTATGCATTGATTGGTCGAAACAAAGTTCATCTCGACGTAACCTTCCAGGGAGACAGTAGAGATCCTGTACGACAACGCTCTACAGGATATCTATTTACGGAGATTGGATTAAAGGCTAGAGTAAAGATATCTAGATCTAACTGTGAGTCCATCTTCCTTAACAGATATCCTTAAACTAGTGAGTAGTCGAGCAGAGAATTTTAGATCAAGCTATAATCAGATTAAGTGTGAGTAGGACAACAGACAGATTTGATGTGGCTAAAAAAAGTTGAAATGTGGTGCAAAGACCCTTTTATTATATTTCTTTTCACCGGGTTCTTTCGTTTTCTAAACAAGTCGGGTAGAATTGACCATTCCGTGTGCGACCTTTTTATTTGAGTTACATTTCCTACAAACATGAACCCCGAGCAAATCTTGCAACACCAGGATGAGATGCGACTTTGGGGCTCTGTAGCCAACGCGCATCTCACTGCGCAGGTATGATTTTTTTGCAAATAGGTTGCTAACTACGTAGGGCATCGGGAATATGTGTTTAACCAAGTAACTAACTATATTCAGGTAGCAAAAACACGTGCAAACCTCCCGACACCAGGAGGCGACGCCTATTTTTGCTGCTCTATAGCCCTATATAGCCATATAGCAAGGTATACTTTGCGGCTCTGTTGCCAAGGCGCAACTCGGTGTGCGAATGTGAGTTTTTGCAGTTAGGTTGCTAACCATCTAAGGCACCTGAAAAACGTGTTTAAACACCAAACCCACCAGGTTCAGGTACCGAGAAACCCCATGCAAATCTCCCGACACTAGGAGGAGACGCGACTTTAAGGCTCTGTGGCCAACCTGCATCTCACTGCGCAGGTATGATTTTTGTGCAGATAGGTTGCTAACTACGTAGGGCATCGGGAAAATGTGTTTAAACAAGTAACTAACTACATTCAGGTAGCAAAAACCACGTGCAAACCTCCGGACACCAGGATGAGGCGCCTATTTTTGCTGTTCTATAGCCCTATATAGCCATACTGCACGGTATACTTTGCGGCTCTGTTGCCATGGCGCAACTCGGTGTGCGAATGTGATTTTTTGCAGTTAGGTTGCTAACATCAAGGGCACCTGAAAAACGTGTTTAAACACCAAACACACCAGGTTCAGGCACCGAGAAACCTCGAGCAAATCTTGCGACACCAGGTTGAGGCGCGACTTTGGGGCTCTGTAGCCCACGCGCATCTCACTGCACAGGTATGATTTTTTGCAGATAGGTTGCTTACTACGTAGGGCATCGGGAAAATGTGTTTAAACAAGTAACACACTACATTAAAGTACAAAAATTCACGTGCAAACCTTGCGACACCAGGATGAGGCGCCTACTTTTGCTGTTCTATAGCCCTATATAGCCATATTGCACGGTATACTTTGCGGCTTTGTTGCCATGGCGCAACTCGGTGTGCGAATGTGATTTTTTGCAGTTAGGTTGCTAACCATCTAGGGCACCTGAAAAACGTGTTTAAACACCAAACCCACCAGGTTCAGGTACTGAGAAATACCGTGCAAATCTTGCGACACCAGGATGATGCACGACATTGGGGCTCTGAAGCCCACGCGCATCTCAGTGCGCAGGTATGATTTTTGTGCAGATAGGTTGCTAACTACGTTGGGCATCGGGAAAATGTGTTTAAACAAGTAAGTAACTACATTCAGGTACCAAAAAACGCGTGCAAACCTCCGGACACCAGGATGAGGCGGCCATTTTTGCTGTTCTTTAGCCCTCTATTGCCATATTGCATGGTATACTTTGCGGCTTTGTTGCCATGGCGCAATTCGGTGTGCGAATGTGATTTTTTGCAGTCTGGTTGCTAACCATCTACTAATCTATTAGATTTATTTTTAAAAACGAGATGACAACCAAGTTAAGCTTAATTCACTTGATATATCATTTGTTTTAATAACAACATGAAAATAGCATCACAATATAATTATTTTAGCTTAAACGATTTCTAACTTTCTTGTGTATGCGTTGCATGTAGCAAATTTTCCTCCGTCATTATTTGAAAATCTTAAACTGTTGTTGGTTTTGTTGTGCCATCGTACTGTCCTGTTTGACCAAAACATTGTCTTCAGGTCTGACAAAGTAAGGAAAGTCGAGAACCGGAGAATGGCTCTCCCATGGGATTTTTATGGAAGAAAAATGGGAATTTTCTCCCATTTACAAATATTCCCATGGGAGAATTCTCCCATTTCTGTAAATGGGATTTCTCCCATGGGAGAATTCTCCCATTTTATAAATGGTATTTCTCCCATTGGAGAATTCTCCCATTCTGAAAATGGGATTTCCTTATACATTAGACTTTGCATATTTTATAAAGAATTTCTAAGGGAGCTATTATTTAATAACTAGATATTGTCGGTTTTTTACTATTTGACTGTATTGTATGAGTAAATTACGCTGCATAGTTGAACACATTTCTACGGCCTTTTTTATAAACTAGAATGATTTTATAAAATCAAATATAGCAAACAAACATTGTTTAAGATAGCTGAAAATACCCTAGGTTACTCAAAAGCTGTGTTTCAGTACATTTAGAAATTAATGCTTTTCTTTTTCATTTATAGTGGACACTTCATTAGTAAGAGCATGTTTGTATTGTTTTCGAGTTAGATAATTGACTGTCCAAAAATGGCTAGTTGAATCAGTGACTAAAACCTTTTTCAGTTGTGTTTTAAATAGGGCTGCGGCGAGAATCCGAGTACTCGGATACTCGCCATCCAGACCAGAAAATCGAGTACGAATATTCGTGACGTCCGAAATCGTCGGATCGCTATCTATTTTTGGGGAAAAATAAAGAACATTTTCAGCTTAATTACAACTGAAAACAAGTCGCACTTCTAATGTAAACTTAAATTTTTGTAGGGACCGAACAATATCCTGTCAAAATTCGATTGATACACATTAAAACAAAAATGTAATCACTGAAAATGGCCATAAAACGTCTGGTAATTAATAGACATGCTTGAAGTACATGGTTTTTCTTAAAGTAAAAACTCCTGTGATTCTTCACTTACTGTTTTTATTTCATGAGTTCTGTATTCTTCTTCATTAACAAGTGATTCGTGGTTCACGAATCGATTCGTGAATCGCATCACATGGATCGTGGTTCGGATCGGATCGCCACTTGCTCAATGATCCGCAGCCCTAGTTTTAAACCTTCCATCTGATTCCTGAACGGGACATACATACTTAAATTTGGCAGAGTTTGTTCAAAAAATGATTTCTACCACTATTCTCCCTTATAATTCTTAACCATGTCGGGCAGTTGTCATTCACGGACTCAAATACTGCGTATATGTGGTAAGTAACTGGTTAACAGTTAAATTTTCCAAGAAAATGTGTATATGGGTTGACTGACCGATAAGATGCGACTTATACTAGGTGTTGCTACGACGCAACCCCGCCCCCTAAAAAACAAATTTAACGCTCCACCAAAAAAGCTTTAAAAATAAAACACAGAGTTCACGACATCATACTGTAAATTAAATATTCAAAGGCGGATCTAGCAAGGCTGGGCTGGGTGATTGAACTAATGTTCTGTATCAACCTGCCCCGTGCATCAACCCACCCCATGGAGTCTCCCCTAAATATCATATTCCACGATCGATAAAAAACTCGGCATTAGTTCTATCCCTCTACTATAAAACTTATTTAGAGAAGTAAGCACGAAAATGTCAAAAAGTTTAAGTTATTACTACATGTACAAAAGAACAATGTCATACTAAGTGCTGAAGTCCTCGACTGCGGCACTGGCCTGGACTTATATGGTGCTTCCTGTGCAGCAAGTTCTACACATTAGCAGAGCGATAACAAACGTCGCAAAACCCGGCACCGGTACAAATTTTGCATTACAGATAGCCTGGTTCCCGACGTTTACTTAATAGTGAGGGAATGTTCCACAAGGTGATCGCTAGCTAGGGCTTTGTAGCGACATCCTACGGAACTGTTTTCTACGATCGAGCAAATTGAATCACTAGCTAGCGAAACATAGCGAGTTTTTTTCGTGCAAGCCGTATCATTCGGAACACTTCGGCTTAATTCAAAATCGCTGCCCCAGTGGGAATGCGTTTCTTTTTCAAGAATACTGATACATATTTCATTTAATGCAGATTTTCCGTCCAAGCGGTTAAATAGAATATTATTGGGAAACAATTATTTCAATATTTTCATTTGTTACAATTTTGAACTTTTTGTCCGAGAAAGTCTACATTTTGTTTTTTCAATCTTAAAGGAAACCATTCCGTAGACCTGTTATGCTACAAAAATCGCTTTCAAAAAGCGATAGCTAGCATTCGCCTTGCGTAACACGCCCTAACTGTTAGATGCAGTAAGGGGGGCAGGTAATCCAGACTTCATTACATACTGCTACGCCGTCGCGTTAACGGTCCCCTAATGCATCAGCACTGAGCTCTATAATTATGTACATCAACAATTACAATTTCAAAAAAGAACCATTACTCATCTTTCAAATATTACAATTTATTTATGTGCGGATCTAAAGAGGGGGTCAGGGGGTCCAGACCTGCCAGGAATTTCCAAAATGTACCTGTCCCTTAATGTATTTCCTGACAGTAAGTCATCCTTAAGTAGCATGAAGCAATTTTTGCCTAACATGGACTTATTTGTTTTATAGTTTTGATTATCAATAAGTTGCATTAATTTGCAAAATTTGTATAGTGTGGTTGTGGTTCTAAAGTTTGGACCCCCATAGAAAAAGTTTGGACCCTCCGCCCTGGAAAAAAATCCTGGGTCCGCCCTGGGAATTATAGCTATCATAATTGTGTAAATGCATTAATTGAAATAAAATTTAGTGATACATGTAACAATGAAGAACAGTTCTTTTACAAGTTTAAGGGTAATTGTGGATAACATTGTGCGGAATAATAAGTGACTGTAGCGCCGCTACACGTCGCAATTGACGCTAGACATTGCAACACGAACACTCGACTTCGCAACCACCGCTGAAAGTCACAAAGCTAACTCAAAGCGTTGCACCAACCGCTAAACGCCGCAATCGACACTAAACGACGCATTTAACGCTAAACCTTGAAACCCTTATCTAAATTGTGAGTTACAAGTATAACATAAGACAAATGTGACTTCAAACCAACACGGCTGCGGCACATAGACACCACCCTTGGATGCATAGCAGACACTTACATAAAAACCAACCACTTTAAGGTCCGAAGCATCCACTCTAACGAGGTCATTAAGGTCAATAGAAACATTTTTGTGAAACATTACCATCCACCATCCAACTTGGCAAAGAAGGGTAAGATCTAGGTAGGCAGACGCTATATATAAAAGCCTTATTCCTGCTTCAGTGGTGTTGCGACGTTAAGCGGTGAGCGCCGCTAAATTTATACGTGATGATAGCGGTGCAGTACGAATGTCATTCGGAACTACCTCGGCGATTTTCCCCGCAAATACACCTCGGATATCACGAGGAGCGAAAGTGCTTAGAACATAGAATCTAGCCACGTTCCCGACGTTTACACACCAAAAATGACGGACGATGATGGGAAGTTAAAGCTCTTTAATGCCTGTAACTGATATTCACTAAAATCAAAGTTGATCCTGAAACATTTTTAGTGTACTCGATACTTTCTGCAAGATGGTCTGCCATGTTGGTTGTTTACATCGGCACTACTTAACCTATGAGGTTAATCGCCTGACCTCATAACTTTGTTGTATTCCTACTACGATTGATATCCGAGGTATATCTTCGTAGATGATCGCCGAGGTCGTTCCGAATGATAAAAATATGAAAATCATGTACTGCGGTAGCGTATTCAATATCTGCTTTTAATAAAGTTAATTTTAGGGGTGTAACGGTTAACCGATATACCGGTTAATATTGCAATACGACTTCTGACGGTTTTTAACCGGTTCGTTTTTCTCTGAACCGGTTTTTCTAGTTATGTTCTATATTGATTGTTTTTATCAGATTCTGACATTTAAATGTTTGAATAAATGTTAAAATGTGTTCGGAAACTAGAAATATTTTTCGTTAAGTGAGGAAATAATTATCTTTGAAAGTCCATTCAAAAAACATTTTTTTCTAACTTATTCAAACATTTGCATAATACGTGTAGATCATTTGAAAATACAAATATCTACGTACAATGTTGATCAAATTAAGACGATGCACGTGCATTAACTCATGCAATGCATGTATGCGCAAAGAACAATATGTATTGCAATATATTGCAATACGGGTTTCGTGTATTGCAATATATTGCAATACGGTTTTTACCGTAGTTACACCACTAGTTAATTTATTTCTCATTCTACTAACACCCGTAAAGACGTTGGCAGTGATGTAAGAATGCGATATATAAACGGCTATCGTGGGTGGAAACTTCATTTTAACTCAATTTTGGAACAAGTCGGAGGTCTTCGACGCAGATATGCCACTTCTTTGAGCATTCGAACAACTCGACAAGTCATCAATTTTAAACTAATTCATCAATATATCACGCGTTGCTACTTGCTACTAACGCTGACAAGAACTTAAGGTTGGGAATGAACTGCGTCGTTCACCTTATTCCACTTATATATAATTGATGCTATTGGCGACAAATCTCAAGTATTTATTATAAAAATGTACATGTTGTATATTACTATGATACTTAATTAAAATTAATCGCAGTCATATCCCCCAATCTCTCATACAGAGTTGTCGATCCTTACAGTGATCTCTATCTCTGTTAACGTCTCGGAAGTAGTCCCAAACACGTGATCGTTTAAAACGATCATGTGACAATTTTTGAATTTTTTCCATACGCAACAGACTAACTAACAGATCACCTTTCTTGTCTTGTAGATGTTCAAAGGCTTGTCGTTGACAGTCCCTTAGCACTAAACTTTTGTCATAATATTTAGCAATATCATCTATTGTTGACATTTTTAGCGGATGAGTTAGAAAGCCAAATTACTCAGAATAGGAAGACGTTTCACAAGAAAATAGTTCTTGTAAATATAACTCTTTAAAAATTGGATTTCGCCTATAATAAAATTCTATTTCACGCAAAACTTCAAGATAATATATATAAAAGACGAATTACGCTTTCGATACAAAATCTAAATTATATTACCATTTTACAAGAATCTTGTAAAACCCGAGACGTTTACAGAGATATAGATCACTGTAAGGATCGACAACTCTGTATGAGAGATTGTCATATCCCCTTGCACCGTAACGCTTGATGGTGTGAGAATGATAACTACGGAGAGATTAAACAAACTCACTCGCTCGCAGCGGTTACTTCCCTTTATAGCAATAGCCACGAAATCACTCATCAATTCGATCTACTTTTTATAAGATTGACTGAATTATACGATATAATACAATAACCACATTACTCAAGACGTTTGCAGTGATGTGAGAATGTAATATAATAACAACAACCCTAAAGGGAAGTTTTCATTCGGGACACCTAGACCATTCAATTATTCCAAGTGAATGATCGCCGAGTTCCGAATGGGAAATTTCACCGGCAATCCCATTTGGAACATTTCAGAGATCTTCTACGCAGTTAAGTAACAGAAGTCAGGAGGTATTTGCGATACTACAAGTTATAAGAAACGGCAGATAAGTCGTTTGTATTACAAATGTACTCAGATTAAATTGTAAAATGCAATAAAATTAAATTTAATTCGAAAACAATGTCTCAAAAGCCATACTTCTTTGAAATTTAGGTTATATCTCCACAAAGTCACATTCGGTACAATTCAGCTAAGATCCCAGTCACACTGGAGCTCACGATTACTTGCGACCACCGGCGACGCGTAAAACCGACGATCATCGGCGATTGAAAAAATTACCACCGCGATTATCGTACGAACAGTCATTGAAAATCGTACGACAGGTCATCAGAAAACGTACTCGTGATTGTCTCAAGATTGTCTGGGATTACTTACGACTACCCGTGACCTGTCATGCGATCACCTACAACTTGTCGTACAACCATCGCACGATTACTAAAGACTATACAAGACTATCAGTGACTAGTGACAATTTGTAAAGACTGTCTTAAGATTGTTGCAGATTGGAGGTATAAATAAGCTTGCTGTGCATAGATATTTTCAGAGACCTTAGCACGCTTGGCCTTGGGTGGTTAATCGCCATCATCTTCACTGTCACCGTCCTCGGCGACCTGAAATACCAGCTCCTGGATCTGCCGAATAGGCTGAGCATCAGGGACGTCTTGAAGTAATGCATTTTCATGCTGGGTTACAACTAGCTCTTCAGTTTTACCCTCAGAGTCAGAGTCCTTTTTCTTTACACCTTTGACTTTTTGGGTGACATGACGGTAATACTCAAACGAAAGAAAAAGTGCGTATGAGAAATAAACCGTAAAGTGACTGCTAAATATAATGTTAGACCACAGGGTCTCTGTCTTGTCAAATGAAAGCTTTAACGAGTCTCTGACGATCGCACATTTGTTGCAATTAATAGTAGAGAAGTCACTAGTAGTCATTTGTAATCGTGGGTGGTCGTAAGACAAGTCACTACTTATCGCACGATGATCACAGACTTTCGAACGACGATCGTGCGACAGCCTAAGACCTAGCTTAAGACCTTATAAGATCACTAGCGACCTGTTTGATCGCAAGGAGGTTTTTGTGCAAGCTCAAAAACCTCTCTGCGACTGCAATTGGTCGTAGGACCTAAATAAGATAACCTGCGACTGTCGAAGATCACCGATGACCGTCGTAAGACTTTTTAAAGATTCTTCGCGACCAGAGGTCACTGGTGATCGTCAACTGGTCGTATGTGGTCGTAAGCTCTAATGTGACGGGGGCTTAGCGTGACTGGGGCTTAACTACGTAATCAATAGGCCGACTTGATTTGCTCGGGCGGCTTTAACCGGCGTACGCCATCAATAGGCCGACTTGATTTGCTCGGGCGGCTTAAACCGGCGTACGCCGATTCAGAAACGGGTACCGGCGATTCTCTTTATTGGCTCCGAGATTGAGCCAGGTCAACAACCGACGCACGCCAAATGCGCCGGTTTCGTTAGAGCGGCAAGCGTGTGACAAATATGGCTATAAATAGATTCAGGTGAAACCATTATTACAAAAATTTACTAAAATGATTGACAAAATACTAATTGATGTGTTTAATTAAATTTTCTTACACGTCATTTCTGTAAGAGTTATATTACATGTACACATATATTACTCGCCAGACACGAATTTAAAATTTTAACTACTGATATGGATTTATTTACCACACTGCTTGAAATGCGACCGTCTGCAACACTAATTAGTTAGCCGGATCGCTTGATTCATATGTCATACTGGGGAGAGCCGGTTCGTAAGCCGCCCGGGCAAATCAAGTTGGCCCAATGGTAGATATCTATTCCCTATTCTTTATTTCTGGGGCATACCTGCGTAGAAGATATCCAAGGTATTTCAAATGAGGAACTCATTCGAAAATAATTCGGGTGATTCCGTGAACTAACGATCAAGTGTATTGCACAGTAATCACCGAGGTGTTCCGAATGTTGAAAAGATCTTCCATTCGGAACAACCTCGGTGATCGTCTACGAAGTTTTATCTGTGTGGAAGATCGCCGACGTAGTTCCGAATGGAAATTCTCCATAGCGGTTACTTCCCTTCTTTGAAATAATAATTATTCACCACAAGCCAATTTGTTTGTCTAGAAGCCAACTAATTGTTTACCTTTTTAAAAGATATTTATGATGTTTTTTTAATTTAGTTATGATATTTGAATTATGAAAGTGCCACAAAATATTAAAATCAATAAGATACTTTAGTCAGTGATTTCCCCATGTATACTATTTAAATAGGTAGGTCCTATTAGTTGGATTACTCGGATATTATCCCTACGTATCAATAGAAAATTGCCAAAATTAATCATTAATAACTTTTTTGTAAATCATTTAATTTGTTTAGAATTTGAGATAGTATTTGTAAGGTAGAGAACTATCTAAATTTCATCACTTCTGTTAATATCTTCGTTACCAAGAAAGATAATACATGAAATATTTTGTTATCCTTACATAGGAATTCAACGATAAAATCTAAGGATTCCAACTGAAAGGACCTACCTACCAATTGGATTGCTTCAGATTTTATTAGGGAAAGATAACTGACTAAAGTCCCTAATTATTTGTATAAAGGACTTAAACACCGGTTACCTAAAGTATGTAAATTCGTGTAAATGGTAAAATGTGGCGTAAAATAGTAAATTTGCTTTGTACTTTATTCTTATTACGATTAATTTAAGATTATTGCGTTTTGTTTCCGTTTAAGTAGCGTATGCATGTATTAGCGATGCCATCCATCCAAAGCCTTGAATATGGGCTAATATACTTAATTTGTTTATGATGCACAATTTTAATCATTTCACCGAGACATATCTTGTCAGTTATCTTTTTCTAAAGTGTGAGAAGAACCAATTGGTACTCAGGTCATATCAGTTGAAATCATCGGATTTTAATACAATGTACTAAAATTCTATGCAAAGACAATAAAATATATCATTAATTTAAGCCTTCTTGTTATTGAAATATTAACTGATTTAATGCAATATAAATACATGTAGTTCTTTACATAAACACTGCCTTGAGAGATTTGCAGCCAAATTAAATGACTTACTTAAAATTATTTAGCATTGACTGAGGTAATTTGGCGACGAGGATATAAAGGTAAAATCCGAGTTATCCAACTAATCGGACCTTCTCATTTGAAGAGAATGCAAGGGGAAGTTACTGGCTTATGTCACTTATTATTTCCGGCAATCTCTCATACAGAGTTGTCGATCCTTACAGTGATCCATTAAGGATTGACAACTCTGTATGAGAGATTGTCTGGTTCTCATTCGATCTTTGGCGGGTAAAAGTTTGTCAGGCAAAGCAGAATAATAGCGGCACCCAATGTATTGTACCAAGTATAATTCTATTTTCAAATGAAAATTCTCATCATAAAGGTTTAAATCAAGGGAACTTGGTACAAAAAATTACAGTTGGTACCTTATTTTTAGTTGTTCGATTACATATATTTTTATGCTTAATAAAGTACAAATGTATATGAAATTTTAGACTTTTCAATGTCCGATTTGTGTTCTTTTGAAGACAAATGTATTGGGTAAACCGTTCGCTAGACTGCAATAGGAAAGGTCGACTTCAGATGACCAATGTAGAACTGAATTGCTACCAAATTAACATCGTCAAAAAAGTTCATGCTAAGTGAAAACAAAGTAAAAGACAATTTTGTAATCTGAAGATAAACTGAGTGCGCTGCCATTATTGTGCTTTGCCTGACCCGATAACGATAATAGAAAGGGGCGGGTAATCCAGACTTAGCTAGGTACTATACACTCAAGGCCTACAATCACGTGATCTATAAGAAAAACTTATTAAGTACACAAAACTATTTCTCGCCGATTTATCTTCTCAGAAAAATAATTTTGTGAAATCACAAAGCGCAAAAAAAGCCTTATACTTTTCTATCTCAAAAAAACACAATTGTTTTGATGGTTAGTGATAAATATTTAGCACCAATATTGAATCCAGCAATAAAGTAGACCATGTGCAAAACTATTGCTGCTGAGGATGATGTACTTAATTATGATTTCATAAGTTTAAGCTTCTGCAGGACTTTGACGAAATCAAACGCTTGTTTACATACCCAAGATCACATGATTATACACCCTGGTATAATTAACAGTCATGCTCTTTATTCATTGACAAGGTATTAGACACCCGACCATTTAATATTTCTTAACGCTACTTTACGCTTCCTTACGCCAAATGTACTATGGCACGCCGGTGTTGTGTGTGTCACATTAGTCACGTGATACTACCAGCATCACGTGATCTATGTGTGATATGGCAATGGGTATTGTCTGTATTTTCTAAACTGTCGAAGCTTGAATAATTTAACGGTGACTGAATGCATTTTTGTACTGGCGGCCTAGTATTCATTAAAGATATCTTGACTATAACTTATAATATGGCATAAAAGCTTTACTCGATCATAATACACACTTTCGGAAACGCATGGGTGAATTACAACAAGAATTCTAACAAACGCATTCACCGTGAAATTATTCATGCTTTGACAGTTGAGAGAAAACGAACAATAATGTAGTCTTGATGTATCTGTTGCAAGGAGTGTGGGTTTCACATAATGGTGAAAGTATCAAAGCACAACCATAGCATTGAATCCCTCGAAGGGATGACAAGCCCAAATATTATAAAACTTGACCGAGAACTCCCTACTCAACGAACAATTCAGATCCCACTAGGGGTTTAAATCGTTATTGATAGCATCTTGGAAATACCGAATAAATAGTATGTAAGCATTTTTAATTAATTTCCATGTTACTATGAATTATATCATAGAGATGTACTTTAGGAACAAATTGAGATCTTGAGCATGGAGTCCCTTGTCATGTTTTATAACATACATCCTAGATCAAGGTGATTTCGACCTCTGGAAATATTCATAATTCTTTCACCATCCCTATCATTCTGAACATCCTCGACCATTTGCTACGAATAACCTCGGACATATTTAGGCGCCACTTTGAAACTATGTTAACAAGTACACGATCGTTCAGGCGATGACTGAAGTTTCGTTTTTAGTCCGTAAATTTGAAATTACTCATTTCCATGGTACCGATGAACAATATTTGTTTCAATTTAAAACAAATAAATATGTTTAGACAAAGATCTGTGTGGATACTACAAGAACTAGTTTGTGTAACCGTTCCGTGCTTCGCCTCGCGTAGGTAGTAAAATCACCAAAATCCAGTGAAGACCCCGACGAATCCTTCCGAGATTATTCATTCATGAAAGGTCGAGGGTGTTCCGAATGCATCCCTATATAAGACGTTGATGTTTACCTGACACAGATCTTCAGAGTGGTCGAGTGGTTACATGCAAGTGCCCGAGTCGGACTCAAATGATCTGTATGAAAGCAACATGCCCAAGAGCGATGTAAATGAATCCATTAAATAAACACTTATGAACATGATGGCTGTGCAGTGATGTATATAGTTAGCCTAACGCCAAGGAATACAAATCTGCACCTGTGGGGTGGGCTTTTCACAAAAATTCTTACGAAAATAATCTTCGTAAGTCAAAAATTAATGCAAAAAACATCAATAATACGATAATTTTTTTATTTTGAATTCTAAATATTATACAGATAGTGTAGAATTGTATAAACCTTTTGCTTATTAGTTATCAGTCTGACTTTGAAGTGTTAATTATATGAAACTGAGTTACAAAGATTTTTTTCGTAAGAATTTTTGTGAAAAGCACCGCAGGTCAATATCAACACTTGTAAAGTTCGTACAGAATGACAAAACTTTTTTGTGTAAACATTAAAATAAACCAATCTATTCCCAAGGTAGCAACGTATTTAAATTATAGGCTGTATTGTTTATTAGCACGGCGAATAAACCACTGCCCGCTCAGCCAATCATGCTGGTTATAATAAAACGCTAAATCATTACACCAAAACGACACTCATAATACAAGTAAATCTGTGAGCTAATGCTCACTAGTGATACCCCCGGCCAAATCTAAAAATATGCGACAAAAGGAAGTAGATGAGCAAGCAGCGTGAAATCGCTTTACACCACATGGGACTATGGGATGAAGCAATATGCAAAGTATTAGGCTGCTGCATGATATAGTTGCCGAGAAAACTGCGACGGAAATTTTGTAACGGACGGACGCATGGACGAGGGTAAAACAGTATACCCCCCTCTTCTTCGAAGCGGGGGTATAAATATCAAAATTAATACTTAATGATAATCTTCATCTTGAGCATCCCCAGTCGTTGATTAGTTCACTGTAATGTTTACATAAACAGGATTTTGCTTTTTGTACGAACTTTAGGTCAATTGATAGGATATTTTACTGTAACATCTTTGAGTCATTGTGCAAGTCGAGAGTTCGAGCTCTTTGTTTGCTTTGTTTCCAACGGCTTTGACAATATTTCATACGTTTTTTTTTTCATACAAACTAAACAATAACTTGAAGCATGTAAAAAAAGTCAAAACTTTCACATCGGTTACGTCTGACGTTGCTTATCGTTTAAAAAAGATTAACATTACATTGCATAGCATTAACTTTTTGTTCAACTCGCATTAACCTCGCAGATTTAAATAGATCGTAAGAACAGAAGAACTATACTCAATATTTAAAGTCATGAGGATATACATGCGCCAATGGCAGTTAAATTAAAGTTAATGGTTGCATATACCAAATGTTGTTAAGTACTTTAGAATATCATTTTTAGAGTTCCAAATCTTATGAGAATATTTAGTGAAACAAATCCTCGCTTTGCACAACAAGCTAAACAAATTACAGTAAAATACCTTTCGAGATAGAAAGACAAACACTCGAAAAGCACACCTTGTCATAGGGCATTTCATGCCCAGGTATGCTTAAACCCAATCAGTATTTTAATAGGTATAAAATACATAAATATCATGACGATCTAGTACTGGTAGTCCTATGTACATAAATAACGTCTGTAATTGTTGATTTGATACTTCATTTGTACATACATCATTGTTATTTTCTATCAAACTTGCTTCACTACGAAGATCTTACTGTTGACAGACCTGCAGAGAATTAAAAAAGCTACGTTAAGTACCATCAGGTTAATGAACAGTGTATATTAAGGAAAAATCCCCCTTATGTAAATCTCAATTAGAAAATATTCCTTAAAACCAAGGTACATGTTTACACACTATGATTTATTTCGTTTATAACACCCGATGTAATAATACCTTAAACTTTTGACATTACAAATGACGAATAGACAACTGCCCATGTACAGTAAAGTACCACTCAACGGCCAACTCGAAAATGCGGTCGTTTACATTATTTTTTAATTTATTTATTGGAGTTCACGCCGTATCAACACAATTTAGGTCATTTCACGGCGTCCAGTGCACCTAACCTAGCTTTCCTGGACCATTGTCTATAACCAGTACTCACCTACCCTTTCACAAGGCCGGAAACTTCTCCATATTATCTAATCAATGGAGGAAAGTCGACATTATTGTCAAATTTTCATGGAAGGGTATAGCCTCCCCGGGCAGGATTCGAACCCGCACCCCCTCGGGCACTGAGTATCCAAATCCCGGCGCGCTACCAACTGTGCTATCAACCCGGGTTTGTTTACAAAATACGGCCAGTTTTTCCTGGTCCCATTTTGAGTGCACTAATTCAATGGCAGTATGTCTCGATAATGCGGTTGTACCGCTACTACGAATAACGGTCATTTTTTCGGGACCAAAATCAAAGTACAAAGCTTTTACGTTCGGGACTACGGCCAGGTATGGATAGATTAGTTTTTAAACTTAACCCGAAAAGCAAAATGGCCCCTCGCTTCGTAGGTGTGAAAAATATCAACTAACATGCTTTTGATGACACTTTAAGCCACACAGGATGTGTTGTTAATTGGAGTCAATTATAGATTATAGAATAAATATTTTAAATGTAATATGTAAAATAATACAGTCTACAAAATAACCGCATGTATTGTAAGAAAACTGAAAAACGACAAAATTTTCAGATAATTTCAGTTACATTTTGCTACCCATATAAAGCACACAGTTATTTATTGCATTAAAATAATACGTAATAACTATATTAAGACGGGAGTGTAGACATGTTGAGTTGATTATATGTAATATTTGTAAATTTTGAGTATTTGTAAATAAACTAAACTACTTAAAATATAAATTTGACAGCAGGTAATTGGGTTATGCTATGAGAATATTTTGTCAATATTTCGAGAACTATAAATATTACTTGTCTAGACTGTGAATTGTTAATATAATTCATTAACTTATACTTCGACTCACTCATATCATCTTAAAAACCACATGGGCATGTATACACAGCTCAATGTACAAAACGTTCGTACTAAAGGCCGCTTATAGCATAACACAGTACCCTTCCTTCAACATTCAGCGAGAAATGACATTTTGAGAAAAGCTGATCATCCATAGCGACATTAACTGTACGTTTTGCTCCGACATATACAGAAATAGTTTCTTTAAAGCATCAAAGTTCTGATGCCCCCTGTCCCCTTTTCCACCTCCCAGCCTTTTCTTATTTCGTAATGAATATTGGTTGTTAAATTTGGACAAAAGAACTTGGTTTATTTTTTTCATGGGTCAAATGTAAATCAGTTTATCAGAACAAAACAACAGCATTTTAAGTTATACACAGAAATGATCATTTTTCTCAAAATTTCAAATGTCCAAGACCTTTTAGAATTTTATATACCTGATTCTTAGCCACCAATTGTCCCAGTGTGCTACAACATTATCAAATGGTTCAAATTTACCAGGTGTCGTATGAGTAGGCATCTGTGATACACATGGTACAATCTCCCCGTAACCTGGATTTTAAAAAGAATATAAACATTAACCCCACTGATTTAAATACTAACTACAGTACTTCTGTACTCACAATCTGTAATAATAGATACCAGTATTCATTTATGGGGATTATCGAACAAATATCAAGTATTCAAATCAGTGGAGTTAATATATGTGTCACTGACAGTTGATTTTACATGTTGAGTGAGAAATCAAAGCGCTGAAGCCTCTGAATATTATCATTTTTATATCTGAGCTCATCGCAAAATACTTTCAGTTACACTTGGATTCTGTTCCTGGAGTTAATTTTTATTTTTGAAGTTTTAATGATAATAAATTTGACAGTTTTAGTGATAATAAATTTGACAGATAAATATTTTAAAAAGGTCAAGTCTATCGTCATAATACAAATGTTTTAGATACTGTAAAGCTAAACAAAAGCAGTACTTTCAAAGCTTTAACAACTTTTTTATTTGTTTGGGTCGTCAGACCAAACAAATAATGGAAGCGAAATTTCAGACCCGAATGCTGTTAATTGCAAATGCCCAAAGTAGTCCGCTTTTTTTAAGCGGTTACTTCCCTTTACATGGACATTTATGCCAAAAAAATCAGGGGAGATCACTGCGTGAAGATTGTCAAATGGACTAGTCCCCTGCAAAACATAATAGGACAGGGAACCAGATTAATCATTATATATAACAGGCGCATTAATTTTCAAACCTGCTCAGGGAAGAAAATATAGTTCCCGATTGGTCGAAGATTTGTAATACATGTATTGTGCAATTATGTAACATTTCCGCAAATTCAATTTGAACTCTTCAATTAAAAGGCGTTTGTCTATGGGTTAGTTTATAGAACAAATTCAATTTTTCACGTGATCAAACCACGCTGGAGAGTCAACAGAACAACTCATAGAGAAGAAAGAAGGTTTGTAAATAAAATTTCATGCAATATTTATTATATATTATCGTTTGTTGGATTTTTTTATAAACAAGAAATATAATAAATTATGTAAAGTTGATTTCACATAACAAACCAGTGTGTGACAGTGATAATATTGATTAAAGCGCATACAGATTCAATTTTATGTAGGTCAGAGACACAGGTCCTTTGTTTACTTAAATAGGTCTATCATTATAAAGCGACGCCAAATAATTTGATCGTGTGGATGTGATTTTCAGTTTAAGAAAGTGCCTGAAGCTACCTTTCTGATATTTTTGAAACCCAAACAAATTCAGCGCCTTCTGTGCTTTGATTTATTAACGATGTTCAAAATTTGGCTGCTCCGACGTCAATCGCCAAATCGTTATATTATAAAACAGACGCCAGTATCAAGACATATTCTATCCATACATACTCGGTCCAAAGCCTGATTGAACAAGAGCAGTCCAAGGACAGCGCGCTCGACTTTTCGGGTGTTTCGTTCATGGCAAGGCTTATCTTAAAACAAAAGTAATTTCAAGACAGGACATAATCTTTGAAAGGATATAATTCACTCAAACAAAAATTACCAATTCATGTTTCTAAAATATGAAAGGGGCATTACTCCTAAAACATTCATCCATAGTAACGTCCCTTCAGAGTAAAGTAGACATAGTATCAACGAATACGCCTACCTACTTTCATCTAATATCTATATGAAGAACTATAAATACATTGTATTTCAATTTGAACAAAATTCATAATTAAAGTAAAGGGGCATAACTTAAAAAAACATCATGAGTTATGTCCCTTTGTAGTCGTGTACATTGTAGATGTAGTACTGATGAATAAGCATACTAATTGTCATTTAAATATCTTCGTAAGTATTGAAAATATTTCACTTCATAATACTTTCTTCCGAATAAAAAAGTTGAAAAGGGTCACAACTCCAACAATAATTCATCAATTATTACGTCCCATTGTATCCGACTAGATGTAGTACTGATGAAAAAGTATACTAACTTCCTATCAAACAAAATACATTTGTATATCAAATTCGAGCAAACTTAATCCTTAAATATCCAACAATAAAGGGGAATAACTCTGAAGTAATTATTCTAGAGTTATGCCCCTTAATAGTCCCATAGATGAAGAACTGAAGAATAAGCATTCTAACTTTCATTCAAATATATTCATTCTAAATATATCCCATTAGAACAAATTTTACTCTTAAATGTTTAAGTATAAAGGGGTGTAACTCCAAAAATAATTTATCCTCAGTAATGTCCCTTTATAGTCATGTAGATAAAGTACCGATAATTAAGTATACAAACTTAAATTCAAATATCTTGATTAGTATTAAAGAAAAAACTTAAACCTCATATTTTGTAATTTTTTAAGTATAAAAGGGCAATAACTCATAAAATAATTCACCGAAAGTTATCTCCTTTCACAGAATGGTTAATATAGTCCCACTAAATAAGTATACCAACTTTCAATAAAATAACTTGGATAGTGTTGAAGTTATAAGTGTTTCAAAAAACTTTAACCTGAAAATCAACGCCAACACCAACGCCGACGCAAAAGTGATAGCAATAGCTCTCATTTTCTTCGAAAAGTCCAGCTAAAAATGGAAGAAGAATTTCACCCAAATATACAGACAGACCTCGTTTGAGAAATAAACGACAAACAAACAAGACGTATGTATTAAGTACCTATTTCTTCCCTGGCAGGTTGACCTTTGACATAAAATATTCTTATAACTTGAGTATTTCTCTGATGTTTATCTTTGTCTTCAGACCACAATGTACTTTCTGGATCTAAATCTTTCTTCCAACCTTCAAATGCTTTAATGCTATCAGTTTCTATTGTTAAAATGCTTCCTGAAATTATACAATAGAATTCAAGATTAAAGATATATAATTGCTATTTTTTAATGCGAACTGACCTGTATGTTGCAAGAAATATACAATAAAAGTAATAAAAATGCTAAAAAGTGGCTATACCGTGACATACAGGGTAGATATTTATTACATAAAACACAATCATTTGAACTTGGAATCAATATGTGTCAAATATCACCAAGCGTGCTAACAACAGCCTAGCCTTCCTAAGGAGAAATATATCTAGCTGCCCAGCCAATACCAAGAACTAAGCTTACAAGTCACTTGTTAGACCGTCTCTAGAGTATGCTTCAACAATTTGGGACCCACATACCCAATCCAACATATCACAACTAGAGGCGGTACAGCGCAGAGCAGCCAGATTTGTGACGTCAGACTACCGCATGACCAGTAGCCCATCCAAAATGGTACTAGACCTGAAGTGGCAAACACTCCAGCTCCGGAGACAGCAGGCCAAACTAGTTATGCTACACAGAATCATTCATAACTACATTGAAATCCCTGCCACCATGTACCTACAGCCACTGATGTCAAGCACCAGAGGACATTCAACCAGATATATGGTAAAATACTGCCGAACAGACTTCTTCCCCTCAGCAATACGCCTGTGGAACAAGCTCCCTGACAGTGTAGCGACAGCATCTTCCCTTGAGGCATTCAAGGGGAGCCTGGCAGTGATCTAATGACTTAAATACCTGTACAAAGTTTTATTGATTTTAATCACCTACTATTTAAATTTTTAAACTGGCACCCCACGATGGCGTTGTTTCTTGTCATCATTGTACGAAAATTTTCGAATAAGGAATCTGTACAGTAAAGGAAGAGGAAGAACTTGTTTGTCAATTTGCCCTAAAATTGTTATTATCAGAACACTACTTTCCTGCTTCCAAAACTATTTCCATGCAATTTTGAAAAAGTTTAAAAAAAGTTGATATTTAAGTTAAAATCTGTGAATGAGTACCTATAAGAATAATGGCAATTATAAGAGGACGAGTAACACCTTAATTATTTCTTAAAACGGTTCCATGGTGGTGCTTTGCAAGCAATGCTTACCTGGAATGGGGTCTGCAGCAAGTCTGCTATTTAATTTCTTCATTGCATCACTAAGTCCTTCAAATGTTTGATAAGTATGCATTCCTTCTAACATTGTGACGTCACCATTATGATCATTCTTCCACGTCTTCATAAATAAAAGAAAACAAAATAAAAAAGTTACATAACTGTTACAACAAGTAAATTATCGAATATAAATGACTTAAATGGCCTGACTGAGAACAAAGTTACAAGTTTTACCTAGCTAGGAAATACTTTCCAAGCTATAAATGTAATGTCATTCTTTCTGAATTAGAACAGCTTAGGCGGATCCAGCGCGGGGATCAGGGGGTCCGGATCCCCCTAGAATTTAGAAAATGTACTTGTCCATTTGTGTATTTCTTGACGGTAAGTCATTTTTTAAGTATCATGAAGCAATTTATTTCGGTGATTAATATAGATTTAAAGGTTGTGTATTTTTTATTCTTAATACATTGCATTTTTTGTCTGCAAAATGTGTATTATGTGGGTGTGGTTCGAAAGTTTGGATCCCCCCACCCCTAGAAAAGTTCGAACCCCTCCTAGAAAAGTTCGGACCCCCCTAGAAAAAATGCTGGATCCGGCCCTGAACAGTATGTACATTACATATATATATAATTACAGAGTACAATTACATAGTCTTGAAAATTATAGACGACCATTTGTAACTACATGTGTCAATAAATTTATCCAAAACATTACCTTTAAGAATAAAAATCTAACATAAACGTATCTGGCTTGCCTATGTCATGATCAACGAACTTACAAACTTAAGACCACATTAAGAGAATAAGAGCCTAAAAATGATAAGTGTTTGACTCATGCAGCTTGTTTCGTGACTTGTTTATTTATTGGAGTTAACGCCATATCAACACGATTTAGGTCATTTCATGGCGTCCAGCGCACCTAACCTAGCTTTCCTGGACCATTGTCTATAACCAGTACTCACCTACCCTTCCACAAGGCCAGAAACTTCTCCATATTATCTAACCAACGGAGGAAAATCGACATTATTGTCAAATTTTCATGGAAGGGTATAACCTCCCCGGGCGGGATTCGAACCCGCACCCCCTCGGGCACGAGTATCCATATCCAGGTGCGCTACCAACTGCGCTATCGACCCAGTTTTTTCGTGATTTTTGAGAAATCAATGAATGTTCTATTCTATTCTGTATTGTTCTGTTCTGTTCTGTTCCGTTTATAAATTACGAATACAAGACTTATGCATATACCTGTATAGGCGGATCCAGCAGGGGATCAGGGGGTCCGGACCCCTCCCTAGAATGTTCCTGTTCATTAATGTATTTCTTAACTGTAAGTCATTTTTAAGTAGCATGAAGCAATTTTTCTAGGTGCGTCACATAGATTTAATGGTTATTCAGTTTTTGTTATTAATATGTAGCTTTATCTGCAAAATGTGTATAATGTGATGTGTTTCGAAAGTTTGGACCCCCCCCAGAAAAAGTTCGGACCCCCCTAGAAAAATCCTGGTTCCGCCCCTGTACCTGTAGTATCCTGTAGTTGGTAACTCTATAGTAACTTTGTCAGGTATTATATTTTTTATACCAAGTTGTTGTGGTAACCCTGGGGTAGGTCTTCTAGTCAACCATAACCTGAAATATATCAAAATTGTATGTGTTTAATGCCGTGTCAACAAAAATGACATTTCACGGCGGCTAGTTCACCTAACCTAGCTTTCCTTGACCATTGTCATTAACTTTAGTATTTTCATAACCTCTAACAGTTTGGACCAACAACATAACCTATTAGCCATATTGGTCCTGTTTTTTGGAACAACAAACTGGACAGTATTAAATAGCCAAATGGTGTTTGTATTATAGATATCACGGGTTTTGCGCAATACAATCGTAACTCAATATAAGAAAAACTGAGTTACAATCGTTTTGTGCTAAAACCGCGATATATTATACAAAGGTTCAGTTTCGTTGACTATTCTGTATAAAAGGGATAAACTCAAAACATTAATCAATTTAAAAGTATAGTTAAAAAAGAAATCATGAAGTAACAATTACAATTACCTAAGCCCCTTGATGTAAACAGTAAATCCAAATGTAGCTACGCGATGTATCATTTCATTTAAATCATAACTTAAGACTTCCGTCACGTGCTTGTGACAACTTCCGGTCCACTGATTCACATTTTCAGACACTAAATAATGGATTGTCTATCAACCAACGATTTGCAGCCTCAACTATTGCACTGAAATAGAAACATAAACCCACAGGTCCTATAAATTGTAGGTTACATTTTTTGTTGGGTCTAATGCCAAGACATTCATATAGGTCATTTAACGGTGGTCAGTCAAGTGACCACCGTTCCTGGAGAGGCTACCACCGTTTCGGTATTCAGCTGCTAACCAGGTACAAGGCCCATAGTTTCGTCAGTGAGTGACAACTGCCATACATGATTTAGAATCAATGGTAGGAGGGAGAATGACCGTAGAAATTATTTTATGACCAAGCCCCAACAAAAGTATGCCTCACACGGAAATTGAAGCTTCAGACCCTAGATCAGTAGATTTGGGGGGTACTGATTGCACTAGCCGAGCGGCTACACTAAGTTTAATAAATAAGAAATAAAAAGCAGTATTATAAAAGGGACGCCACAAGCAAAAGTCAAGAATCTAATGGGTTTCCGTCTTGAAATGGACAGCGACAAAATGCACACAGGGGGTGGGGGTGGTAGGGGGGTAGGGGGGGGGGGTAGGGGGGTAAACTAGGTTTTATAGTGTACCAACTTCACTCTTGTCCCAACAGGTTCATGTAAGAATATTTATTTATTTATTGGAGTTAACGCTGTATCAACACAATTTAGGTCATTTCACAGCGTCCAGCGCACCTAACCTAGCGTTACTGGACTGAAACTTCTCCATATTATCTAATCAATGGAGGAAAATCGACATTTTTGTCAAATTTTCATGGAAGGGTATAACCTCCCCAAGTGGGATTCGAACCCGCACCCCCTCGGGCACAAGTTTCCAAATCCCGGCGCTCTACCAACTGCGCTATCGACCTGGGTTCATATAAGAATAAAACCCTAATGAATTGTCTTGGTGAAAAAAAAAAAAAAAACTCCAATCCATTTTTTCCTCGACTATGCTGTATGTGAAACACACAAACACAGGAAAAACCAAAAGCCGATAGGCCTAGCATTGCCATGGTAAACAGGCAAATTCTCAATGTAAACATCAAGGATAGAAAAAAAAATTAGTAGTTTCCTAAAATCGTCAAACTGTGGAGGACATTTCCCAGAAATATTTCCAGGATTTAAACAACTAGGCATTATATCAATATAAGCCAGAGATGGTGGTGGAGAATTGTTTAAATCTTCTTTAACAGAAGTCTGGTAGACACCCATGATCTGGAATAATCCTTTAGTTTAGACCACTGGCTGTCGGCATAGAAGAGCCAACTCCTCTAAAGAACAGAGTTACAGTTTAACCTCTCCTGAGCAACACTCACTAGGAGGGACTAAAGTTTGTTGCTGTTCAGAGGTTGTTGCTCTGTAGACGATAAATTCTATTAAAATTACACTTAATGGAAATAATATGTAAGTATATTTGAAGTTTGAGCCTGACTGGGAACATGCTGACTTATGTGTCAGCAGTTGCTGTTTTATGTTAAAACCAGTACCAATTCAAATTATCTGTTAAGCAAAATAGACAACACGTGTGGCACTTATGAAAATTGCCAATACATTTGATCAAACAACACCCAATTTTGATATCTGAGAATTCTAGGTATACAATAATATGGAAAGTCAAATGTCTCTTCCACTTTAAGGTATCGCATGAGTTTTGGCTGATTAATTTATGATCACTGTCCAAACTGGATTAAGTGTCCATGTATTCGTTTTCTAGTTACCTCCCTTCTAAATTTCAATTTAAGGGGAGATAGCATATCCTCATTATTTAGAACTAAATTTTCACTTTCTGAACGATTCTAAATACGGTGCTTACCACTCGTCTTGAGACGGTATGACTAAAACACGCAATGAGAATTTAGAGCCAAAATGAAGCAGACATTGGCAATTGGAAATTCAATTGTTTAAATACATGTATACAATGTCATTCAAAATAACCTTTACATTTGTAAAAATTATATTTATCATTAATATGATCTAATTTATTTCAAATACAATATACATTATGACAGCTCTAATAGATTGTAACATTTCTAAGTAAAGGAATGCTACTTAATACATAAACAATTGTAATACAAGTACATTTGTATAAGATATGTTATGAATTTCTCAAATATTAGTAATGATTTAAAAAAAGAAACCATTCATTTACAAATGGGTAAAGTTAGTTATTGATGGCACTGCAAGCCTCTACGACCAAACTAATTACAGCACTTAATTGCATGTCTTTTCCACCAATAAGCCGAGCCTATAATTATATTACTATCAAAAGAATTGAAGAGTAAATTACATTATACTTACTACAGGAACGTGCATCCAAACTTTAGTTTTCTATTTACTCTTATAATTAACTCAAACACGGACCCAATACAGTCTTCTTTATTCCATCTTCATTCATAGACATCAGTTACAATCTGGAATACATAACACTGTGTGACAAGTGACCAAAATTATTCAAAATGGCTGATTTTTCTAAAACACTTAAGAAAAAAAAGATCATTGATTGTAAAATGGCCAAAGCATATTCTTTAAATTCATCGCTTAAGGTCTAATGATCGAAATAGATTTTAGAAGATTTATTAGGAGAATGTTTGGTAGTAATATACCGCGAACATTTTACGAAGATGTTTTACTGCTTTTGGTTAGCAATGTTCTGGGTCGAAACTTCCTTAAATGAACCACATTGCTAAATATATGTTTTTATTTTAAAAAAAACTTTCTTGTCTTCTTTAAATGTCTTGTTCCGTAGACAACAGTCACAACCTGAAATAGACAAAAACAGGAGAAGAGAAACCCGAAAATATATGACATGTACAGTATATTGAACATTAATTATAAAAAATAACAAAAAAAACCGCTGAAAAAAAATAACTTATTAGTATGGGCAAGGAAAAGCATGCATAAGGGAAAGGGAGGGGCCACGGGCAGGGATTTTTACACCATGGGGGTTATGTGGTCCGTTAAGGGCGGTCATTTCCGCTACCATTCCCACCTATTCACCAGGGCTAAAGGAATTCTCTGATCACCATTATCACAAGATGGCCGTCTTGAAAATTAGTTTTATCTAGTTAAGACAAACTTATAAATACTCCCTACCCCCACCCGCTATCCCGACCCCCTCCCGTCCTCGATTAATCATTAGATTCTTAGCCCCTTATAAAAATGCAACAAATCTTGCCCCAAGACAGACAACAGGTACTTAACCTATATATAAACTCATTATATCTTCACTTTCCTCTATCAAACATACATTGTACTCTAATGGTCAAATGAACCTCTTCAAAAATATTCACCTTAAACAAAGTAATTGAGTAATCGAGTAATCCATACAGGTTGTTCCATAACCCAAAACCTTGTAATCAACACCTTGTGAAATAATAAGTTGTACCCCGAGACGTATCTTTACGAATTAAAAATTATTTTCAAGATCATTAAAAATGTTATCTTTATTGGTGATACAAGATAGTTTTATTACATTTAATTACACATTTTCTGGTTAAAGTATCTATATTTTCAAGAAGCCAGGCTAGATGGCGGATTCGAACTAAAATGAGACTGGCCTACGTTATTTGTAACATATGAAATTCTCAATCACTTACTTTTAATTTCACAGGATCTGATTTACAGAGCTTAAGGTGACAGCAAATCATTTTACGTAGGATTTAGTAAGAATACCAATTTAGATAGAGATTTTGAATGAGTACATTGTTATTTCAATCTTTTTTTAAAATAGATGATTGTTTGACTCCCCATTTTTGTAGAAAACGAAATAACTTCAAAATACGTACCACATCATAATGACATGTTATACAGCATAAATATAGATATTTCATGCAAAAAGTTTTGCTAATTCATAAAATGAAAGACGCTAAACTAAGATCTAAAATTAGAAGCAAGCAGTACTTAAAATTAAGTTAAATAGTTATTGAAATGATTTATCTGTTCTGTTCTTAAAAAGTCAAAATATTAGACCAGGTCCGTACAAACAGTGAAAGGGGATACTTGGTCTCCTATAATTTTGAAACTGAACCAGATAAAGATTTTTTTTGCGATAGCAATCAAAGGATTCACCTTTGACAGTTGAGAGAAAAGCTAGTGGCTTTAATTTTCATTAAAAAATGAAAATCGGCCAAAAATAAGAGCGCAGAAATCTGTTGAATGAGATAGGCATGTGTTTGTGTTTTCTGAAGTTTCCAGTTATATACCTTTACTGTATTTGTGTGAATGTAGTAAAATATTTTTGAGTGGGGTATACATGTATATGATATTTTAGAAGGGGACTTTTTCATACCGTGTGGACTATAGAGCAATCTGCATTCAGGGTTGGATATTTGTGATGTCTGGTTGAGTAGAATCCATTTTGTCTCCAATTGATTGTCATAACACCATAATTATACAAAGAGTAAGTATGTGTTTTACTGACTGATACGGGTATACAACAATGTATAGGTACATTTGATTTGTATATGTGCAGGTGGGCAACGGTCTTGCAAAGCATGAAAACTTGGGATAATGAACAAATCAAGTAATATTCAAAATTAATGCTGTGATAAAATGCTTTCTCACACAGTTAAGTGTATGAGGGCGATAGGGACAATAATTTAGTTAGAGAATTTGTTCTGTTGGTGTCTCTTACAGAACTTCATTAACACCAAGAAGGCAAGTTTGTTTCTGAACAGTATTTTAATCAGTAAATCCTTTCCTCTTGACAAGTTGATGAAAATTGAGGTTTTAACGAATTGTCAGGAAAGGGTAGACCATTGTCTATAACCAGTACTCACCTACCCTTCCACAAGGCCGGAAACTTCTCCATATTATCTAATCAATGGAGGAAAATCAACATTATTGTCAAATTTTCATGGAAGGGTATAACCTCCCCGGGTGGTATTCGAACCCGCACCCCTTCAGGCACAAGTATCCAAATCCCGGCGCGCTACCAACTGCGCTATCGACCAAGGTTATCATAACCAATTAAAACTATCTTATATTAATAGTTTGTTTGTTTAAAACAGAATATTAACTGATTGATATGTTCATATCTCGTATTTGAACAACCTGAAACAATATGCGAGTAAAACATAAATCGATAGCAGCTATTTCAATTTAAACTGTTATAAAGAATATAGCTGAACAAAATTTGGTTAGAAAACATTGGAATAATCAAACAAACATTTCTACACTGTATCTAAATGTAACTATTAACTGTGTAGAAAAAAAAACATCGACTAATCAAAAAAAATTTACAATGCAAATTCATAAGTTCTCAAAATGATAAAACACTATCATTATTAAAACGATGTATCTTTTAAAAATATTATGTTAAAAATGAGTTGAAAAAATGTTAAATGAAATAAATACATAAAGAACTAATAAGTCAAAATAATATGTTAATATATACCGAGCGTATGTAGTTTATTATCTTTTTTCAAAAACAAAAATATGAATACATGTACATTTTGTACGATAATATAACAACAATATCCTTCTAGTAAATATATAAAGTCATAGTCTATTAAATCATTAACCGAGCCTTGTAACTTATAGATTTGTACCAAATGTCAACCACTGTCTACAGTAAAAAATCGTAACAAACTGTTGGATTTTATGAACAAACCCCAATTGGCAAGTTTAGTATTTCATAATATGTATTATGTAATATGTAAATTATCATTAAAATAATTTATGTAAATAAAATGTACTAACCTTACACATCCATTAAAATAAAAACACGATTCATGATACATCTAATAATCAATTTATTAGCCAAAAAAGTTTTAATAATCAATTTAAGTAGTTTTACCAAATTTGATTTAGACGTATACATGTAAGAAGCTCCCTAGCTAGACTTAGTTCCATTTTCACCATGCCCATTATTTTGCTTAATGTTAAATGAAATTCATGTATATGTTACTTTACATCTGAATGTATTTTGTATATTGAATAATTCCGATCTAGCTATCCTCCCATAAAATGGGTCCTTCACTAGATTCCTCAGAATTATGTGTTAGTGCACTTAATATTCCGATCTAGCTATCCTCCCATAAATGGGTCCTTCACTAGATTGCTCAGAATAATGTGTTTAAACTAGAATAATTCCGATCTAGTTATCCTCCCATAAATGGGCCCTTCACTAGATTGCTCAGAATTATGTGTTTAAACTCTAAGAATAATTCCGATCTAGTTATCCTCCCATAAATGGGCCCTTCACTAGATTGCTCAGAATTATGTGTTTAAACTCTAAGAATAATTCGGATCTAGTTATCCTCCCATAAAATGGGCCCTTCACTAGATTGCTCAGAATTATTTCTTTGTGCACGTTATATTTCCGATCTAGTTATTCTCCCATAAAATGGGCCATTTACTTTATTGCTCGGAAATACTGATATATTTCTTATTTTCAAACTTTCGAACAATTTTATGTTCACGGCATGTATTAAAAGAACATCGTTATCAAGCATCATTAGAGCTTACTACATGTATTTAAAAATACGCTCATATGATTTATCAAATTCTTTTTGATTATGTATAATGATCATGTCATTGAATTAATAAATGTGTAGGTTTGAGTGTAAATCATTTTTGTAATTTCCAAAATTATTGTACCATACAGTAATTTTACAGAGCTTATACTATTTTTTATTGTGACAGAGAGTTGATTCAACTGGAATGGCTAGGTAATTTTAAACATCACTTAGTTCAGTATTTGTCGAAACTAAATATATAAAAAATACAGCAAAACTTTTAAATAAAAATATCCCTCCCAAAAAAACAAAATCATATTATGTTTACTGAGCTGCTTTGAAATTGATTATGTATTTACATGTTATAAGTATACAATGTATTTACTTTAAAATGGAAAAATGCTTGTCTTTAAATTTTTCCAATGTTTTTGATATTTAAATTAGCATGTATATTTCAGTGAAATACTCGTCTAATATCATCATTTGTACTTTTTTTCAAAAATCAGTGAACATTCTGTTATAAACTGTTTAAATGTTTAAACAAAGTTTTACCAAGAGGAAGAAACCAACACCAACATATGCATTGTGTTATTTTTTCTTTATTGAAGAAAGATACTCACCTGTGAAAACAATATTACAAGACTAATTGTGTGTGTTATTTTATTCAAAGATTGAAGCCAAATTAGGAATATTGATAGAAAGGGATACCATATTGTATGTAATTATGTATCTGAATTGAAGACAGAAACCTACAGGATAAAAATGATAGAATGACATAGTATATTGTGCATGTTATCTTATTTGAAGTTAATAACCTAAATGGGAATATTGATAGAAAGACATGCCATTTTGTGTGTATGTTTTCTTGATATGAAAAAGGTAAATGATATGTTAGAATGGCATGCGATATAATGTGTTTTTCATCCTCATTGAAAACAGGGAGAACAAATACAGATTGACATTTTATATCACGTGTGAAATCTTATTTGAAGACAGAAACCTAAATGGAATTATAGATAGAATGACATGTCAAATTGTGTGTGTATGTTTTTAATTGAACAAAGATACATACCTGATTAATATGATAGAATGGCATGCCATATTAAGGCTAATATCTTATTTGAAGATAGAAACCTACAGGATAATAATGCTAGAATGATATGCCATATTATGAGATTTATCTCAATTGAAGACAGAAACCTACAGGAGAAAAATGATAGAATGACATGTCATGTGTTGTTTGTATGTTTCTTTTTTGAGGAAAAATACTTCCCGAAAATGATAAAATGACATGAGGTAGTGTGTGTGTTGTCTTATTTGAAGATAGAATCCTACAGGATAATAATGCTAGAACGGTATGTCATATTATGTGTGTTATTCTAATTAAAGACAGAAAACTACAGGAGAAAAATGATAGAATGACATGCCATATTATGTGTAATTTTCTTTATTGAAAAAAGATACTTACCTGAAAATGATAGAATGATAGAATGACATGTCATATTGTGAGTGATATCTAATTTGAGATATATACCAACAAAAGAATAATGATACAATGGTATGTCATATTGTGTATGTAAGCTTTACTGCAGATTTAAAGATAGAAACCTCACAGGTAAAATTGTTAAAAGGCATGCCATATTGTGTGCATTTTTTATTGAAGGAAGATACTAACCTGAAAAATTTTTAGAATGGCATGCGATATACGAGGAGTGTTTGATATATTAATCGGAGACAGAGACCTACAGGACAATAATGAAAGAATGACATGTCATAGTGTGTGTGTGTTATCTTGATTAAAGATAGAAACCTAAATAGGTATGCTGAAAGAAAGTTATATTGTGCGTATGTTTTTTATTAGAGAAAGATACTTACCTGAGAAAAAAGATAGAATGACATGTCATAGTGTGTGCGTTATCTTAATTGAAGATAGAAACCTAAATAGGAATATTGAAAGAAATGGTGTGTCATATTGTGTGCATGTTTTTATTGAAGAAAGATACTTACCTGAGAATAAAGACATATTTTGCAGGTCATAGTGTGTAATCTTAATAAAAGAAAGAATCCTACAGGCCAATAATGACAGAATTACATGGCATAGTACATGTGCTACCTGAATTAAAGGTAGTAACCTACATGACAAAAACGAAAGAATGACATGTCAACTAGGTGTGACAATAACCAAAGAATGACATGTCAACTAACGTGAGTATGATCTTAATTGAAGATAGAAACCTACAGGACAATGACGATAGAATGACATTTCATGTTGTGCGTGTTATATTAATTGAAAAAAGAAATTTGAATTGGAATATTGAAAGAAAGCCATGTTAAATTGTGTGTATGTTTTACCGAAGAAAGATACTTACCTGAGAATAAAGATAGAATGACATTTCATGATGTGCGTGATATATTAATTAAAGAAAGAAACCTACAGGACAATGACGATAGAATGGCGTTTCATGTTGTGCGTGTTATATTAATTGAAAAAAGAAATTTGAATTGGAATATTGAAAGAAAGCCATGTTAAATTGTGTGTATGTTTTACCGAAGAAAGATACTTACCTGAGAATAAAGATAGAATGACATTTCATGATGTGCGTGATATATTAATTAAAGAAAAAAACCTACAGGACAATGACGACAGAATGGCATTTCATGTTGTGCAAGTTATATTGATTGAAGAAAGAAAATTGAATGTGAATATTGAAAGAAAGGCATGTTAAATTGTGTGTATGTTTTATCGAAGAAAGATACTTACCTGAGAATAAAGATAGAATGACATGTCATTGTGTGTGTGTGTTATCTTAATTGAAGATAGAAACCTACAGGACAATGATGATAGAATGACACATTATGTTGTGCGTGTTATATTAATTGAAGATAAAAACTAAATGGAAATAATGAAAGAAAGACATGTCATATTGTGTGTATGTTTTATCGAAGAAATATACTAACCGGAGATTAAAGATAGAATGACATGTCATTATGTGTGTGTGTTATGTTAATTAAAGATAGAAACCTACAGGACAATGACGATAGAATGGCGTTTCATGTTGTGTGTGTTATATTAATTGAAGAAAGAAACTTGAATGGGAATATTGAAAGAAAGGCATGTTAAATTGTGTGTATGTTTTATCGAAGAAAGATACTTACCTGAGAATAAAGATAGAATGACATGTCATTGTGTGTGTGTGTTATCTTAATTGAAGATAGAAACCTACAGGACAATTACGATAGAATGACATTTCATGTTGTGCGTGTTATATTAATTGAAGAAAGAAAATTGAATGGGAATATTGAAAGAAAGGCATGTTAAATTGTGTGTATGTTTTATCAAAGAAAGATACTTACTTGAGAATAAAGATAGAATGACATTTCATGTTGTGCGTGTTATATTAATTGAAGAAAGAAACTTGAATGGGAATATTGAAAGAAAGGCATGTTAAATTGTGTGTATGTTTTTATCGATGAAAGATACTTACCAGAGAATAAAGATAGAATGGCATTTCATGATGTGCGTGCTATATTAATTGAAGAAAGAAACTTGAATGGGAATACTGAAAGAAAGGCATGTTAAATTGTGTGTATGTTTTATCCAAGAAAGATACTTACCTGAGAATAAAGATAGAATGACATTTCATGTTGTGCGTGCGTGTTATCTTAATTGAAGAAAGAAACCTACAGGACAATGACAATAGAATGACATTTCATGTTGTGCGTGTTATATTAATTGAAGAAAGAAAATTGAATGGGAATACTGAAAGAAAGGCATGTTAAATTGTGTGTATGTTTAGTCGAAGAAAGATACTTACCTGAGAATAAAGATAGAATGACATGTCATTGTGTGTGTGTGTTATCTTAATTGAAGATAGAAACCTTCAGGACAATGACGATAGAATGTCATTTCATGTTGTGCGTGTTATATTAATTGAAGAAAGAAACCTGAATGGGAATATTGAAAGAAAGGCATGTTAAATTGTGTGTATGTTTTTTCGAAGAAAGATACTTACCTGAGAATAAAGATAGAATGACATTTCATGTTGTGCGTGATATATTAAATAAAGGAAGAAACCTACAGGACAATGACGATAGAATGGCGTTTCATGTTGTGCGAGTTAAATTGATTGAAGAAAGAAAATTGAATGGGAATACTGAAAGAAAGGCATGTTAAATTGTGTGTATGTTAAGTCGAAGAAAGATACTTACCTGAGAATAAAGATAGAATGACATGTCATTGTGTGTGTGTGTGTGTGTGTGTGTGTTATCTTAATTGAAGATAGAAACCTACAGGACAATGATGATAGAATGTCATTTCATGTTGTGCGTGTTATATTAATTGAAGAAAAAAACCTGAATGGGAATATTGAAAGAAAGGCATGTTAAATTGTGTGTATGTTTTTATCAAAGAAAGATACTTACCTGATAATAAAGATAGAATGACATGTCATTGTGTGTGTATGTTATCTTAATTGAAGATAGAAACCTACAAGACAATAACAATAGAATGACATTTCATGTTGTGCATGTTATATTATCTGAAGAAAGAAACTTGAATGGGAATATTGAAAGAAAGGCATGTTAAATTGTGTGTATGTTTTTTCGAAGAAAGATACTTACCTGAGAATAAAGATAGAATGATATTTCATGTTGTGTGTGTTATATTAATTGAAGAGAGAAACCTACAGGACAATGACATTAGAATGGAGTTTCATGTTGTGCGAGTTATATTGATTGAAGAAAGAAAATTGAATGGCAATACTGAAAGAAAGGCATGTTAAATTGTGTGTATGTTTTTTCGAAGAAAGATACTTACCTGAGAATAAAGATAGAATGACATTTCATGATGTGCGTGATATATTAATTAAAGAAAAAAACCTACAGGACAATGCCGACAGAATGGCATTTCATGTTGTGCAAGTTATATTGATTGAAGAAAGAAAATTGAATGTGAATATTGAAAGAAAGGCATGTTAAATTGTGTGTATGTTTTATCGAAGAAAGATACTTACCTGAGAATAAAGATAGAATGACATTTCATGTTGTGTGTGTTATATTAATTGAAGAAAGAAACCTACAGGACAATGACGATAGAATGACATTTCATGTTGTGCGTGTTATATTAATTGAAGAAAGAAAATTGAATGTGAATATTGAAAGAAAGGCATGTTAAATTGTGTGTATGTTTTATCGAAGAAAGATACTTACCTGAGAATAAAGATAGAATGACATGTCATTGTGTGTGTGTGTTATCTTAATTGAAGATAGAAACCTTCAGGACAATGACGATAGAATGTCATTTCATGTTGTGTGTTATATTAATTAAAGAAAGAAACCTGAATGGGAATATTGAAAGAAAGGCATGTTAAACTGTGTGTATGTTTTATCAAAGAAAGATACTTCCCTGAGAATAAAGATAGAATGACATTTCATGTTGTGCGTGTTATATTAATTGAAGAAAGAAACTTGAATGGGAATATGGAAAGGCATGTTAAATTGTGTCTATGTTTTATCGAAGAAAGATACTTACCTGAGAATAAAGATAGAATGACATTTCATGTTGTGCGTGTTATATTAATTGAAGACAGAAACTTGAATGGGAATATTGAAAGAAAGGCATGTTAAATTGTGTGTATGTTTTATCGAAGAAAGATACTTACCAGAGATTAAAGATAAAATGACATGTCATTGTGTGTGTGTTATCTTAATTGAAGATAGAAACCTACAGGACAATGACGATAGAATGACATTTCATGTTGTGCGTGTTATATTAATTGAAGAAAAAAACTTGAATGGGAATATTGAAAGAAAGGCATGTTAAATTGTGTGTATGTTTTTATCGAAGAAAGATACTTACCTGAGAATAAAGATAGAATGACATTTCATGTTGTGCGTGTTATATTAATTGAAGATAGAAACTTGAATGGGAATATTGAAAGAAAGGCATGTTAAATTGTGTGTATGTTTTATGAAAGAAAGATACTTACCAGAGAATAAAGATAGAAAGACATGTCATTGTGCGTGTGTTATCTTAATTGAAGATAGAAACCTACAGGACAATGACGATAGAATGACACATCATGTTGTTTGTTTAATATTAACTGAAGAAAGAAACCTGAATTGGAATATTGAAAGAAAGGCATGTTCAATTGTTTGTATGTTTTCTTAAATTGAGACAGACACAAGATTTTACAGGAGAATAATGAAAGAATGCCATATTTTGTGTGCAATTTAAATCAACGAACGATATTGAACTGATAATAAAATGTTGAGTCTTTCAACGCAAACACATATTACAAGTATCTCCCTTTAATTTTTAAAATCATGACATTGCTATCACCTTTGAACTCGCAACTTTTAAAGTCAATCAATGATTACTATTTCGAACAAGAGTGTGTACTCAAAAATATTCAGGGATTTTTAATCTTAAACATTTGATCGAAAACTGTGATGATAAAAATCAAACACAAATTAAGGTTAAAGACATTAATATAGAACTATGTTAACAAGATCAATAATAGTTTATATATTACAATATTAAATATTTCAGTTTTTCTTATACAGGTCGTATTCTAGGTCATGCGTGTTATTGTACTTCAACCAATGGACTTGCCCACTAAATAGGTGAATAAGCTGATGCATGAACAACATTTACATGATTTAAACATACCAATTTGATATTAAACAATGATTTTAAGTAGAGTATAAGCACATTATAAATTTTATATTATGTAAGTGTTTATAAAATAAGTGTAAACTAACTAAACTATGAATTTGTTAAAATAAATCACTCCTAAATATAAGTGTGTAATGAAACCGGCAATGTTTATATACGCAATGTTTACGTGGACGACCTGTAGAATACTATTTGCTTAATAATTGTTGTGATAATGAGATTTACATTTAAAATATGTTCATTAATATATTTGTTATTTAAAAGAGAAATTGGTTGTCACAAATATATTCTAAAGAAAATCCACACCATAGTGAAACCCTATCAGTGCTCCTTTTTAAAGTAGCTATATTCCCTATTCCCTACGTACAGTCTCGAAAATCACACCATAGTGAGACCTGATAATCATCCATGGTGCTTTTCACAACAACTCTTACGATAAGTCAAAAGCAAGACACATTCAAAATACGGCAATTTCTAAGTCTAATCGATTCCAAAAAATATTGAAGTATGCAGAATATTGTATACTTAAGAATATCATATCATAGTTATGATTATTATCCTTCTGACTTTCAACTTACAAAATAAATGAAACTGACTTATGATTACTTTTTCTCGTAAGATTGTTCGTGAAAATGTGCGATGACATTTTAAATGACCTTCAAATAACTTTTGTCAATTTCTCGGTAAATTTTCTCCTACGAAGTCCCAACCTTATCCCTTATTTCAATAGAAAAATGCACCACCCCTTTCGATTCTGAAGTAAATTCAAACCGTCTAATCGTTGCCCAAAATAAAACCCCAAACCCCACTTCATATTACCCAAGCCAAAACCACAGAAGATCCCCTATTGTCTAAAACATATTTGCCTCAACTAGATAAAACTAATATAAAACTCTAAGACAGCAAGGATACTGATAATGATGACCAAAGCGTTCCGAACCTCTGGTGCTGGGGGTTATGAAGCCAATGACTCTTAAAAACCCCAACAAACCGAAACCTCCTCATGGGGGGAAGGGACTACTGGGATGGGACATGCATGCAGGGACCTGAGATATTGGTGCAAATCTCAGATCAGACGCGGACAACCTAAAATCCAAAAGCAAAAAAAACACCAAAGAACAACCATAATATGAAACAATAACACAATATACGAGATAAATAAAATAGAAATACCATTTGTAAATAACCGAAATACATGTAAACCCTACAAGTACATACATTGGATAATGAATAAGTCAATTAATACACAGAAATCAATGGAGATTGAATCGTTAATACTAGAATTGATGGCGTGTCAACACAATTTAGGCTACTTCACGGCGTGCAGAGCACCTAACCTAACTTTCCTGGAACTTTGTCTATAACCAGTACTCACCTACCATTACACAATTTAGGCTACTTCACGGCGTGCAGAGAACCTAACCTAACTTCCTGGAAGCTTGTCTACAACCAGTACTCACCTACCATTACACAAGGCAGATTGAACTAGTGAAACCCCCGCCAAAATCTAAAAATATGAGACAAACAGGAAGTAGATGAGCAAGGAGCATGAAATCGCTTTACACCACAGGGGACTATGGGATGAAGCAATATGCAAAGTATTAGGCTGCTGCATGTTATAGTTGCTGGGAAAACTGCAACCGAAATTTTGTAACGGACAGATGGACGGACGCATGGAGAAGGGTAAAACAGTATACCCCCCTCTTCTTCGAAGCCGGGGTATAATTATTCACAAGCCAATGTATGTGCTGGTATTGTCCATTTTTTCTCAACTATCAATGTTTGAATAATTTCACGGTGAATGATTACACACTATCTCAATATCACGTGTGTTAGACAAAGAGTGTTTAGTCACCGTGAAATTATTCATGTTTTAACAGTTGAGAAAAAACAAACTATATAGTAAACATATAATTCAGTTTATAAACAAATGAAATATCTAGAATGTAAAATTAATGTAAATTAAACTTACCAATTCTGAACTGTAACTGTCAAACTGTCTTCCACCATGTTGAATCCTAATTAATGTGTTTATTATTAATGCTGAAATCTTAATGAAATCATTCAATGATAGAATCTTTATCTAAACTTTAATATATACTTAACTTAAAAAAGTCGACGCCTCAACTACCATTGTCTGAAAGAAAACAGAAACAGTTGATCAGAAAATAATGTAAGTACATAAATTTTGGAGATAAATTGGCAGATGAATGATTTACCTAACAGTACTGTATAGTAAAACTTTTACTTATTTACAAAACTATTGAGCAGTGGTCAAGTGGTAGGGAGCACGCTTAGGGGTCGCGAGGTTCCTGGTTCGCAAAACCCACTAGGGACAGTTCACATTATCTTGAGCAAGACATTTTAGTTGTTCCATTCCACCCAGGTGTAAATGGGTACTGTGAGTAATTTTTAACTGGAGGTAATTTCAATGATCTGGGGTTAACGTACAAAAATTCTAAGTCTGAACATGTGTATGGAAGCAGAATTTAAACAACACTAACTTATTAAAGAAAAATAGTACATAATACAATATGCTTGAGATAATTTATGATGGTTTGCAATAAGTAAAGACTGTAAAAAAACTGGGTTCGAAATCTTGAACCATTATCAGACTACACAGCTAGCTTTGATAAAGATAATAAGGTGAAAAAAAAAATAACGCAAAAATGCAAACAATGTAGAGTTTTGTATTTGATATTTCCTTTTAATGGGTATACGTCTAAAACTCACATATTAAGAATAATTATCTATTGGTCATGCATTCAAATTACCACAGCACAAATACATGTTTGTATATTAAAACAGATTACAAGTAAGAAATAGTTTACTGTGTTTTTAACATTCATTTATCATCTGCAAATTTTTACTGGCTTAGTAACCAGAAATGTATCACATACAGGAAGTAGTCCAAAGCTGGAGCGTTTTATTGAAATGTCTCAGGTTCGAATCCCAGCAAGTACACAGCTAAGTTTTCTTGAACAAAACAATCTGTAAATGATTCACTCAATTCAACCGAAATATGTACTACATGTATGTAGGTCATCAACAAAATGATGAATTTGATTGTTTGGTGGTATAAAAAGGAGCAGATTTAAAACATTACTTATATTTGAATGTAATATTGTTTGAAAATATACTTCCTTGATCAAAGTAGCTGATCATTGTCATCAAACCAGTTTGTACACAAATACATGTAATATATATTATATCACCACAGTCCTTCCATAACATAGATCCACTCCATAGATTTCTAAAATCTGAAACGAGACAAAGTAAATAAAAATACCATTGGGAACAACCTCCGCGATCTTCTACCGTACTGGATAAATCTGCATAAAAGGTCTCCGAGCTTGTTCCGAATGTATACATACATGCAAGCACGGGCAGTTATGCGCTTAAAGTTCCCCTATAAAGGCATTCTTGTTTAGTGCAAAATCATACGATTTTGGACACGTTGTAAGTCACAAATACTTAACTTTGAGAAGAAAATGGCCATTGCATTATTTAGACCATATACGTTGATGATCATTTAATAGAATTTTACAGTACAATGGTAGGGAGAAAAACAACGACAAAAAATGGCACATGCTCAGAGATCGAGAGGTCCCTGGTTCGAACACTTCTCTGGGACACTTTTCCAATACATTTACCTGGGATTGCTTTATTTAACACATTGGTTAAAAGATTACACCTATAACGGCAGCACAGTTTCAACATTGTTTAATCATGTCAGATATACATACTTTCAGTAAAATGTCAACATCTTAAGACCATCCTATACAGAATGTCTTCTCTCAGACAAGTACATTGATAACTTTTATACATCTGTCAGTAGCGAATACATTAACCCCGCTGATTTAAATACTTGATATTTGTTCGGTTATCCTGTACAATATACGTACATATATTTTTATCGATCATAAGTACATAAGAACTTCAGTGAGTATTTAAACCAGCGGTGTAAATGTGCGCGCCTGTCACAGATGAATAAATTTAACAAAATGAATATAAATAGTTTGCACAAATTTATCTTAGACATTCAATTACTTTCTTTATTTATTTCTATTTTGGAAGGCGTGCGCGTTTGAATCTAAGGATGCCAATTTGTATTTTTTCTATTCTTTACATTGTAAGTAGTTTATTTCATTTACTAAATATTTTGTTTATACTATTATCTTTCAGAAATAGAAATAAAACACCACAAGAAAATCATCATCTGCTGCTCTCAAAACTATACAAAAACAATACAATTTCCATGATGCATGGGGACATTGCTTCTTACACAATCCGCCCATGGACAACAACACTATCGGATAATAAAGTAGTTTTTATTGGATTTGAGCCCACGATTATAAGGTTTGCAAATTTATCAACTTGTTTTTCGGCCAAACAAACTACGATACACAATTCATATTCGCAAATAAAATATAATACATCAATGTTTTGTGCTAATAATGCGATCTACCTAAATTGCCGAAGTTATCCGAGCTTTAAATATACCCTGTTATGTGACGTTTTAACTTATACAATCAGATATTTCATTTTAATCATACAATATAATAAAAAAAACCAGCAGCTCACGTCACTGGTGTATTCTTTTGGATACAAACAGAGATCTTAAACATGTTTATTAACACACTACGACAAAACTTATCTTTTTAATTTGCATGTATAATAAAAAAAACCAGCAGCTCACATCACTGGTGTATTCTTTTGGATACAAACAGAGATCTTAAACACATTTATTAAAACACTACGACAAAACTTATCTTTTTAATTCGCATGTTTGTTTTTATAGTCCAACAGAATTAACCTGAGCTTGACCTTAATGAAAGAATATATTAAACTCAGTATTTACAGTCTTTATTTATCTTTGTTTGTAAATCATGCTTTATCGGAAGCTTTCCCAAAAATGCACAAACTGAACAATTAATGTTGTTTAAAAATAAATACTTTGAAACTGTACCATAATCTTGCTTACTTACTTGTTTCCCCGAAAACTAATGTGTTCAAAATTAAAAGTACAGTAACATGCCACCTTTAATAAATTGATTTATAGTCACAGCGGTTGTTATAAACATGTGTATAACCGTATACATGCATACGGAAACTCACGATTTAAGGTAAGTTCATAGTGTAATTATTATGACGAGGTATTTCAAGCTCAGGTTAATTCTGTTGAATTATACTAGCGAAGGTTTTTTTTTACTTTAATAAATACGTGGACAAATTCTACTTAGAAAATAATTTTATTCGTTTAACGCCGTCTAAAGGACGATATATTCTGGTCATCACACGGTATTTGATAATTGTACAAGTTTTCATAAACATCTAACTCTAAATGGCAGAGATATCTGACAAATTAAAAACTTAAATACAAATTAACAAAGGGAAATAATCCCTAATTTAGCCAGGTAAAGTTGTGGTTACTTTCATATTCTTTAATTACATGGATGTGATAACTAATAAAAGTTTTCATAAAAATTTTACCCTAATGACAGAGATATTCAACATATTGAACATTTTAGTGCAAAAAAACGAAGGAAAATTATCCAAATAAGGCCAGGTAGAGTTGCGGTTACTTTCTTATTCTGTTCATGACGCGGTATGTAATCAGTGTATAACTTAAAATTTTGCTTATTCCATGTGGTAAACTGAATATGAAAGTAACCACAACTCTAACCGGCGTAATAATTAATTATTTCCCTTTGTTTTTAGCATTAAAGTTTCAAAATGTAAGTTATCTCTGCCATAAAGGTTCATATTTTGATGAAAACTTATACTAGCAATGCAAATCAACCATTTCATGAATCTGTTAATTTTATAGAAATTATTTATCTAAAAAAATCATGTAGCATTGCTAATGGATTGTTATCAGTGTAAGACTTTTCATAAACATCTAATCCTAAATGGCAGAGATATCTGTAGCGTGTTCAGTTACCGCGAATGTTACAGAACGTTACAAAACGATACATTCGGAACTCCCCGGCCATTCGCTGCAAATACTATCGGACATATTCAACACCCTCGACCTTTCATGAATAAATAATCTCAGAAGGATTCGTGGGGGTCTTCACTGGATTTTGGTGATTTTACTACCTACGCGAGGCGAAGCATGTAACGGTTACACAAAATAGTTCCTGTAGTATACACACAGATTTTTGTCTAAACATATTTATTTGTTTTAGATTGAACCAAATATTGTTCATCGGTACCATTTCATATAATTTCAAATTTACTGACTAAAAATGAAACTTCAGTCAACGCCTAAACGATCGTGTACTTGTTCACATAGTTTCAAAATGGCGCCTTAATATTTCCGAGGTTATTTGTAACGAATGGCCGAGGATGTTCCGAATGGGACATATTTAGACGCTATTTTGAAACTACCAGTGTTGAAGTAAACAAATATATGATCGTGTAGGCATTGAATGATGTTTCGTTTTTTAGGCCGTAAATTTTGAAACATCACTAATTGGTTGAACGATCGTATACATTGTTTATTAGATAAGATTATTCGTAGCGAATGGCAGAGGAGTTCCAAATGTATCGTTACAAACATCCTATCGGCCAGGGCTTTTTCAGCCTATCTCACGGGGCCGATATTCGGCCCCGTTCCCAATGCCAAATAACGACCATTTTTCCCAATTTCAAGAAAAAAATTCCCAATCTCGTTGAATAATTCCCAGTTGAATAAGATGATTTGGACTTAACAAAAGAAATCACGAGATTTCAACTTTCGCGGATCGTTTGTTTACTTTTGATCGGTGACCCGTGAAATCCGCTGTCCGTGAAAATCATAAGTGAAATTTATCAAACTCCCCGCAGCGGTTATCTCCCTTTATCAAATCATTAACAAGTAGCAAAGCGTGACGTAAGCACTGTGAGGAGTTTGGAAATTTATTCGCCGCACTGCGGGTTATTCAACGTAAAATAACAGTTAAAACTAACAATTTTGTCATCAATTTACCTTTTAATAGCCTTTATTAAGTTTATAGCGCCAAACTTATGTTCTATTGTTTGAAACGAAATCACACGAACCATTACGATGTATTGTCATATATTTTCGCGACCACCGCAAGATCGCAAATTCGTTTGAAACATTTTTGATCCGCGTTTGTTATAAAATAAATATTTGTTTATATTTTTCATTTTGATTAAACGATAGTTGCCTCAGGGAGCGACACAAACAAAAAATTGATTCTGTTTTCGTGCGTGTGCTCTCAAAATAAACCCTAAATAACAGTGATTTTCTTCTTTGTCAACAACATCTTAACTGGTTAAGTTTTAAGAATTTTCGTCTGACATATCTGCTTGTGTTTTAAAACAAACAGTTACACAATAATTTGATTTAACACCAATACACCTTGGCAGAACCCATTGTGAAGTGTAGTTCAATACTGTAACTTTCATTGGTTACCAACTTACCAGTGATGCACAAAAATGTTTTTGATAATTCAAGGTCTCAGACATATTTCATTATGTTTGAAAATAAAAATAACTTATCATTTTTTTCATATTATTTTACTAGTAAAGAGAGCATGGAATTTAAGTAATAAGCAAGTAATAAAGTACAATCAATATAAGAATCATGAAAATAATGGATACATGAGAATTTGCAATGAATACTTTACTGATTTGTCAGAACAAACTCTTGAATGGCACTGCAACACTTTCAGAGACACCAAAGCAATTTTTTATGCATACTGTATAAAGATTTATTGCAGAAAAATTAAATTATGAAATTTCCAAATTGGTTTGATTTGTCGATATTTTTTCCCAAATCTGACTATTTACCGTGTTAAAAATTCCCAATTTGGGCAGGGGCCTTTTTCCCAAAACCCCCTGAAAAAGCCCTGTCGGCATAAAGATGGTGTCTAGATCCAGACCTTTCTCGTACCCCAAGGTTATCAAGATTCTCGATCTAACTAGCATCGAGAATCTTACTAGACTCTTGGAACGAGAATGTTACATACGACCAGGAAAAGTTTTATAACAAGTTACCGTTTTATTACTGAAAAACCTTAACATGACAATTCAATAAAATACTTTTTGAGTTACCTTTAGATTATACTTAATAATTTTTTTGTTGTTTGCCGTGACAATCACTTTGCTGCATTTAGCAGCATTTTTTTTTACTTGTTACATGTATATGAGGGTATCTTTCAAGTCCCCATAAAAATGTCTGGATCGTTTTTAAATTAAGTTACCATGGCCTTAACGATCGCATATTTGTGTATTATATATATTAGATTATTCGCAGCGAATGACCGAGGAGTTCTGAATGTATCGTTCTGTAACGTTCTGTAACGTTTGCAGTAACTGAACATGCTACTGATGTAATGAAAACATTGGGCACATTCCGCAAGGTGTTTGCTAGCTAGCGCTTTTTAGCGATTTCATACGGAACGGTTTGCTACGATCGAGCAAATTGAATCACTAGCTAGCGTAACGTAGCAAGTTTTTTTCTTGCTAGCCGTATCATTCGGAACACTTCTGCTTATTTCAAAATGGCTGCCCCCTGTGGGAACGTGTTTCTTTTTCAAGAATACTGATATTTCGTCAAAGTGGTTAAAAAGAATATTCATGAGGATAATTTATATAAATATTTTTCATTTGTTACAATTTTGAACTATTTGATTTTGGAAGTCGACATTTTGTTTTTGCTAGCTTGAAGCAAACCGTTCCGTAGACCTCTTATGCTACAAAAAATTGCTTTCAAAAAGTGACAGCTAGCGATCGCCATGCGGAACGTGCCCTTAATACAAATAATAAAGGGAAATAATCCATAATAATGCTAGGTAGAGTTGTGTTTAAGTTACTTTCATATTCTGGTTATCACATAGTATGATATTGTGATAATTGTATGAGTTTTCATTTCATAAACATCAAACCCTAAATGGCAGAGATATTCAACATATTGAAAATTTAATGCAAAAACAAAGGGAAATAACCTATAATAAAGCCAATTAGAGTTGTGGTTACTTTCTTACTCTGTTCATCACATCTATACTTAGTTTATAAAATTTGGCATTATCCCGTCAAAATTTCCCCCCGCAGGTTCGTTTCCGACAAAAATACGATCTGGATCACTCAGATGCTTGCTTTTTTGATATTTTGAGGGTTGCAATACGATTTGTAAATATTACCAATTCTTGGTATATTACTTAAATCTTATTGCACCCCTCAAATTATCAAATAAGCAAAACATTAAAAAAACTTAGATCATCGCTCTACATATAATCCCGTCTTCTCCCCCGGGGAGACAGGATAATACAATGTATATAGCGACGAATTTAGATTTTGATATAATGCTACTCAAGGGAAGGATTTCCCGGGAAAAGGGTTTCTATGGGGGACAACATGCTACCAGAAATTGGGCTTGGAAGATTTTGGGGTAGACGACGCTCTTAAAATCCGTCAATTCAACGAATTTAGCTACGGACACAAGTCCCACGGGGGAAAAGACAGGATTATATATAGAGCGACGATTTTAGAGTTTAATATAATGCCACTCAAGGGAAGTGTTTCCGGGAAAAGGGTTTCTTTGGGGGACATCATGCTACAAGAAAATGGGGCTTGGAAGATTTTGGGGGTAGAATACCATATGAAAATGCACAATTTTTTAACGGATTTATCTACGGACACAAGTCCCTTATGGGAAAAGGCAGAATTAAATATATAAATGTCGAGCGACGATTTTTGTTTTTAATGCTTTGCAACCCAAGGGAAATGTTAATTGATATCATGTTATCAGACAGTCGAGCCTTGCCAAATTTGGGGGTGCTAAACGATTTGATAATAAAAGAAGTTTATCTACAAGAAAATTCATGCATAAAAATTCGGGTATGAAACATTGACATTGGCTATGATCTTTAAATTCTATGAAATATTAGGCAACACTAGTTTAAACGTTTATACAGGTAGTACAATGAGATTCATTCCATAAAAAATGCAGGTTTCATTAACATGTAGGCATATATCGCTGCTCTACGTACAATGTACTTAATTCCGACTTCCTTGACCGTGTCTGGTCACAAGAGATTATATGGCGACTTTATTTGTTCTTCGATTCAGCTTAACAAATCATGAATTGTAATTATTAAGTTAGATAAATAAAGTGAAAACGTATCTTTAGCTACTTTGCACCAGAAGAAAATAGCAATTCTTTTTGATAAGCGAAGTACCAAATTTACATACTGAAATATTTATGAATTGTGTACAAAAATTAAGTTTCAGCTGAATTTCTACAATTATATTTTTCTAGATCATTACTATTGGTAAAAAAAAAATACATCATATTTACTGTTTTTAATCTTGGACAAAAAGTATACAGCTCCATTTGAGCCGAACCATCGTATGGTTAAACAGATTATGGGCGCGGCCATCTTGGATTTTTAACTTCCGGTTTAGTTTCGTTTTGACTGCATTTTGTCAGAGGCGTTTTTTTCTAGATACGGTCCTTTATTTCAGAAAAAACAATTGAAATCCATAGTTAAATGATAGATAAATAAATTTAAATCACACTTACGATGGTGCGCCACCTTTTACCACTATTTTTCGGCTTCTAAAAAGTTCACTCCATTTTTTTCTTAACAACGATTGGGGTTTCCAGCTAGAAAGTAACACGCACGGGACCTCAAATCTATTAACTTAAATGATTGGATAGTTTTAAATATCCAACCAATCAAAAATACCTTTTAAAAGCCGTTTAAAGAAGGCACCATAACGAACGATAATTGTGACCTGTTTTAACAGTGCTCACAGTAAATTAAGAGTTACAGAGTTACTCCCCTTTTGGTTCTCGCTAGAACTTTCGAGAACTGTCATTACCTGAAGCCCGTGCTTGCATGGGCTCCCATCTAGTAGTATGTAATCATCTGACCCTAAATAGCATAGATATCTAACATTTTGAAAACATTAACGCAAAAAATACAAAGGGAAATAATCCAATTAAAATGCCGGGTAGAGTTGTGGTTACTGTCTAATTATGTTCAACACGTGTTTTTAATTGTCCATTTTATAACTAATTAACTGTTAATAAGGATTCCATAAAGGGTCCTTATTAGTCAATGTGCAAGCACATCTAATTAGAAGAACAAAACAATCAACAGAAGAAAAATAATAGACACTCACCACTCATTGGTTGTCATTTTTAATTCCACGTGCCCATGCGGCATGCCCAAGGTACAAAACTACCAGTCTGTCTACACGCGTACTTTAAACACTTTTAACAAAATAATTTTCTTTATTAAGGTCCACTATCAGCGACATTTTCGTAGGAATGAAATTTATAAATCAATTAAAACAATTCCAGGATAAAGAAACTACTAAGAGCTCGAAGAAAACAATCCAAATAGTCCAAGTCCGTCTTCACAGGTTTCAATAACACGGCGTGGTCGAAAATGATCCACTTCATTGATTACACGATTATCTAACCGGTTCCGACTGGCATCAAAATTCGTGTGTTTATTTTAACCCAGGCGTGTTTTTAACATTTATATATTTACGACCGATATCCCCTCTATTTGGCTCAACACAAATATATAATTATGATTTGATTGTGTTTAACGACGTGGCAAGTTATGGTCATTGTACAGCGGTCAGTTCACCTGACCAAGCTGCTTTGTAGCGTATACACAGACATATTTCTACGGAGCCCCTAAAAGGACATTTTGAAATACTTTTTTTATTTTCACAACTATTTCGTTTAAACGTAATATTATTTCGTTTTAACGAAATATTATTTCGTTTTTTTCGAAATATTATTTCGATTAAACGAAATAATATTACGTTTAAACGAAATAATTATTTCGTTTTTTCGAAATAATATTATTTCGTTTTTTCGAAATAATTATTTCGTTTTTTCGAAATAATTATTTCGTTTTTTCGAAATATTATTTCGTTTAAACGTAATATTATTTCGTTTTAACGAAATATTATTTCGTTTAATCGAAATAATTATTTCGTTTTTTCGAAATAATTATTTCGTTTTTTCGAAATAATATTATTTCGTTTTTTTCGAAATAATTATTTCGTTTTTTCGAAATAATTATTTCGTTTTTTTTCGAAATATTATTTCGTTTAAACGTAATATTATTTCGTTTAAACGTAATAATATTTCGTTAAATCGAAATAATTATTTCGAAAAAACGAAATAATTATTTCGAAAAAACGAAATAAGTATTTCGATTAAACGAAATAATATTTCGTTAAAACGAAATAATATTACGTTTAAACGAAATAATATTTCGAAAAAACGAAATAATTATTTCGAAAAAACGAAATAATATTATTTCGAAAAAACGAAATAATTATTTCGAAAAAACGAAATAATTATTTCGATTAAACGAAATAATATTTCGTTAAAACGAAATAATATTACGTTTAAACGAAATAATATTTCGAAAAAACGAAATAATTATTTCGAAAAAACGAAATAATTATTTCGAAAAAACGAAATAATATTATTTCGAAAAAACGAAATAATTATTTCGTTTAAACGTAATATTATTTCGTTTAATCGAAATAATATTTCGAATAAACGAAATAATATTTCGTTAAAACGAAATAATTATTACGTTTAAACGAAATAGTTGTGAAAATAAAAAAGTATTTCAAAATGTCCTTTTAGGGGCTCCGTATATTTCAGCTAGATTTAGGAAAATAATCATTAAAAATCTTAATATCATGTCAATGCAATTCCGGTTATTCCACAGCATCCAGCACACATAGCCTAGCTTTCCTGGACCTTTGTCTATAACCAGTACTCACTCCCTTCCACGGCCGACAGCTTCTCCGTCAATTCTTTGGATCATAAGGCGGTTGACTTAAGGTATAAGAGTGGAATGTTTTGGACATATGGGTAGTAACTAAGGATCTGTTGATGGTTGCTATGGGTCTAAAATGGTTGCTTTGAAGTCTATGTAGTCCTAGTACTTGTGTGAAGCCACCCGGCTACCTTAGTTGGTAGCACGCAAGTCTACTGATCAAGGGGTCGTAGGTTCGATACCCGGGCGGGGCATACTTTCGTGGAGCTTGGTCACTGCGACGAAAGAATGTGCTTAGTAGTTGATAACAGCCTTTCCAGGAGGAGTGAGTAGGTTGCCTGACGCCGTTATATGACCTACACAATGTGTTACTACGGCGTTAAACCTAACAAAAAACAGTACTTGTGTGTTGTTTAGGTTCGATACTATACCTTCCTACAACGTGTGTAAATGATGCGACGATTAGCGTTAGTCGATTTTTGTGCGACGTTAGGCGCAAGCGTTATTTTAATATTTATGCCACGTTTAGCGGCAGTTGCGAGGTTTAGTGGGGCTGCGTTGTCTAGACCGAGGCTAAGCCTAACAACACTGATTATATATTAACCTATATGAATAGGATCCATGCTCAGTAAGCTCGACAATATTCTGCTTATAAGCACATAATACATCTACAATTAATGTTGTCATTGTCCACCACAAATTTGGCAGAAACTGCATAACATGGACATGCATTGTTTCATCTTCAAAATCTTAAACAAGTAGATAGTGGTAAAAATATGGACCCTTTGAAATGTATCAAAAGACCCCTCGGTAAAATGATTCATTGCTTTACTCATATGCATGGCAATATACAAGCACCCTTTATAGATATCAAAGGTAAAAAGCTTACTTCCTGTTATCCGGGTAGAGCTGAGAGTTTGTCACCTCAGAAAAAGTATGTCAAAAAGGCCCTACTCGTTGCTTCATCAAATGCCTGGCGAAATGATTTCATTATCATCAATAGAAATATTTTTTTTCAGACAACTATTTTCAAACTTAGACCAATGTGTGTAGATTGTCCTTTTAACGACACTTTAACTTTTAATGTATGTGTATGTGTGTATCAGTAGCCTGTTCAATTACCCTAAACGTTCAAAAACGTTCCGTAATGAGACATTCGGAACTCCTCGGTCATTCGCTGCGAATAATCTCGGACATATCTAGACGCTTTTTTTAAACTACTGCTGAAGCAAACAAATATACGATCGTTTAGGCAATGAGTGATGTTTTGATTTTAGTCCATACATTTTGAAACATCATTCATAGCTTTAACGATCGTATATTTGTTTATAAGATTAGATTAGTCGCAGCGAATTACCGAGGAGTTCCGTATGTATCGTTACCGAACGTTTTGGAACGTTTATGGTAATAGCCTGTTCAATTACACAAAACGTTACAGAACGTTCCGTAACGATTCATTCGGAACTCCTCGGCCATTCACTGCAAATAATCTCATCTAATACACAAATATGCGATCGTTAAGGCCATGGTAACTTAATTTAAAAACGATCCAGACATTTTTATGGGGACTTGAAAGATACCCTCATATACATGTAACTAGTAAAAAAAAATGCTGCTAAATGCAGCAAAGTGATTGTCACGGCAAACAAAAAAAAATTATTAAGTATAATCTAAAGGTAACACAAAAAGTATTTTATTGAATTGTCATGTTAAGGTTTTTCAGTAATAAAACGGTAACTTGTTATAAAACTTTTCCTGGTCGTATGTAACATTCTCGTTCCAAGAGTCTAGTAAGATTCTCGATACTAGTTAGATCGAGAATCTTGATAACCTTGGGGTACGAGAAAGGTCTGGATCTAGACACCATCTTTATGCCGATAGGATGTTTGTTTTCTGTTGAATTTATTTCCAGTAATTCATATTTGCATGACGCTTAAAAAGATCGGCAAAAGGGAAAACATAGTCTTTCAGAACTTAGCATGAACTTAGCATAAATTTACATGACGTAGCGCTTCTGTTCAGTCAAGTGCTCCATACATTGCGGATCTGTCCTTACCAAATCCGTGTGATTATTGGTTCCCATAAGTGATCCGTAAAAAAGAAGGCGATCGTTGGTTTTCGGGCAAATTGAAAATCAAAGTATATAAAAGCTACTTCCCAAGAACAAAACATGACGTAACCGGTTTAAGACGTTTGCGTAAAGGTGTGTCATACTATGAGATAATTCGTCCACTGATTAGCCCATACCGAACTGTCCAGAAGCAGTAGGATGTTGATTTGCTATACAAAATATTTTATCTCTGTATACTGCCAACCCCTCTATACGCCTGTATAGTGTCCGTTTTTTCTCAACTGTCAAAGCTTGAATCATTTCACGGTGACTTAATGCATAAATTGTTTTTGTACTGGCGGCCTAATTATTATTAAAAAAATATCTTGACTAAAACATATCGTACTACGGTGGCATAGAGGTGACATGGAGATATATTTAAACTTTACGTGGCCACGTAATAGCTTTTAATGGCCACGCAGTAGCTATTACGTGCGCACGTAATAGCTTTACGTGGCCACGCAGTAGATATTACGTGCGCACGTAATAGCGTTTACGTGGCCACTTAATAGCTTTACGTGCGCACGTAATAGCTTTACGTGGCCACGCAGTAGCTATTACGTGCGCACGTAATAGCGTTTACGTGGCCACGTAATAGCTTTACGTGGCCACGTAATAGCTTTACGTGGCCACGCAGTAGCTTTTACGTGCGCACGCAATAACGTTTACGTGGCCACGTAAAAGCTTTACGTGCGCACGTAATAATTAACAAATGAGAGTTGTCGAAATTGGCGGTCATTTTTCGACAACCTTCATTGGTCAATTATTACGTGCGCACGTAAAGCTATTACGTGGCCACGTAAACGCTATTACGTGCGCACGTAAAGCTATTACGTGGCCACGTAATAGCTACTGCGTGGCCACGTAAAGATATTACGTGGCCACGTAAAGCTATTACGTGCGCACGTAATAGCTACTGCGTGGCCACGTAAAGCTTTTACGTGGCCACGTAAAAAATAAAATATATTTCCATGTCACCTCAATGCCACCGTATCATACGGCATAAGAAGCTTTACTCTATCATAATCGCCTTTTCATGTGAGTCGAAAGGATTTGCGGAAATGGTTGATATAAAACGCTGATTATTCGTGTGTTGCACTGTTGATAGAAATATTGTTTATACGGTTTCCTCCAAAAAGTGCTTTTTCTATGTAACTTTTAACGGAAATGGGCTGTACTATGACTGCATTAAAAAATATAAATGTCGGCAGTAGAAATCGAAAAGATTTATGTCGCGTGGCTTTTGTCCATTGCTATCAAAATCTACCCATCACAATATCACGGCGTCTCAACGTCGTGAAGTGAGTACAAGAAAAGATTAATGCACAGCAACTTGTGAAAAACGCGTACGCATTTTTCACAACTAATGTGAAAATCACGTTAGCATACAAATTTCATACGCTAATAGAAACGCATTTTTCACAACTTCAAATGTGACGAAAAAAGTGTTTGAAAAATTTGAGTTTTTTTGGTTCTAACGCATTTTTCACACATTTAAAAAATTTCACAAAACGTGTTTTCACAAGTTGTGAAAAATGCGTACGCGTTTTTCACAACCGGTAAAAAGACAAATTTTGTTAAAAATTTAGGTTCAACGTTTGTTACAACCCATTTTGTAATAAAAACCCGAAATTTAACAAATTCAATTGTCTAGTTGTATTAATGTGATTATAAAATATAGTTGGATACTTTAAATTATTGGTGAAGAAAGAAAAAAATTTTTTTACAAGCAAACATAAAATGTTCAAATAGACAAATTACTTACACTTCGCCATGTTAATTTGAAAATTTCGGCAGAAAAACAAATTGTCATATTTTATTGCAAAACGAGTTATTACTAAAGTGGTTGAACATACCAACCCGTTGATAATAAATAATTATTACAATAAGGTTTTATTTTACAAAACGGGTTGTAACAAACGTTGAAAAAACCACGAGCGTAATTTTTACTTATTGTGAAAAATGCTGGAATATATTGCCTGCCTCGAGGTTTTATCGGCACACTTTCACAGCAATTATGTTACTATTCATACAACATTTGAATTTCAGTTTTGAGCGACGGTAAAAAAAATCTGACCATGTAATCTGTACCTCTGAAATTGACCACTGTGTTAAAATTCACAAAATATAACTCACAATTGACAAATGTTTGCATAAACAAAAATACAATAACCTTTAATTTTATACATCAATTATATAAGCTATAATCATATTTATTTAAATTTTATATGCACTCATCTTCACAAACCTTTTTTTACCAACGGTATATCTTACCAAAATATGAAATACAGTAGAATCCTCATGTTGCCATATGTGCATAATAAATAAATATGATAATGGGTTATGTGCTTCATGCACCAAGAGTCGCCAGTTTGAATCCCTCTCCTCCAATTAAACGACTAAGGTCCGATGGAAGTTGCTAAGGGCATAAATGTTACCATGGATATTCGTGCTGTTGCTAGGGAGCGTAACGTAGGAGGCTAGGACCTAAGTGTTTGCTAGAAGCATTAGAGCAATTACTATGGGCAATGGAACTGTTCCTAAGTGTGCCTGAGCAGCTGCTATGGACCTCGGGGCGGTTGCTTTGAATGCGAAACTTGCTAATACGGACATTAATATTGTACTATGGGACATGTGAGCTTACTATGTACCTTAAGATGGCTTATCAATGTGCTAAAGTGGTTGCTTGTACAAAAAGGTGGTTATATAAGGCATAATACTGGCTTGTTGAAGACCTTAGGGTGGTTACGCATCTTGCGTTGATGTTGCAACGTTAATCATTAAAATAAAATATTTGAAAAAAAACATTTATTTTGGTTATCATATACTTTAAGATGTATATGATATTGACCCATGTTGTGAAAATTGCGTTAGGACTAAAAATCGCAAAATATGTCTAACGTAATTTTCACATAGCTCATTACTAACGTGTTTTTCACAAGTTGTGAAAATTGCGTACGTGTTGTGAAAAATGAAGTTCAACAAAGCCTTTTACCCCGATGTCGTTACCGCTTTCACATTGCTTTCCGCCATTTTCTGACGTCACGTTCTTGCTCACTCCTCGTCAAATGGAAGGTAGGATCTTGACACTCGAAGGTTATACGTTCCCGGTGATAGTTTTGCCCTAGTGTTGCGACTCGACACTCATCCGTTTTGTACCATATGTTCTGATTGGTCTAAAACCCCGCGCATGTAAACGATGTGATTCACTAAGTTACAAATAGAAAATCAAACCATTACGCGGGTTGAAAAGAAATTGCCTGCGAAATGTTTTTACGTTAAGATCTTGGAATTGTAAACACACCATTTCTGTCTTTTTATTCCTTTAAAAATATATATATGTCTTGCCAGTGCCTATATGACCATAAGTAAGCGCAACAGATTGCAGGGGCGGATACAAAATAGGCCTGCCTGTGGAGGTTGGTAGACCCAACTCGGGATGGGTACGGAAGGGGTTGCCCTCCCGTTGGTGAAATTGTGAAAAATAAATGTTTAAAATCGAGCATTCTGGTGCAAGTTTTGATCATTTTTGTTGCATTCGTGATTGCACAGATTTATCTTTACTGGTCAATTAAGGGTCTTAAAATTGGTATTTTAACCGGATTTAGTGTATTTCATTTTACAGAAGTCATACCAAATATTACCTTTTTTTCGAGCGCATCTCCCTTCTAAAGATGTCTCAGGGTCCCAAAGGGGAATATGCCACTTTTGTCGCTGAGGTTTGAAGGGGGGCAGTGCCCCTCATTGCCAGGAAAGATCGAGTTCATTGTCTAAAAGCAGGTCATCGAGTGAATAACTGGGCCAAGCTGCATATATGTCAGTCAATTTGTAATGAAATAAGAGCATCTTGAAATAGCCTTGGTGTGTTATGATGAAAAGATGACCACTTTCACCCATGTCACAACCAGTAAATGGTGAAAAACAATCGACTATAAGATATATTTATATAATAGTAAGAAAGTGAGAAGTAAGTCAAGAAGACGTAAGTGAACATACGCTGTACATGTACACTGAGAGTTTTTTAAGAACATTTCAGCCCTGCGTTACCGGAACGGTGATTGGCTAACGGTAAATGCTAACCGAACACAGGGCTGATACTCATGTCTAAATATATTTTGTCTTTCTAATCATTAAAACATGCACATAACGTATTGATGGTGTTCTATGACTGCCGCAATAATTACAGCGGTTGATTGGTCCAAATACTTGAGTAAATTATCTAGATCCGCTAAAGCTTACATATATACAATGTATATACAAGTAAATAAGCATGTTTATATTCGATTGAATCAGTAAATAAGTCAAAGAAATGATTAAATACTTAAAGACTAAATAAGTAGTAGCGTAAAACATGTGATGGTGGTATTTTAACCATTTTTACAAAAATGAGTCACATCTTTTATCAATTGAAATAAATCTGTATATTTTGACTCTTATCTACAATATTTTTGGCAAATGAAAATACAAATACATGTATTCTGAAACAAATTAAGGGTGATACGTTCAAAATTTTGGGTGTTGAACATTAAGTCGAACAATACGCATACAGTACATATAAGTTATTTATACGGTAAATAAAACACCAGCACACGATTTGGTGCCGAGGATTCAGAGTATACAATTACTACCTACATATTTTGTCCGGGAAAGGAATCGTTGATTAATGCATACCTAATTTTTCATTTGTCGCGGGAGAAAATTGATATGATACTTTGCAGCATCTATCTTTATTTAAATTCATACTTGCACTCCTAATATTTTTCTTCTTCTTCTTCTTCGATGGTCTCAAATAGGTCCTTAGTATGGTTATAGATTTAAATTTTTGTAACTATATAAAACCTCAACGTATTAGTATGTAAGAAATATTACATGCATATATATCACATTGATATAGTCTCAACGTCAAAGTAGAGGCAAGGGACAAAACTGTTGAACCAAAGAAGCCAAAATTTACGTCGAAACATTTAAAGTAAAATCAATTTACATAACACCAACAGTCTAGATTGAATCTTTACTTGAAGATTCGATGGTTGATGTATGCCCCCCCCCAAAAAAATGAAAGGTTGTAAAAGAGATTATGCATGGTACTCTGATCATTTCGACTAGTATATTTTTGACAATTTGTCTTAACGCGCTTACAAGCGATTTCAAAAGGTCAACAACTCCATGGTTCTAAAACATAACCAGTAACATGATTGTGTCTATGCAAAATAAATAAATAATTCTGGTCAATGACCATTTGTCAAACGTCGCCACTTAAATAAACGGCATGAAGCTGAACCCGGCAATGAACATATTATTTCTAAAAGCAACCATGTTGTATATCACATTGATACAGTCATAATGTCGAAGTAGAAGAAATAGATATAAAGTCGAACCAGGCAAGACAATGCTCAGGATTTAGAGAAACTATTGTCAAAACATTTAAAGTGAATTTATACAATTCAAACCATATACTTGTCAATCTTACTTTACTGGAGACGCCCATGATACATGTTTGTTCTGAATGCCTATTGATATCTGAATTAAATAATATTTATTACATAGTCAATCTGACTTTTACATAATTTAATGGAGGCAGTTCAGACAAACCCCTTTCTTCATTTACAGCTTAAAGAAGTTTTTAATTTTATCTTACACGCCACTAAGAACTAATTACAGGCTAACAACATTAATGTTTTCTCTTGTTATTCTGAATCACGAAAATTATGTACCTAGCATCAGTTCATGTGTAGCCTGTTAAATTACCCCTAACGTTTCAAAACGTTCTGTAATGATACATTTGGAACTCCTCGGCTATTCGCTGCGAATAATCTCGAACAAATTTAGACGATATTTTGAAACTATCGGTGTTGAAGTAAACAAATACACGATCGTTTAGGCAATGAGTTATGTTTCGTTAAGTCCATAAATTTTGAAACATCACTCATTGGTTTAACGATCGTATATATAGTTTATTAGATAAGATTATTCGTAGCGAATGGCCGAGGAGTTCCAGATGTATCGTTACAAAGCGTTTTAGAACGTTAGTAGTAATTGAACAGGCTACAGTTTGTATATTTCCGTACTTAAAACTTGCACGCACTGGTTTCTAGAGCTAATCTCAGGAAAACGACATGATACATCTACATTTTACAATTTTGTGTAATTTTTATCATACACTTTTAAGCAATTTGATTCGCTAAGAAGGTACTGCCGTTGTCTAATTTAAATATTATAAAAAGCACTCCACATTTAAATGAAATTTGATATTAGAACCTAACCCCTACAACAGAACCCGCTAGAGAGAGAGAGAGAGAGTTATGATAACCCCAAGGAAGTTAGATAATTTCGTATTGTTGATAGTATTACTTGTTTGATGATTAAGATTTTGTCTTCGTTATTGACTTTAAGGTTCGATACTAAACCTTCCGACCAAAGTGCAACGTTTAGCATCGAGGTTGCGACATTAACTGTCAGGACATTTGCAATGTGTAGCGTTGGTTGTGACATTTAGCGTCAGTGTTGCGACGTTTAGCGCTTTCCACACTAAGTGGCGCTACAACACAACCATCAATTGGTCCATTGCTGACCGATCATTTATATAAAAAGGAGCCTCATATTATCATAGAAATGTTGAAATTCGTCTTTTCAAACATGGCCACTATTCAAAGATCTGTCGCATGCAGTACATACAGTGATTACAACAAAATCAAGCTGCCCGGCTAGCTCAGTTGGTAGCACACAAGTCTACTGATCGAGGAGTCGTGGGTTTAATTCACGGGTGGGGCATACTTTCGTGGACTTTTGGTCATGAAATTATTTCTACGACCATTCTCCCTCCCACCAATGATTTTTAATTATGTAGTGCAGTTAAAGTTTACTATTAGTATTTGGTTAACACCAAAATCCATCGATTAAGCCTTTCCAGGAGGAGTGAGTAGGTTGACTGACCGCCGTTACATGACACATACATTGTGTTCCTACGGCTTTAAACCCAACAGAAGAAACAAACAAAGAACAAATTAATATTTTTTCAATGGAACACCTTTTTGGATCGTTACCGCGGCTGTGGACATTCGAAATGCGCTAGATCTCGATTCTGAAGTTTCTTTATTTTATTTCCGGAATATAGCCCTTACATTATATTCTTATGATGGAGGTACAGCAGTTCTTTCCATTATATGTGGATATTCGCCTTGATTATCCAACGAGTTGCAAATCTTTGTGCATCTGGCAATTAAGTTAGTCGTTATTTACGGAATTATGTTTGCTACTTTAACAATCGTATGGTGTGTATTTGCCGCAAATCTGAATCCCCGAAATCATTATAGGCATGTCTGATTTGATAACGCCATGGTTTTATATAAGTAACCGATAATTTGTAGACAGTACATAGATTTTATTTTGTAACTAGTCATACCATTGTATCAATTTGTAATTTTTTGGTTATCAGACGGCAAACATATGCTACCATACATTTTAAACTGACTTAAAGTTTTATTTTATGTAATCCACAAATACTCGTATATATCTACGAACAGTACAGTCACATAGACGTTTCCATACACTAAATCTCTACAAGGGCTTATATATAAGATACAAAAGTTTATAAATTAAATATATCTTCGGCAAAGTAATATACCCCAGTATATATGTTGTTAAAAATAACCGCCAATTTAGAAACTTTCAAACCAAAGATGACGTTTTGACATCTTGGTCCGCATAAAAGAGATAATTATTAAGACAGATAAAGCCTATTCGACTTAAGGTCTGTATATATTTCACGCAGATATACACACCCCAAACTTTGAAGTAATTTGTTTGCAGGAAGAAGTAGCAGTGCATAAGATACATTGATATCGTTAATTGGTTTAATGAGAACGTGTCATTTGTTTTTTAAAGAATGATATGCTCTATTTGGTACATATATTTGCACCCAAACGTTGGGTCGATTAGGTTTTAATTCGACCTTACGTCGAGGTCGACCTTATGCCAGGTTTTCACTTAAAATTTTCGACCTTAGTCTTGATACATATATATTATTGTAGCGATATATTTTTGTTCGTACCGCAAATGGTTCATTTGAATATCGCATGGTATATGGTATATGGGACTAAATAATGGACAAACAATTGTGTTAATAATTTTATTGAAAAATAACTTTGAAAAATATTGGTACAAAAATAACATATAAAATTGATGAGATGGGTCATTTTACAATGCATGAGGAAAAATGAAAACAAAACTGATTGTTTTTATTTATGTTAGCACCTTTTAGAAACCAAATATTTAATTCCCAAATAATTTAAGAACGTTTAGATTAGTCCTGAAGTGCTAATAAATGATAAAAAATAAAACAATGAAATTGCACAGTAAATAAATTACAAAATGATTATCCTATAAAACATGCACTATACCAGGAATTTTATATAGCTTGAATTTGTAACGATAAGTAAATTTTCATCAAACTTCAATGTCGTCGCTATTATTTCGGCCAATACGGAAAACAAGTATACCAAGTTTAGATAAAGATAATACCATAAAATTGTGTGCCAGTACCATTCAAGCTGACATAATATATATCAGGAAAAATGTGATTCTTGATAATTTTTAGCTAAATTACGTTCACAAACTGTTTCAAGAAATAATGCATTTTCCCTCCGATCTGCCATTTTAGCCCCTTTTTGCATACCTCAAGTCATATTTACGGTCATAATTGCAACACTTTTTGTCAAAAACTTTAGAAACTTTCACAAGTTGCATGCAATACAAGATCAAAACATAAATCAAGTTTTAAACACTGGAATGGTTTGAACAGCCTGCATCTGCCAGTTATAGACAGTGACGACCGAGAAAATAAAAAAAGTGCTTCGTTACAAATCCCTGTTATATAGAATCCCTGATATCCCAAGATATAATGCTTAAATCATACGGAATGTGAACACATCAACAGTACAAACATAGACGTCCAACGCTGCCAAAACGAAAAAGATAGATATATGTATAGTTCTTTTAGTGGTTAACTATATAATAGGACACTACAAACAAATAATGATAGCAATAACAAAATGTTTTCCGGCTTGGAACAGACAGTGGCAAAGTAAATGCCCCAAGGGGTTTAAACCAGGTTATAGGGTGCACCAATCTCACACTAGCATAAATGCCTTATATACAAACAAACAATAACAAATTGTCCTGGGGGAAAACTCAGGGCCACTTCATGTTGTATGAAAATAAAAGTCCTATCAATTTTGAATATCGTATAACTTCTAAATATTTTATGAAAGCAAGTATTATATATTCCTTAAAATTCGAAACCTTCGGCCATTCACTACGAATAACCTCGGACATATTTAGGCGCCATTTTGAAACTACTGGTGTTGAAGTTAACAAATATACAATCTTTTAGGAGGTGTGTAATTTCAGTTTTTAGTCCATGAGTTTGAAACAAAACAGTTCAATCACATCACTGAATAATATTTGGTTCAATATTATTAGATTTTTATATTTTACGTATTTAAGCATAAGTGCTGCAAGTGACATTTTATAACACTATTTTTCTAATACTCTAAGGATAATCTATTTTATGCAGATATCTTACGGTATAATTCGTCCTTAATTCATTTCTTGAGAACTTTGGGTACCATTCGGTACATCTCAACCTTTCAGAAAGGAATAATATCAGAAGGATTTGTGGGGGTCTACCCTGGCGACTTGGGTTTTTACTACCAACGCGAGGTGAAGCACAGGCGAAGCACGTAACGGTTATGCAAAATAGTTCTTGCCTGTATTTACACAGATCTTTTTTTAAAACACATATCTTTGTAACAAATAGAAACAACATGAAAAAAAAGAAACGAAAGAGAAAAAAAAGTAGCCAAGGTTATATAGATTGTGGGAATATTTACAAAATACAATAACAACAGTACAAAATAATATAAACATGTAATTAGTTCACTCTGGCCAGATCACTTGCAGCGAAAGGCAACCAATTTATTAATCAAGATATCCGGAATAGCAAAACTAAAAAAAAATAACCCAAAAACAAAACCCACATCATGCATATGATCCTTATCACTTTACTTAATTATTTGTGTAACTTGTTGATGGGCCATAATATGATTTGAGGAGTTTCACATGAAATTATGTTTCTATACTTCCACTCATTAGGTCAATAACTAAGCCCATGCCCACTCATTAAGTCAATAAATGAGACCATGCCCACTCATTAAGTCAATAAATGAGGCCATACCCACTCATAAAGTCAATAAATGAGGCCACGCCCACTCAAAAAGTCAATAGATGAGACTATGCCCGATCATATTGTCAATAATTTTAAGATAACTCAGATTTGTGCTATCCATCTCAATATCAAAAAGTGATTTCCATTTTTACTCAATACTAGTTTAACTACATTGAAAAGTTTGTATATGTACTCAACACCTCCATCTGTGACGCCACACATTGATGTGCAAACTTTAACTGTTCCTGTAAATATAAAAAGCATGATATTACAAGTGTGCTAGACTGAGGCTAAACCACGTCAGGCTGATTATCAAATGAACTACCTCGTGAGTGATTAATTTCTATTCTATTGGTTTACTCTGCCAGATTATTAACTGACTATGCAAAGAACTTGGCTACTTGAACAAATGAGAATGAGTAGAAAAGACCATCGACTAACTAAAGTACTATCTTGTCGCATAATGGGCGATCATAAACAAGTCTAATTAATCATATAGACATATCTAGAGTACATGCATACATTTGACAGATGATCAAGTTGTGAGTTGATATCGTTGCTTGTGAGTTAGCTTTTGAAAGCAGGCTAGAAACATGTAGTTTATAAAACATAATTATTAAGATGTTCGAGCCCTGTTACCGGCTCGAAAATATTGGTTAGGAACATTGCTTTAAATCTGGACTTACAAGTTATGATATTAGATTTAGAACTGTATTAAGTATGTTTGTGAACAATAACGATCACGGACCATTATTAAACGTCATATACAAATTTGTGCTGTTATAAACTATATCCTAAGTGTTAATGTTGGTGTTTGTGTATCAAACACATGATTCACACAACAGTGTGGCAACGTAACAATCCGTAGCATCCGCTACGCAACACTTGTACTATCTATAACTGTCCTAACTATAATATTTAACACGAATTTCTAATTCTAAAAAAATAAAGTTCAACTTTGCTTTCGCTGACGTCTCTTGCCCTTTCTTTTGCTTGCTTTAAATTATTATAGACATTTTATTTCACAGTTCAGGCCATTCAATTTTAAATGAACTTGACAACGACGCTTTCTTCCTTTTAAAAGTCATTTATTACGCTCTCTGACCCCTTTTGATACAACTCTATTCCTTCAACCAAATACCACCATCCACACGCTTCCGTTTAGAATGACAAAGCCCATTTATTTAATACTTATCCTAATTATCTTATAACACACCCATTTATATTATAAACTTCGCCCATTCTTACCTTATTTGGTATAACATTTGGTCTTCTAAGTCTTAGCATTCTCACAGTATTCGCTACACTTATTTGTCGTATGATATCTGCTCTCTCTAACAATAATGATACTGTACAAAACAAGCCACATTTCTTACCACCAGTTCTAATGTAATGGAAAAAACAATATCATGACCAAACAAACTCCTATACCAGTTCAAAGTCGAATTGAATCATAAATAGGCGAAATGATCTTTTTGTTATTTTCTCAAAGAAAGAAATAGTAACATTTGTAATAAAACTCCGATGAAAGAGTATATTTCCTTTCATAATGGCATTCCTATAAGGTTAGAAAGTTTCCTTTTGTAAGTTTGGTTCGTATATATCCCTTGATAAATGAGTCTACGAAGCCAAAGTGAGTTAGCGGCTGAGGTCAAGAGAAAAAAATCCTATTCAGTGACGCCCGTAAGACGATTTAATGACGTAGTGGGACTAAAAACATGTTAAACATTATTTATAACATTTAAAAAGATAATGGAAACATTGATTACTTACAAGCAATGTACAAGAAGTGGGGAGTCATCGTTCTGTAAAGAGGATTGTGTATCATTTATAAATTGTACAAAGTCAGCGTCACTTGATGGAACTTTCTCATTTTTCTTCCAATTTGTATACTGATAATGATTTACAATTCTTTCACCAGTTGATTGCTAGGGAAAAAAGATATAGTATAATGATAAATTATGAGAAAATATAAAGACACTTTGTAAAGTCAATGTTGAAAGCAACATTTAAGCACATACGGGGAAAATGAATTAGAAACAACAAGAGTAAAATTGCTGTTATTGTTGTAGATACATTGAATAAAAACAGCATGCCTTAACAATATCAAAATCAATAAAATGATACAAATATATGTGTCACAATTAAAACCTAACGTGAAATTAGTATAACCATAAAAAATATGTCATGGAGAACTGCCTTAACATCTCTGATTACTTTTAAATCCGGGTAAAATGCCTCGAATTTTCTTTTCCCTTGGTGATTCTGGTACATAAAACTTCTGATCGAAGGGGGTGTGCATTTGAAATGGCTAATACTAATGTTTTTTCTCCCTAAGAACACTTTGTTAGCCTCATTATCCAGTTACAACAAACGTTTTAGTAATTATCGGAGTAATCTAATGATTAAAGACTTCCATTTTAACATAAATTTAGTTATAACAGTTTAAAATCCACTTACCTGTCCTTTATTTGCTATCTTCAATTGTCTATATTGGTGATTATATTTGTTTTGATATTTCATACAAGTAACAATCAATGATCCAAATGTTAGACTTTCATTTTCTTCCGGGATATAACAACCTACATTCTGAAAATTATAGACAAAAGTACGAAATTGAAAATCTCTTGTGTTCAATTATGTATAAAAGTTGACCGCATTGTCAAGGGTAAAAACATGCGACTAAGTACCATAAGATTAAGCTAAGTGCAATTTAAATTCATGTCCAAATCTGAAATTTACAGTGCAGCTAGTAAAATATCATTTCTGTGGTGAAATCTGAACCTTTTAACATATTTCCCATTCACTACGCAAAGATCATCTAAACACATTTAACATTAACAAAACTGATTTACTAAAAAAATGTCGAAGAGTTCCAAGTCATTCTGAAGAATGGTAATATGAAATACCACCTACCTGTTTTTGATTGTCAGTGGTTTCTATTGAAATTATACATGTACAATTCTCTTGGAAAATCAAACATACAAAGTCATCCACTGTGGAAGATAATGGTGTTTGAGCCATTATAAATCTATTTTTCCTCTTGTATCCCTGAAAAAAAACATATCATGAATTATCTCCCTTTACTTAGAAAATATAAACAAACGTGTTATTCTTCAGAACATATGGCAAGTTATCTCCCTTTGATTTGAAATTGTAAGTCTTTCTTTTTAACAACGTAAAATTTGTATTACCTCCCCTTTTATGTATCAAAACAATAAGAACACTATCTATGTTATCTTAAAACGAGTTATCTTTATTTTTACTGTAAGATCAAATTATGCAAAGTTTATTATCAAACATAATTGTCCTGTTATTTACTTCTATAGAAAAAAGAAGCTAATTTACAATGAAAACGAAACACTTACGTCAATGTAAACAGCGTTAATGTAATTTGGATCATTGAAATTTCTATTTAAGTACAGCCTGGGTCTATTCTCATTACCTGAAAGAAAACAAGAAATACCTCGGTTTTTTACTGTATCATTAAACTTTGTCCTTCTAGCTCAGGACTTGAGAACCAAATAATGGAAAATGGAATCGATAATGAATAATCTAAGTTGCAAGTCTTTCTTTCAATAGAGCTAATAAAAAGAGTATAAACTAAATTTAATGATCTTTATGATTGGACATCAACAGTTTTATATATATTTTTAGATAAATGAGAATCATGCAGGTCGTTATAAAAGGACAAGGATGAGAATTTTAAATATATTAATCAAAAGTACATTCTTATCTATTTAGTTTCAATGACTGAGCCGAAGGGAAGACAATAGAATGTATTAAATTTTTAAGTACTGGTTACGTATTTCAAATTACTCGTAGATGTATTAAATGAATTAACATTTACCTGGATCGTTAATTTCTATCATTGGTAGATACAGTCATGCAGAGTCAATTTACAGAATGGAGGGGTTAGATATTAAAAAGGCGGGGTTGTATAAACAGGGTGGAGTTGAATAGGGTGTGGTTTAATATTAAGATAATATAAATCTAACCAGGTACGTCACTTCCTGGTCTGTTCTTAGTGGTTTCTTTTTTGTTGGCTGCAACTGCATCTTCGTGTTCCTTATTCTTACTTTCAATTGATGTGCCTAGTTTCTAAATAACAGAAAAATAATCCTATTTAAATGATACCATATCGTTCACATGCAAAGTGTACGCAAGTAACTTCAGGGGTCTAGCAATTTACTCTAAAATATTTCATATAACATGACCACATGCAAATGACGATGCAAATATGACTTGTCAGGCGGGGTCGATATGCGGAATAGAGCAGTGTTCAATATACGTAAAGGCGGGATAAAAATATTGTGGGAGGTATTAAATACCTACGGATGTGGTTATTGTTCAAATGATTTCCTTAACTTAACTATTTACAGTAAATCTCTGATAAACGAAACATTTACACAGAGTAACAAAATATATGTCGTAGTACATACGCTAATCCTTCAATGTGAGAATGGGTTATGAATATCTACAAATTGGAAGTCAGGCGTAATGTTTATCCTGGTCGTAGTTTCTGGGTCAAAGATACAATTCTCTGAACTACAAACAGTCTGAGATAGTCTTACCTTATGCATGGCTGCATACTGGGAATCAGTCAGAGACATTACATATTCATTAAATGTTTCTGTTGGTGTGTAATCAACATCAAATGTCAAAGTGTAAACAATAGCACGATGAACATACTCATATTGGTCCTGAAATAGTGAAATAGGGCGGAGTTAAATAATATATGTTTGAGTTAATTATGAAAATCAAAATCAAAAGGGATCAATTATTTTAGAGCGGAGTTCATTTTAGTAAGGTTTATTTAAAGTGGTGTATAGTTATGAAAAAGCGACATTAAAGCTGGGATGAATAATTTGTAGTCCGGGGTGATTTTAGGCGGTATGATTCATATGTGTTAACTTGTAAAATCGAGAAAATTATTAGAATCAAATTAGAGTTTATGTAAGGAACGTTAAATGTCAATATTAAAAGAAAGGCATATATTTTAAAGCAAAATTCCATATATTACCGCTGATGAAAATAAGGTAGTAATCTAAATAAGTATAAGGACTTGAACTTATCATACAAAAAAGAAAATTAATCATTAAAAAAGACAATTGTGCTGATGTTTCTTTCAAATGGTTCTGAGAACATGTTGGTAATGATTAAATGGAAATTTATATTGATAATGGTAATGGCTAAATTGATGTTGATAGTACAAAAAAGCATTTGAATAATGGTAATAATAACAACATAAAATACTATAATTATGACGCGGATACAATAATTGGGATGATGATAATGATGAGTGCAATGCCAAAATTGTTTTTCATGATGATAAATATGAAATAGGGATGATGACAATCATGAGTGTAAAATGTTTTACATGAAGATATATAAGGAAGAAGTAATAATCAAAAAGTTTGATGTTGTTTACTCACTGGTGTTTGTACCATATTAACACGTTGATCTCTCATGTTTCTAACACATCCAAACACATCAACATGACCATCATTCATACCTTCTTTTGTTAGTAAATCTATAGCAATGTAAGTTCCTGTACGTCCAATACCAGCGCTAAAAAATGAAGAAATATACTATCAAATACTAGTAGCGATAATGATGACGTCAATGAAGGGGATTATGTGAAAATGTTGATGCTGGTGAATTAATAATAAAATAAATAAAAAAATAAATTACAATGTTGATGATAATGACACTGAAATTATAACAATGTTAAAAGAAATAATATAAAGAAAGAATCAATAAATAGACGACAACATGACAAATCTTTAAAACTTTAATCTGGCTTTTTATCTAATTGAAATTAGCTTTCAAAAAATGTAAAACCAATGCTGATCATATTAGAAGTTTGTACAAGGAAATAAAAACAACGTGAGTTGAATATATTAAGATAAAAACCAATAATGAACAATTTTACCTGTCCCTGAAAGAAATTGAACACCTATAATGAACAATAACTAGTCTCTTTAATATTGGATGATACCTGATCAGAAGTGTGTATATAAAAGTTAAAATAATCAAAATTGAACAGTTCTGGATGAATTAAGATGAATATCTGCATCGAAAAATGTTTGATCCTTCAAAAATATTGAATAAATAACAGCTGGTTTTATACCTGCAATGAACAATAACTGGTCCCTGTGATAAAGTATATGTAGAATTCACTCTTTGTCTAAACTCAATCAACGATGTTACGTTATTAGGTACAGACTTGTCCGGCCAAGCTGTAAAATGAAGCTGACTTACAGTACGTCTGTCTTTTTCCTGAAAAATAAAATGTTTTGTTAATTTGTCTCATTATTTTAAAAGATCAAATCTATAACTAAAGGACTATGAATAGACTTTATTCAAAGTTCAATTTTTGAGATATTCCTATCGGTAGAAAACACGTGTTCATCGTAAATATAAAATTTTTACAAAGAACAATAAAATGCCATATTTATTACGTGTTTTTTAGCAATAAAGAATGTAAAAAACTTTGTTTGTACCACCTGTACACGGTTTGTACACGGATGAAAAAAGGAGTTTCGAATAAGGTCTAATTATTACGTTTTATTTATTGTTCTGTAAACATATGCATTTGCCACTTGTTCATGGCACAAATCAAACTCTCTGGCGAAACAAAACTACAAAATCAAATACCAAATTAAATTTCAACAAATATAGTTTTTGACATTGTTGAATTGCCTTTGGTATTTTGAACCCATGTTCGGGAATTGCTTTAGACGCTTTATTTCAATTATATGTAACATTTGTTGAATTACCTCTGTTATGGTGAATGTTCTCATAGTGTATTCAGTGAAGTTTTCCATACTGTCACATTTTATTTCAAGGTCACGAAAGGTTAGATACTGTCCAAGATCTGGCCAATACTTTTGACACTTCATACCCTGTAGAAAAATATATTTTTATGAGTTAGAATCGCCGATGGCTGTTTAATTCTATACACTCTTTTCACTGGGTTCTAAATAATTCATTGCACAAATTATATTGATTTTGATTTGATAAAGTAGTCCGTATTCAACCAGGTAAAACAGAAATAGTAAGTTATTGCCAAGTTTATCTCGCCAATTGCCTTCTTACAGTTCTTTGATAAAATTCTGTGGTACTTTTCACAAAAATTCCAACGAAAAAATCTTTGTAAGTCAAAAGCAAGAAACCTAAAAAAATAGACTCATTTTTTGGCTTATCAATTCGAAATATTATAGAATTGTGAAGAATTGTGTATACCTTTTGAATATCACATCACAGTTATGCTTATTATCCGTCTGACTTTGAAGTGCTAATTATATAAAAATGCCTTAGGAATATTTTTTTCGAAATAATTTTTGTGAAAAGCACCACTGTTTCACATGTTACGCTGATTTGCTTTTATTCAATACAAAAAGAAAACAAAGAGTCATCTGAACAAATTCATAAACCAGCCTAAATTTGTTTATCAACAAATGATTCAAAATTATTTTACATGAATAAACTTGATATATTGTAAATAAACCTTTAATTGTAGTATGCATGTCAGTTTGGTTTTTATTCTCAATGTTTATAGTGTTTTAGAAACTTCATTTGACTCTTTGTGTATTTGGCATTTGTATCAAATGGTACTCAAACATAAATGCTGATAGCTATAATAATATAATAAATCAATAATATGGTTGGTATTTATACTAAAGGAGACTTCAATATAAAAAATGTCTATTATCAAAACTGGTGCTAAAATATTTACCGATGTGCTTGACATATTTTTGAACCTTACAAATTATAACCATTTTAACTATCGTCTAAGAATGATCATAAAATGGAAAGTAACTTATAAATACAGTATGCGTCTGTTAAAATATACAAGCATCACTACAACTGTCTCAATACTTTTTGTGATAAATGTCTTCCTCATTTAATTAATAGATTACTGTATACATGTACACTCACCGAGGGTTCTTGGAGATTCGTCAACATCACTATGATGTCACTTTTCCCATGCCAGACCATTTTCCAGAATGTGGCAAAATTGTCTGTAGTCACTTTGGTTGGTCCTAACGATGCAATGTACGCCTTCTGTTGCTGATTGTCCTGAAAATGCCATCAATGATTTACATCCGGTAACACCCAATACAAGAGAAAAAAGATATATACATACAGCTAAGAATTAAGGAAGAAATAATAAATCATATTGTTTGTTTGCTTTATTTGTATAGCACTCTTTTCATATTTAATGTATGTTCTACAGTGCTTCACAATCATTTGCATAACTATGAATAAATGTAACTGATTAAGAGATACTGTAATACAAAAAATAGCATGAAAAATATATATATATTTTTTGTGATTGACGATGCATACAATCTTCCATCGTATATAAATTTATTCCGATAAACCATATGTGACGACAAGGCATACGCCAATAAACGATACATGCAAGCAACAATCAGAAACATTATGTATGAATGACTGAAAAGTCATGTTAAACAATCACATACATCAAGGCTGACACAAAAACAGTAGCAAACCTTTTTTTATATTTCAAATGTGTAGAAAAAAACCGTAATGTTTTGTGCTGCTTGTTTGAAAAACTTAATTTGGGTCACGAATGAAAACTATCACAAACTTACTTTTATGTAGCAAGCATTGATAAAGAATTTTTTATTGTGAGGCAGTTTGACTCTTGAATGGTCATCTGAAAAGAAAACATGCATATATTGTTTCTCTATTATATGAGTTATCTAACTCATAAGGGGCAGTTGTTGGTTAAATGCAAACTACTGGCCATTTTTAATGGACAAACGGATCATGAAAACGGATCATGAAAACAGGAACAGATATTAGGAACAGCAACAGTGAACTTCAAATGCGTCCTATATTTCCAAAAACAAAATAAGTAAAATGTAGCAGTATATAGCTGTTTACCGAGAAAGAGAGTATATTTATAGTGAATAAGTATCAAGAAAAAGTAGTTCTTAAACAGACGAAGCACACTTAGGAATTACTTTAATGTTATCTTTCATTACTATATATTAAACATTAACTGTCATTTAAAACTAATTATGCAATTGCTATTAATGATTGGGATAGGTAATTTCCTTCTATATTAATGATATTCAATAAACTTTATCTAAATCTAGGTAGAAGAGTAGACAGTTAAGTGGATACTTAAGAAAAGGAGGGATGGTATAGCGACCCGGATACTATAATAACTGAAAGTTATGGTGAATATCCTAACTTAATAAACTATCGATCTTTCATTAATATCGCTGACTATGTTTAATTAATAATTACTATGTTTAATCTTAAGATATGGCAAAGATTTTTCCCCTTTACATATGAATAAACAAATTTCACAGTACATATTATAGACCCTGCGTATTAATGTACTTCAGCTAAGGTCTTATCAACTGGGCAGGTGACACATGGACATCACATTTCTAATTCAGGCATGTCAAAAATGACTTTCAGGATTAATTTACTATAACAAAATAATAACAAACTTACATGGATAGAGTCCATTGTAGCGATTCAATGCTATGTTTTCACTTCTTGTAGCGAATGTACATGGCTGTATCAAACCTTTAGCAAGTCTCTGTATTTAATGACATAAATAAAGATGATTTTATCATTGAATTCGTATGTAAGTATAACAAAATAGTTCAACTTATTTCTATATTGTTAATGATGATATTAATATAAGAGATGAATTTAAATAGTTATTTACCCTAAAAGGACTTAGCTTGAATTTCAAACAAATTAAATGATTTAAAAAAAGTTATATAAGATTAATTGTGGGAAATTGGTATGGAAAAATAAGGGTAAAATCCGAGTAATTCAACTAATAGGACTTATCTATTTGAAGAATATACAAAGGGAAATAATTGACTAAGGTTCATAATACATGTTTTAAGTATGACATTGGTGGTATTCGTTTGTTGAATTTTGAACGCCACACACTTGTTATCGTATGGAATTGCAAATAAATGTTCAGCTGAATTCACAAACTTGTACAATTATCTCTGATCATCTAAATCACCAATGAAATGAACTTGTTTACTTTACCTGAAACTCAGTAAAAAAATACTCTCCGGCATTTTGTTTGACGTATGCTTGTAGGTCAGCTACTTTTATCAAGTTTTTGAATGTGTAGTATTCATCGTCGACTTCTCCTGCACCTTCTACTTCAACTTTCGGTTCTGATGTAACTTTAGCTACATCATGAACGTCAGGTTTATGGGAAGGAGAAATTACTGCAATGGGTTGGCTAGTATTATCTACATTTGAAGAAGAAAAATATGCAAAGTAAATGTGTAAGTCTGCTGTACAGTTTTAGTTTAATGATTATGATTTTTCTTGCGCTTCAGTCCCATTGTTGCGGACCCGTACGTGCAGACGGCCGTAAGCCACCGAAAGCCTTGCATATTAAGGTGACGGTACGCACATGGCACAAAACAACACACTCGGACGGAGCCGAAGCTGGATGATATGCAGGTTTAATCCATACACGGCCACAATTTGTTAACGATTTTTTTTAAACTGATACATGTATCTACAACTCATCTAACGGACCCTGGTATAAACGTAACAGTACGTATGGGTACGCAAGAATTCGTACGAGTCCTTGTGAAGCTTGATTGCACGGCGCCCGTACGGTGCCCTACGGCTTTTTATGGGGCTGTTTTATGTTTATGGGACCGTAGAATAAGTCATTATTTAATCGATTTCTTTCCTCAAGTTAAGTATTTAAAGCTTATAAAATTGTCAAACTATCGACTTATTTTGAATTATTAAATGTGCGTTTTGAAAATTTCTATGAATAGTTTTAATAAAGAGATAATTAAATACAAATGAAATAAAAATAAAATATAGATTTTTTTCACTTCAAAAAACTTTTCATGTCATGTCAGAGGTGTGTCCGGTTAAAAACTTGACAAACAATCTAGAATCCTAAAGAAATAAGGAACTATTGTTAAATGATTAGATACTAACTTACCATGAGTCAACAAAGAATCACAATTTTCATAAACACCTTTCTGTTCCACGTCATGTGATGTGACTGCAGACTTCGATAGATCTGTGGAGTATTTTTTCACTGTTTTTCGTTGTTTTCTTCTATAGAATATAAATCATCTGACATTAAAATGTATGCAGTGCAATCAAACTTTTTAGGTGCGATACAAACACACTTTAACGGTTTAGGTGACGAGTATGAGTACAGAAGACTTACGTTATAATTTTAGTCTCGTGATTTTGAGCAATAATGTGTTATATATATGGATTGTACCTCGTGAGTGGGTGTTATCTCCCGATATGTTGAGTTCTGGATATCATATATTAGTACATGCCATATTACAGTAAATAACAGCTTAATATGACACCCTAACATACTTTTACTAGAAAACGTGTCATTTCTTCAAATGTTATTTATGTTTTAATCACTTTCATCGATTTTGTCAAAACTTTTATTATTTTCTGACTTATAAACATATTTTCAAAATGGTGGCATTTCTTTTTCACATTGTATTCAATTCATGTATTTCAACAATAATTGAACCATTGTTTTAGTTTATCAACTACTTTTATTATGTTGTCATTCGACCATTTTATGAACACTTTTTTACAAGTTCTCCTTTACTTTTATGGCTAGATGTTAATGTTCTCTTTCAACAAGTGGAAATTGATATATCATACTGTGTGAGGCAATAAATGTGCAATAACAAGTGGGCATAGAAATTTCCCACATTATAAATGTTCATGATAAATTTATTAGAGTTAAGATAAGTATTAAATTACACATGCATATACAATGTATTTAAGATTTCCAGTTGTTATTTCTTCAATAGTCAATTTAGCCAATTTGAGTTGAACAAATTAAATTTTGGCGCAAGTACACTAGTATTTACAATTATAAGATTTTAAGTGGTGTGCTATTATCTAATATGCAGTATAAATATCTCTTTGTATAACGAACATAATATATAATGATATATTATATCACACAGAGTGCTTTTATAGAAAAACACAACATTTCAAGGTGTTATTTTGAATATATAATTTAATGAATTTTGAAACATTATATCTATTAAATAAGTAAAAGTCTCAACATGATATTACAATAGATCAGAGATATACAGAATGTAATGATATAAAATTCATGACCGTTTACTTCCTTATTGCAATTAGTTAGTAACTTGACGCGACTGTTGTCCAATCAAGAAATGACTTATAAAACTGTATGATATAGGGAATTCAAAATATTATGGTATTTTTCCAACCCATTTAACAAGATCAAATGCTGAAAATCATGAATTACAACGAATTTTATTGTTTACTGTACACATGCGTTGAATTGTAACGCTACATGTTTGTCTCTCCTGCAAGTTTAAAAAGCTCATTAAATTGAATTCAATATGAAACAGAGTAAAAGACTTCCCAGCCAGGTTAATGGACATATTCTAGTAGTCTATTGACCTAAATAAATAACAGAAGAGTCGGTAAACGTCAATTAACATAAAAAAGACTATTAAGCGTAATGACAGTTTTTAAAGTAAAATATTGCATTAAGCACTAAAATCAGATGAATAAATTTAAGTTACCTTCTCAGTACGAAACAAATGACTACAACAATAAGTGCAATAACAACAAATCCTCCAATGGCTCCTCCAACTGCTGCACCGACAGGAGGATATGGTGGAGGTTCTGTGATAGAAAACAGAAGAACAAAGTGTTACTAAATATGGTTGCCATGAAAGATGATTATTATGAAAATGATGATGATGATGATAATGATGTTGATGAGGGAGATGATATTGATAAGATTTATTCAACTGATCCGAAAGATAAGTTAAGCTACAAATGAAGTGGTGTTAAATCTTTGTAACTTGCCGGGTAATGATTATAGTATTAATACGACTGTTGAGAAGATAATGATAATAATGATGATTGTGTTAAGTATGGTGATGATAATAACAATGATGATGATGATGATGATGTTGACGGTGATTATGATAATTGTGATGGTTATGATATAACGGCAGTCAATCTTCTCACTTCTGGAATGGCTAAATATCTGGATTTAGCTGTTAAACATCTACTAAGGGCATACTTTCGATGGTGACTGACAACTGTTCTACATAATTAAAAGTCATTGGAAGGAGGGAGCATGGCCGTAAAAATAAGTTCATAATCAGCTCCAAGAAAGTATGCCCCACCAGAAATCAAACTCACGAACCCTCGATCAGTAGACTTGTGTGCAACCAACTGAGCTAGCCGTGGCTATCAGCAGAACGGTTATCTAGAGAAACTAAAGAGAAAAACAATCATGTCAAGTATAGTTGTTAAAACTACATAGAAAATGTCTACACTAACCTTCCTCACAACCATTTATACATCCAAGAGCACAAACCCCAGTAGTTTGAGAACATGTATTGTTGATACAGTCTTGTCGTTTACATTCAATGTCACATACGTCACCATGGAAGCCAGCAATACAATTGTTGCATATACCATCATTTTGACCACACATGTTGTCTTCACAATTAGTTGGACATGTTTCAATGCACGTCTGACCAAAATACCCCACTTTACAAGAAATGCATAGTCCATCTTTTTGGGTACATTGACCATCTAGACAATTACCTGGACATTTTGTTGAACATTGGTCACCGTAGAATCCTGTAACACAAGAGCTGCACTGACCATCTGTTTTGTCGCATTGCCCATGACGACAATTAGCTGTCGTCGTGTCGCATATCTCACAACCCTGAGAGATAACACAGCATTTATCTCCAGAGTAGTCATTCTTACAGCCCTGTAAGCATTCAGAAGTGATTCTATCACACACTGAGCTCTTGCAACCAGTTGAACAAGACTTGTCACATTGCTCTCCAAACATGCCATTGGCACAGTCAGTACATCTACCTGTTGATTGATTACAAACACCATTCAGACAATTCAAACATTGTTTATCACAGGTTGCTTCGTAATAATTTGATTTACATACGTCACATTTATCCCCGGCAAAGTTACCTTCGCATCCATTTGTACATATGCCATCATCTTTTTTACATATGTCGTTTTTGCAGTTAACTGGACAATTTATACCACAATTGTCACCGTATTTTCCATCTTTACATTGGTCACATTTTGGTCCATCCAGCTTTTCATCTGCACAAGTGGTACAGTCACCATTGTTGGCACAGATTCTTTCTTTACAATAATCAGGACATTGTTTATCACAATTATTACCATACCAAGTATCAGCACAAGAACAGCATTTATTTCCAGCCCAGTTGTTTTTACAACCAGATAAACAATTACCTGTTGTTTGGTTACATTTGTTATTGGCACAGTTAGTAGGACAAGGAGTACCACATTTTGTTCCATAGTAACCATCCTTGCATGAGTTACATATTTTATTGTCACCATAATGTCGATGACAAGTAATACAAGAAGCAGGACAATGATTATAACATTTGTCACCCCAGTAACCATCTTTACATCCATATTTACATTTCCAACTTCCTACTTTATTTTCACAAATATCTGGCAATGTTCTGTCTCTACCGTCAGGGTTACTTTTACAACAAGCACAAGTTTTGTTAGTCTTACAAGCGGGTTCTTGAGCAATACCTGAACACGATAATAAATATATACTTAAAGACTTAAAGGTAATAGTAAAACTTACGATCTAACATTACACCATATTGCAACTCAAAATTTGGTTTAGATAATGTATCTTGGGAATCTAAGATTTAAAATGCTACCTACTCATATACACAAACTTGCTTACTTTAGTAAGGTCTTTACATCATCAAGTATGGTCTATGATACAGTATGACCATCATTTTAGTTATTTCCTATCGATTTTGGCGTAGATTAATGTGGACGTGTAAACGGGTAGAAACAGTATTTTAAATGATATTGCTATTTAAAATCAGTTTACTTCCATACAACAGGTCTCACGTATCTCAATGGCGTAACAAAGAATTTAATATTTTCATTAACTGACTTTTATCCAAGAGATTTTGTTTTGACTAGATTCAACACCGGGTCAATAAAATTTAAGATTATTTGACGATAGCCTACTTAAACTTCCAAGAATTTGTTTTTAACAAGTAGTCATCTACTTTGCATCGAGGCTAGCAACGTATCCATATATTTTGTAGTGGGGATAACTTGAAACAAATGTCACATGATCGTGGAATGGTTTAATTATAACATTTTTCTATTACTGATCAGAGAAACATAAAAATACTCTACCTATGCTGATTCCAAGCAGGATCAAAACAGTTAGCCGTAACCACATCTTCGAATTTGTTGACATCTTAACTGAAATGCGTATTACACATAACACATAAAACTTAACTTAAAAATAAAATTATGAATACTAGTAATTTTATTTGTATATAAGGTTGATCAATTTTGCTTGACTCATTCATTTCAAATCAAGCCTTTTTATTTTCTACAAAAGTCATGGTAAAATTATATTTGTGTGATTCAATAGACATAATTAATCATTGACAAATCATAAAACAATGGTCATTAGTTTGTTTGTTTGTTTGTTGGGTTTAACACCATAGCAACACATTATATAGGTAATATAACAGCTGTCAGTCAACCTACTCACTCCTCCTGGAAAAAAATAAATCTCTGGATTTAGTTGTTAATCAACTAATAAGCGTATACTTTCGTCAGTGATGACAACTGAACTACATAATTAAAAATCATTGGTAGGAGGGAGAATGACCGTAGAAATAATTCCATGACCAAACTCCATGAAAGCATGCCTCGTCTGAGAATAGCACCCACGACCCCTCGATCAGTAGACTTGCGTGCTACCAACCGAGTTGGCCGGGCGGCTTTTGGTCAATAGAAAAACATATTTGTATTGAATGACATAAATATTATGTTATAAACATATCATTAGTGTACATGTAGTTAAATGGTTTATATCGCGTAAGAAATTATTTATCCATTTATGAATTAATCTATTCAATATTTTATTACGAAGTTGACAAATTGTACTCCATCTTATATATTGCTCTATTACTTTTATTCACCTTTTTGTACTTTTATTTTTTATTGTGTACCAAAAGGGTTTAAACGCGTTATCTAAACATTATTCTTGTTTTAATATTAGTGCTATGAAACAGATTTGCATAAAATAAACATACCATTTTGGTTTATTTATAAACGAAGAAAAACTTACCTAGATAGCTTTACCCATTTTGAACAAAATTTATAAACATTACACGCTAGTCCTCAACGAATAATGAAGTGGGTGTCAAAAATTCAGATTTGCATCATAGCATCCTTTTACATTCGAAAAATATAAATGAATCCTCTTATTTACTTCCTCTTCCCGGAAGATTTAAACAATCCCAATCTGTTCATTAATGGTAATTATAGATTGGAATAGATTTTTGTCAGTCACATATCGAATTTCAAAATTTAGTATTAAGTGGTTAAACAAGTTTTTGTCGACTATGCAGTTATCATTTTTTAAATCAGAAAACATATCGTTAAGAGAAGTTTAATATCATAATATCATTATTTCGTTTATTCGAAATATTATTTTGAATAAACGAAATAACTTTCCGTTAAAAACGAAATAATATTACGTTTAAACGAAATAGTTGTGAAAATAAAAAAAGTTTAAAAATGTCACTGTAGGAGCTCCGTAAATTGGCGATTTGGTAACTAACACATGTTGCTTCTAGTTGTAACTTGCATGTATGGGTTATGATGAGTGTCTTGTCGTCACATTGCATATCAAAATATGTGTTCCATCAACAAGTTAAAAGTACTTGTTCACAGATTTGGTTAATATTTAAAATCCATGTTATATAGAATCCCTGGTTTGATTCAAAATGTTTGAATACGAATTTATGTTCACTCATTTGTGTCATGCTTTGTGTATAATGTGGCTAGACATGACTTTGAATATCGCATTCATGTTGTTTCTAGTTGTAACTTGTATGTATGTTTTTTTATGAGTGCCTTGTCGTCACATTGCATATCAAAATATGTTTCTAAAATATTGCTAAATAGAATGTTTCATCAACAAGTTAAAGGTACTAGTTCACAGATTTGGTTAAGTTTTTCCTATACTTTCAAAATACCATTCAGTGTCAATAATTGTGTCAAAATGCTGATACTTAACATTTAGGGACAAACTGACCCATAGATTGCAAGTAATATACAATTAAAGTCACAACAATGCACAAAAACTGTCCATACCGTGACATACGGTGTAGATTGTTACTACTTGTAAGACCATCATTTGTAGTTGTTTGTCAATTTGCACTAAAATTGTCAATATCAAATCACTTATTTCCTGTTTCAAAAAGTGCTTCGAATGTTGATAGTTTCAGAAAACGAGGATATTTAAGTTGAAATCTGTGAATGAATCCCTTTAGGTCATCTGCTTCTTTGTGAACATATATTTCATTGAAGCGATACATTTTTGTTTGTACCGAAAGTGGTTCATTTGAATACCGCATTGTATGTTTGGGCTATGAATAAAAAAAGCTGGGACCAAATAATGGACAAACAATTGTGTTAATAATTTTATTGAAAAAAATAACTTTAAAACATATTGGTACAAAAATAACATATAAAAATGATAAGATGACGTATTGTACAATGCATGAGGAAAAATGAAAAAAAACTGATTGTTTTCATTTATGTTAGCTCATTTTAGAAACCAAATATTTAATTCCCAAATAATTTAAGAACTTTTAGATTAGTCATGAAGTGCTAATAAATGATAAAATAAAAATAAAACAATGAAATTGCACAGTTAATAAATTAAAAAATGATTATCCAATAAAACATGCACTATACCAGGGATTTTATATAACAGGGATTTGTAACGATAAGTAAATATTATTTTCATTAAATTTCACTGTCGTCGCTATTATTTCGGCCAATACGGAAAACAAGTATACCAAGTTTAAATAAATATATTCATATAAAATTTTGAGCCAGTACCATTCAAACTGACATAAATATCAGGAAAAATGTGATTCTAGATAATTTTGAGGTAAATTACGCTCACAAACTGTTTCGAGAAATAATGCATTTTCCCACCGATATGCAATTTTAGCCCCATTTTATATACCTAAAGCCATAATTGCAACATTTTTTTGTAAAGAACTTCAGAAAGATCCACAAGTTGCATGAAATACATGTACAAATCATAAATAAAGTTTTTAAACTCTGGAGTAGTTTGTTCAGCCTGCTTCAGCCAGTTATAGACAGTGACGACCGAGAAAATTAAAGAAAGCTTTTCGTTACAAATCACTGTTATGTAGAATCCCTGACTATATGAGAGAGTTCCCCAAAAGATATTATGCTTAAATCATACGGAATGTGAACGCATTAACAGTACAAACGCAGACGTCCAACGCAGCCAAAACGAAAAAAATAGATATATGTTTAGTTCGTTTAATCTTTTTTATATAAAAGGACACTACAAACAAATAATGAAAGCAATAACAAAATGGTTTTCGCCTTGGAACAGACAGTGGCAAAGTAATTGCCTCTAGGGGTTTAAACCAGGCTATAGGGTGCACCAATCTCTCACTATCATAAATGTCTTATATAAAACAAACAATAACAAATTGTCTTGGGAGAAAAATTCGAGCCAATTCATGTTGTATGAAAAGACAAATTCCTATCAATTTTGAATAGCCTAAAACTTAATATTTCATGAAAGCAAGTATTATATATTCCTAAAAAATTGGAACTTTTCGGCTATTCACTACGAATAACCTCGGACATATTTAGGCTCTAATTTGAAACTACTGGTGTTGAAGTAAACAAATACACGATCGTTTAGGAGATTACTGATGTTTCGTTTTTAGTCCATGAATTTGAAATAACACAGTTCAATCATATCACTGCACAATATTTGGTTCAATATATAACACAGATATATGTTTTGAAAAACCTCTATGTGTATACTACTGAATAACTATTTTGCATAACCGTTACGTGCTTCGCCTCGCGTAGGTAGTAAAACCCAAGTCGCCAGTGTAGACCCCTCACGAATCCCTCCGATATAATTCATTCCTGAAAGGTCGATGAGTTCCGAATGATACCCAAAGTTCTCAAGAAATAAATTAAGGATGAATTGTACCGTAGGATATATAAAAATAAAAATCTAATTATATGTAACAAATAAAAAAACATGACAAAAATAAACGAAAAAGACACAAAAAATATTTAGCCAAGGTTATATAGATTGTGGAAATATTTAAAAAATATAATAACAACAGTACTAAATAATATAAACATGTAACTAGTTCACTCTGGTGACAATGTCTATGTCAAACTGCATCTAACCCGTTTATGTTGACATGTGGCAAGAAATCTTTAACATATGAATCATCAACTTTTCTTGGAATAGTATGAACTTACAAGGCAAGAATACAGTCTTTGATCTAGGGGCGACTGCAGATCAGATGCAGCGGAAAGCAACCTATTCATTAATTAAGATATCCGGAATAGCAAAACTCGAATAAACTCAAAAGTTTTAACTAAATAAAAACCCACATCAAACATAGGATCTTTATCATTATAACTAATTATTTGTGTAAACTTGTTGATTATATGAATTGAGAAGTTTCACATGACAATATGTTTCTATACTTCCCTGTTGAAATCGGGTCGCGGCTATGTAATCAAAAGCAACCCCGGTGCAGTGTGTTAAAATTAATGTATGCATTTTGCAGATCAAATCCTTTGAACAGATCAATTTAAACATTTGACCAGAACATCTTGAACACAGTTCATGATAAAAATAACTATAAAGTTTAAGTATATACACATTAAGTCAATAACTGAGGCCATGCCCACTCATTAAGTCAATAGTTGAGACCATGCCCGATCATAAAGTCAATAACTTTAAGATAACTCAGATTTGTGCTATCCATCTCAATCTCAAAAAGTTAGCTCCATTTTTACTCAATACTAGTTTTACTACATTGAAAAGTTTGTATATGTACTTAACATCTCCATCTGTGACGCCACACATTGATGTGCAAACTTTATCTGTTCCTGTAGATATAAAAAGCATGATTTTACAAGTGTGCTAGACTGAGGCTAAACAACGTCAGGCTGATTATCACAATGAACTACCTCGTGACTGATTAATTTCTATTCTATTGGTTCACTCTGCCAGATTATTAACAGACTATGCAAAGAACTTGGCTACTTGAACAAATAAGAATGAGTAGAAAAGACCATCGATTAACTAAAGTACTATCTATAACTGTCCTAACTAGAATATTCTAACACGAATTTCTAATTCTAAAAAGATAAAGTTCAACTTTGCTTTCGCTGACGTCTTTTGCCCTTTCTTTTGCTTGCTTTAAATTATTCATAGACATTTTATTTCACAGTTCAGGCCATTCAATTTTAAATGAACTTGACAACGACGCTTTCTTCCTTTTAAAAGTCATTTATAACGCTCTGTGACCCCTTTTAACACAACTCTATTCCTTCGACAAAACACTACCATCAACACGCTTCCTTTTTGAATGACAACGCCCAATTATTTAATACTTATCCTAATTATCTTATAACACGCCCATTTATATTATAAACCACGCCCATTCTTACCTTATTTGGTATAACATTTGGTCTTCTAAGTCTTAGCATTCTCACAGTATTCGCTACACTTATTTGTCGTATGATATCAGCTCTCTCTAACAATAATGATACTGTACAAAACAATCCACATTTTTTACCACCAGTTCTAATGTAATGGAAAAAAACAATATCATGACCAAATAAAGTCCTATACCAGTTCAAAATCGAATTGACTAATATAAGGCAAAATGATCTTTTTGCTAATTTCTCAAAGAAAGTCTGTACATTTGTAAAAAAACTCCGATGAAAAATCATCTATCCTGTCATAATGACATACCTACAAGGTTATATAGTTTCCTTTTATAAGCTTGGTTCGAGCATATCCTATGATTAATGGGTCAACGAAACATGTAGTAAGTTATCAGCTGAGGTCAAGAGATGAAATCCTATTCAGTGACGTCCGTAAGACGATTTAACGACGTGGTGGGACTGAAACATGTTAAACATTATTAATTAGACTTAAATAGATAATGAAAACATTGATTACTTACAAGCAATGTACAAGAAGTGGGGAGTCATCGTTCTGTAAAGAGGACTGTGTATCTTTTATAAATTGTACAAAGTCAGCGTCACTTGATGGAACTTTCTCATTGTTCTTCCAATTTGTATACTGATAATAATTTACAATTCTTTCACCAATTGATTGCTATGAAAATAAAGTATATAGTAAATGTTATATCATAAGAAAATAGAGAAGACATTTTGTGAAGTTAAAACTCCATTAAAGCACATACAAGAAAATACTCTAAAGAAACAACTAGAAAAAATGTTGTTTTATTGTAGAACATGTATTAACAATATTACAATGGATAAGATGATAAAAATGTCTGTGTTTCAATTAAAAAGTAACGTAAAATGAGTCTAACCATAAAAAGATATGTCATGGAGAACTGCCTAAACATCTCTGATTCTTTTTAAATCCGGGTGAAATGCCTCAAATTTCCTTTTCCCTTGGTGATTGTGCTACATAAAAATTCTGATTGAGGGAATGTGTGCATTTGAAATGGCTTATACTAATGTTTTCCCTTAGAAAACTTTGTTCGCCTTTTGTCTAAAATAACAACAAAAGTTTTAGTAATCATCGGGGTAATCTAATTAATAACACCTTTGTATATATACATAAATCAAGTTAAACACTTTCACATTCCACTTACCTGTCCTTTGTTTGTTATCTTCAATTGTCTATATTGGTGATTATATTTGTTTTGATATTTCATACAAGTAACAACAAATGAACCAAATGTTAGACTTTCTTTTTCTTCCGGAATATAACAACCTACATCCTAAAAATTATAGACAAAAATACGAAATTGGAAATCTCTTGTGTTCAATTATGTATAAAAGTTGACCGCATTTTCGAGGATTAGACATGCGACTTAGTACCATATGATTCAGCTAAGTGCCAATTAAATTCATGTCCAAATCTGAAATTTACAGTGCAGCTAGTAAACGATCAATTCTGTGGAGAAATCTGAACATTTTAAGTATTTTCATTCACTACGCAAAGCTCATCTCGACACATTTAACAATTACATAACTGTTTTACAAAAAAATCTCGAAGTGTTCCAAGTCATCCTAAAGAATGTTAATATGAAATATCACCTACCTGTTTCTGACTATCAGTGGTTTCTAAAGAAACTATACATGTGCAATTCTCTTGGAAAATCAAACATACAAAGTCATCTACTGTTGAAGATAATGGTGTTTGAGCCATTATAAATCTATTTTTCTTCTTGTAACCCTGAAAAAATATCGCAAATTATCTCCCTTTACTTGGAAATATAAACATACTTGTTTTTTCTTCAGAACATATAGCAAGTTATCTCCCTTTGATTTGAAATTGTAATTTTTTCTTTTTAACAAAGTAAGATTAGTATTACCTCCCCTTATATGTATCAAAACAATAAGAACATTATCTCTGCTATCTTAAAACGAGTTATCTTTATAATTACTGTAGGATCAAACTATGCAAAGTAATTATCAGACATAATTGTCCTGTCATTAACTTTTATAAACAAAACCCATTTTAGTATAAAAACTAAAAACTTACGTCGATGTACACAGCGTTAATGTAATTTGGATCATTGAAATTTCTATTCAAGTACAGCCTTGGTCTGTTCTCATTACCTACAAGGAAACAAGAATTAAATCATATGACTATATATACTATATACGAAACTTGACATGTAATTATACGAATGGACAATAGGTTTGTACGGTCTAAAAAAACATAATACCTTTTTTGTTTGTTATTGCACACACATACATTTCTTTATCGTTAGAAAGAGAATGTTATTATACATTGAATTAGAAAAAAAGAAATTGTGAAATTTGAGCCAGTTCTGTCGGTACAGTAATGTGTTGAAAATTGACATTGAGGATTTGCAAGTTACAAATGATTGCGTTGAGTCAGTTTAAAACGAAACACTTTTTCAATAATGTGTGTGACCCCCATTAACCCGAATGAGTTTTCTGGTCTGCCGGCTAGATTCCTTCGCAAACTTGTAGCATCGATGCGTAAAAGGAGCACCGAACGCATTGGGGTTAATGGGGGTCACACACACTACTGCAAAAAAGAGTTTCACTTAAAACTGACTCAACGCAATCATTTGTCACGTAATTTCCGGGATCATTAGTTTCTATCTTTGGGAAATATAGTCATGCGGAGTCAATTTACAGAATGGAGGGGTTAAATATTAAAAATGCGGGATTGTATAAAAGGGGCGGTGTTGAAAAGGGTGTGGATTAATATTTAGGTAATATTAATCTAACCAGGTACGTCACTTCCTGGTCTGTTCTTAGTGGTTTCTTTCTTGTTGGCTGCAACTGCATCTTCGTGTTCCTTATTCTTACTCTCAATTGATGTGCTTAGTTTCTGAATAACAGAAAAATAATCCATTTTGAATAATATCATATCGTTCACAAGCAAAGTGTACGCAAGTAACTTCAGGGGTCTAGGAATTAACTCTAAAATTGTTCATTTAACATGACCACAAGCAAATAAGATTTGTCAGGCGGGGTCGATATGCGGAATAGGGCAGTGTTCAATATACATAAGGCGGGATAAAATTATTGTGGGCGGTATTGAATACCTACGGATGTGGTTATTGATTACCTTAACTCAACTATTGACAGTAAATCTCTGATAAACGAAACATTTACACAGAGAAAAAAATCTTTGTCGAAGTATATACGGCAATCCTTTATTGGATGAATAGGTTATGAATATCCAAAAATTGGAAATCAGGCGTAATGTTTATGCTGGTCGTACGTTTCTGGGTCAAAGAGACAATTCTCTGAACTACAAACAGTCTGAGATAGCCTTACCTTATGCATGGCTGCATACTGTGAATCAGTGAGAGACATGACATATTCATTAAATGTTTCTGTTGGTGTGTAATCAACATCAAATGTCAAAGTGTAAACAATAGCACGATACACATACTCATATTGGTCCTGAAATAGTGAAATAGGGCGGAGTTAAATAATATAGGTACGAGTTAATTATGAAGATAAGAAATTGGAAGGGACTAATTATTTTAGAGCGGGGTTCATTTTAGTAAGGTTTATTTAAACTGTTGTATAATTATGAAAAACGACATTAGGGTGCAATAAATAATTTGTAGTCAGGGGTTATTTTAAGGTGGTATGACTCATATTTGTTAAGTTGTAAAATTGAGAAGTCATTAAAATCAAAATAGAGTTTATGTAAGGAATGTTTAATGTCAATATTAAAAGAGAGGCATATATTTGGAAGCAACATTTGATATTTACCGCTGATGAAAATAAGGTAGTAATCTAAATAAGTATAGGGACTTGAACTAAAAACTTAAAATTAAAACGGACAAGTATGTTGTTATTTCTTTAAAAATTGGTTAAAGAACATATTGGTAATGATTAAGAGAAAATTTATATTGATTATGGTATTGATGTTGAGAGTACAATAATAAGCATTTGAATAATGATAATAGCAACATAAAATACTGAAATAATGACGTGGATACAATAATTGCGATGTCAAAAATGGTTTTTATGATGATAAATATGAAATAGGAATGATGTAATCACGAGTGTAAAATGTTTTACATGAGATACATTTAGGAAGAAGTAATAATCAAAGAGTTCGATGTTGTTTACTCACTGGGGTCTGCACCATATTAACACGTTGATCCCTCATATTTCTAATACATCCAAACACATCAACATGACCATCATTCATACCTTCTTCTGTCAGTAAATCTATAGCAATGTAAGTTCCTGTACGTCCAATACCAGCGCTAAAAATGAAGAAATATACTATCAAATACAAGTAGAGATAATGATGACGTCAATGATGGTGATTATGTAATAATGTTGATGCTGATGAATTAATAATAAAAGAATTAATACAATTAAATTACAATGATTATGATGATGACACTGAAAATATAAACTATGATAAAAGAAATAATAAAAAGAAAGAATATATAAATATAATACAACATGACACATTTTTAAAACATGGTTGTCTGACTTTTTATCTAATTGGAACTAACTTTCAAAGCATGTAAAACCATTGCTGGTCACATTAGAAGTTTGTACAATGAAATAAAAACAACGTGAGTTGAACAGAGTTGAATATATTAAAATGAAAACCAACATTAAACAAATTTTTTATTGTCCCTGAAAGAAATTAAACACCTATAATGAACAATAACTAGTCTCTAAAATATTTGATGAATACCTGCAATGAACAATAACTGGTCCCTGTGATAAAGTATATGTAGATTTCACTCTTTGTCTAAACTCAATCAATGATGTTACGTTATTAGGTATAGACTTGTCCGGCCAAGCTGTAAAATGAAGCTGACTTACTGTACGTCTCTCTTTTCCCTGTAAAGATAAAATAGTTTGTTATTTTTTCTCATTATGTTAAAAGATCAAATCTATAACTTGAAGATTATTAATAGACTATATACATAGTTCAAATTTTAAGATATTCCAATCGGTAGAAAAAACACACGTTCAGCGTAAATATAAAAATATATCTACAAAGAACAAAAAACTGATGCCATCTTTATTTCGGATTTTTTAGCAATAATGAATGTAAAAAACTTTGGTTTGTACAACCTGTACACGGATGGAAAAGGGTCTAATTATTACGCTTTATTTTTTTCTGTAAACATATGCATTTGCCAGTTGCTCGTGGCACAAATCATGCTCTCTGGCAAAACAAAACTACGAAAATTAAATACCAAATTAATTTTCAACAAATATAATTTTTGACATTGGTGAATTGCTTTGTCTTGTTTTGGTATTTTGAACCCATGTTCGGGAAGGGTTTTTAACGCTTTTTTCAATTATATGTAACATTTGTTAACTTACCTTTGTTATGGTGAATGTTCTCAGAGTGTATTCCGTGAATTTTTCCATACTATCACATTTTATTTCAAGGTCACGAAAGGTTAGAGACTGTCCAAGATCTGGCCAATACTTTTGACACTTCATGCCCTTTAGAAAAATATATTTTTTTATGAATTAGAATCGCCGATGGCTGTTAAATTCTATACACTCTTTTCACTGGGTCCACTACGGTGGCATAGAGGTGACATGGAGATATATTTAAACTTTACGTGGCCACGTAATAGCTTTACGTGGCCACGCAGTAGCTATTACGTGCGCACGTTATAGCGTTTACGTGGTCACGTAATAGCTTTACGTGGCCACGTAATAGTTTTACGTGGCCACGCAGTAGCTATTACGTGCGCACGTAATAGCGTTTACGTGGCCACGTAATAGCTTTACGTGGCCACGCAGTAGCTTTTACGTGCGCACGCAATAACGTTTACGTGGCCACGTAATAGCTTTACGTGCGCACGTAATAATTGACCAATGAGAGTTGTCGAAATTGGCGGCCATTTTTCGACAACCTTCATTGGTCAATTATTACGTGCGCACGTAAAGCTATTACGTGGCCACGTAAAGCTATTACGTGGCCACGTAATAGCTACTGCGTGGCCACGTAAAGCTTTTACGTGGCCACGTAAAAAATAAAATATATTTCCATGTCACCTCAATGCCACCGTAGTCCACAATAAGTCATTGCATAAATTATATTGATTTTTTTTGATAAAGAAGTCCGTATTCAACCAGATTAAACAGAAATAGTAATTTATTGCCAAGTTTACAGTACCTTCTTACAGTTCTTTGATAAAATTCTGTGGTGGTTTTCACAAAAATTCTAACGAAAAATTCTTCGTAAGTCAAAAGCAAGAAACCTAGATAATATGCTCATGTTTTGGCTATCAATTTCAAATATTAAAGAATTGTGTAGAATTGTGTATATAATTTGAATATCATATCACAGTTATGCTTAAATATTATCAGTCTGATTTTGAAGTGCTATTTATAAAAAATGTCTTAGGAAGATATCTTTCCTAAGAATTTTTGTGAAAAGCACCACTGTTTTACAAGTTACGCTGATTTGCTTTTGTTTGATATTAAGTGTGTTTAGTTTTTTTTCTCAAGGTTTCCATTGTTTCGATTCCATTTAGAAACTTCATATGACTCTTCGTGTATTTGGTATTTGTATTAGAGGATACTTAAACATAAATGCTAACCCGGGTCGATAGCGCAGTTGGTAGCGCGCCGGGATTTGGATACTCATGCCCGAGCGGGTGCGGGTTCGAATCTCACCCTGGGAGGTTATACCCTTCCATGAAAATTTGACAATAGTGTCGATTTTCCTCCATTGATCAGATAATATAGAGAAGTTTCCGGCCTTGTGGAAGGGTAGGTGAGTACTGGTTATAGACAATGGTCCAGGAAAGCTAGGTTAGGTGCGCTGGACGCCGTGAAATGACCTAAATTGAGTTGATACGGCGTTAAATCCAATAAATAAATAAATAAACATAAATGCTGATAGCTTAAAGAATAATTAATGTCAATAATAAGTTTGGTATTTATATCAACAGAAACTTCAATGTTAAAATAGCTTAAATATAAAAAAATGTCGAACATTAAAACTGGTGATAAATTATTTACCGATGTGCTGGACATATTTTTGAGCCTCACAAATTATAACCATTTTAACTATCGTCTAAGAATAATCCTAAAATTGATAGTACTTATAAATACAGAATGCATCGGATAAATATACTAGCATCACTAAAACTGTGGCAATACTTTTTGTGATATATGTCTTCCTCATTTAATTAATAGATTACTGTATACACTCACCGAGGGTTCTTGGAGATTCGTCAACATCACTATAATGTCACTCTTCTCATACCAGACCATTTTCCAGAACGTGGCAAAATTGTCTGTGGTCACTTTGGTAGGTCCTAACGATGCAATGTACGCCTTCTGTTGCTGATTGCCCTGAAAATTCCATCAATGATTCACATCCGGTAACACCCAATACAAAATAAAAATGATATATACATACAGCTAAGAATTAATCATATTGTTTGTTTGCTTTATTTGTATAGCGCTATTTTCATATTTATTGTATGTTCTACAGTGCTTCACAATCATTTGCATAACCATGAATAATTATAACTGATTAAAAGATACCGTAATACAAAAAATAGCATGAATACACATATTTGTTATGTGAGTGACGATGCATACAATCTACTATCGTATATAAATTTATTTCGATTGACCATATGTGACGACAAGGCATACGCCAATTAACGATACATGCAAGCAACAATCAGAAACATTATGTATGAGTGACTGAAAATCAAGTAAAAGAATCACATACATCAAGACGGACACAAAAAGAGTAGCAAACAGTTTTTATATTTTAAATGTGTAGAAGAAACCTTAATGTTTTGTGCTGCATGTTTGAAAAATCTAATTTGGGTCACGGATAGGAAATAAATCGTAAAATAACAGTACACGAAATAAGTTTTTAATCATTCTATGCAAGAATGTGTGCAGTTTAATATTCATGTAACACACTTACTTTAATGTAGCAAGCATTGATAAAGAATTTTTTGTCGTGAGGCAGTTTGACTCTAGAATGGTCATCTGAAAAGCAAACATGCATATATTGCACTATTATATATTATTCATCTAACTCATAGGGGGGGGGGGCGTGAAAACAGGAACAGATAATAGGAACAGCAACAATGCTTCCTATATTTCCAATACAAAATAAGTGGTAGTATATTGCTGCTAACCGAGAAAGAGAGTCTATTTATAGTGAATAAGCCTCAAGAAAAAGTAACTCTAAAACTTACGAAGCACATTTTAGAATAATGTTATCTTTCATTACTATATAATAAGCATTAACTGTCATTTAAAACCAATGCAATTCTTTCATAAAAATTGCTGACTATTTTTAACTTATCTTGAAATTTGGCAGAGATTTGTTCCCTTTTACATATGAATAAACAAATCTTACAGTACATATTATAGATCATGCGTATTAATGTACTTTCAGCTAAGGTCTTTTCGACTGGGTAGGTGACGCACGGACATCACATTTCTAATTCAAGCATGTCAAATTGACTTTCATAGTTAATTTATTATAACAAAATTATAACAAACTTACATGGATAGATTCCATTGAAACGGTTCAACGCTATGTTTTCACTCTTTGTAGCAAATGTACATGGGTGTATCAAACCTTTAGCAAGTCTCTGTGTTTCAAGACATAAATAAAGATAAAGAGACATTAATTAACCAAACAATAATTATCACAGAATATGACTGATGGCATGAACGATGTCATACATTCAATTATGGACTTAAGTCAGTTATCATTCTCTGATAAATCTAAAGCAATCCAATTGGTAAGTAGGTCCTTACAGTTGGAATCCTCTGATTTTATCGTTGAAGTCTTATGTAAGAATAACAAAATATTTGAACTTACATCTTTCTTGTTAATGGTGATATTAACAGAAGTGATGAAATGTAGAGAGTTCTTTACCCGAAAAGACTAAGCTTGAATTTAAAACAAATTAAATGAATAACATGAACAATATATAAGATTACTTTTGGCAAATTGACATTGAAAACTAAGGGTAAAATCCTACCTATTGAAGAGTATACAAGTGGAAATAATTGACTAAGGCCCCTTATACATGTTTTAAGTATAACATTGGTTATATTGTTTTGTTGAATTTTTGAACGTCATGCACTTGTTATTGAATGGAATCGCAAATAAATGTTAAGTTGAACTCACAAACTTGTACAATTACCTCTGATTATCTAAATAGCCTTCAAACAGGTAAGTTTCATAGTAATGTGTAACTTCTACAGAACAAAGTCTCTGCGCATTATCTGCTTTTGCTATTTCCTTTCGTCAAATTGTTTTATCAAATATAGCTATTGATTAGAAACTACCTGTAATTAGCATCATACATTAATTACCCCCATTTTATTTTGTTCAAGAGAGGTTGTACTGCACTAAGTTATCCAATAATTGGGATGTATGTGTTTTATGGATTACTCAATGAAATGAACTTATTTACTTTACCCGAAACTCAGTAGAAAAATACTCTCCGGCATTTTGTTTGACGTATGCTTGTAGATCAGCTACTTTAATCAAGTTCTTGAATGTGTAGTAGTCATCGTCGACTTCTCCTGCACCTTCCACTTCAACTTCCGGTTCTGTCGTAACCTCAGCTACATCATGAACGTTAGGACTGCGGGAAGGTGCAACCACTGCGATAGGTTGGCTAGTATTATCTACATTTGAAGAAGAAATAAAAACGCAAAATAAATGTGTAAGTCTGCTGTACAGTTTATGTTTAATAATTATGATCAATTAATCATTATTTTGTCAATTTAAGTACAGTAAAGTTTTGCTGATAACTAGTTGTATATAGCCGAGTGGTCTACACATTTTTTTTCTCCTCAAGTTAAGTAGATATGTTTGATACTTATAAAATTATCGAACTATCAACTGATTTTGCATCATTAAATGTCGGTTTTGAAATTATCTACGAATATTTTTAATTGAGAGCTGAATGATTATACATACAATTATCATAAATTATTGACATTTTTTACTTAAAAATTGTTTCAACTTATTAATGAACTATTATTGTCATATCAGCAGTGTGTTCTGTTAAACACTTGACTAACCAATCTAGAATCCAAAAGAAATAAGCGATATGATCTTTTTGTGTTAGTACGCCGTAAAACCCAAACAATCAAATAAACAAACCAAATAAATAAGGAAGTAGTGTTAAGTAATTAGGTACTAGCTTACCATGAGTCAACAACGAAGCACAATTTTCATAAACACCTTTCTGTTCCACGTCATGTGTTGTGACTGGAGACTTCGGTAGATCTGTGGAGTATTTTTTCACTGTTTCTCGTTGTTTTCTTCTATAGAATAGAAATCATCTGACAATCAAATGTATGCAGTGCAAACAAACTTTTACCGCTTAGTTGACGAGTTTAAGTACAGAAAACTTTAGTTATACATTATAAACTTTGTTCTCCACAGTCACATTGGCAAGACTTTTTGTACATGTCCAAAGTAATGTAGTTAACGCACACCTCAACAATTATTGTACCTAAGTTTTGGTTTATAAATAATTATATAACGTTAAGTAAATCAATCGTCCAGGGCAAAGCCTAAAAGTGTACTTGATCCACTTTACCAATTATTATGACCCCTTTTCTATTTCATGAACCAAATTGCATTTACGACAAGATGATAACTACTCTGTAGACGAACGGAACACGATATTTCATAAGCAGTTTGAGGCAACGAATGTGCAATTGCATGTATGAGTGGATATAACAATTTGTATAGATTTGAATGTTGATGATAGGTTTGTAAATGTTAAGAATCAATCACACATGCATATATTAAAGATTGTCAACTGCTTGATTGTATTCAACAGACACATCATTCTTCTAAAGTTTAGCCAATTTGACTTAGGTATAGTAATATTTACGCTCATAGGCATAAAAGTGGTGGCAAATCTCCGTGAACAGATATCCTGTAGAGCATTGTCGTATAGGATCTCTACTGTCTCCGTTGAAGGTCATGTCGATTATGAACTTTGTGTTGACCAATCAATGCGTAGCTTTCATCTAGACGAAAAACTATTAATCACATTTTGATTGAAAATTGAAACTTGATTTCTTCATTTCTATTTATAGACCAAGGTTTGCATGCTAATTTAACACCGGTATTATTCAAACTCTGCGATTGGGCGGCTAATTTCAAATTGCGTGACGTAGACGATGTAAACAAGTTACGTATCATAACAATTTCGTCATGAATACTATGATTAAGAAAGGTCACTTGAACGTGACCTTTATATGAAAATGACCAGATCTAAAAAAGCGAGTAGACGAGCGGAAAATTTTAGATCGGGCTTTAATCAGATTGAGTGGTGGCGTGATATTTATCTAAAATGCAGTACAAATGTTTTTATATTATGATATATTATATCACGCAGAGGGCTTTTTCACAACACAACATTTCAAGGTGTTATTTTGAATACGTAATATCATGATTTTTGAAACATTATATCTATTAAGTAAGTTAAAGTCTCAACATAATATTACAATAGATCAGAGATATACAGAAAATGTACAATGTAAAGACATATGGTTTCATGACTGTTTACTTCCTTATTGCAATTAGTTAGTAAATTGACGCGACTGTGATCCAATCAAGAAATGACTTATAAAACTGTATGATAAAGGGAATTCAAAATATTATGGTATTTTCAACAATTTGACGAGATCAAATGCTGAAAATCATGAATTACAACAAATTTTGTTGTTTACTGTACACATGCGTTGAATTGTAACGCTACATGTTCGTCTCTCCTGCAAGTTTAAAAAGCTCATAAAATTGAATTCAATATGAAACAGAGATAAAGACTTCCCACGGAGGTTGATGGACATATTCTAATAGCCTATTGACCTACATAAATAACGGAAGAGTCTGTAAACGTCAATTAACATGCAACTTAGACTATAAAATCAGATGAATAAATTTAACTTACCTTCTCAGTACGAACCAAATGACTACAACACTAAGTGCAATAACAACAAATCCTCCAATGGCTCCACCAACTGCTAGCCCGACAGGAGGATATGGTGTGGGTTCTGTGATAGAAAACATAAGAAAAAAGTGTTACTAAATATGGTTGCCATGAAAGATGATTATGATGAAAATGATGATGATGATGATAATGATGTTGATGATAATAATGGTGATGATGAGGATGATAATAATGGTGATGATGATGATGATAATAATAATAATGATGAAAGTAAGTCAACTGAACTGAAAGATAATTTAAGCTACGAATTAAGTGGTGTTAAATCTTTGTAACTTGCCGGGTAATGATAATAGTATATATACGACTGGTAAGAAGATAATGATAATAATGATAATTATGGTGATGATAATCAGCTCCAAGAAAGTATGCCCCCGCCCAGAAATCAAACCCACGACCCCTCGATCAGTAGAATTGCGTGCTACCAACTGAAATAGCCGAAAGGCTATCAGCAGAACGGTTATCTAGAGAAAATAAACAAGAAAACAATCATGTCAAGTATAGTTGTTAAAACTACAAGAAAAATGTCTACACGAACCTTCCTCACAACCATTTATGCATCCAAGAGCACATAATCCAGTGGTTTGAGAACATGTATTGTTTATACAGTCTTGTCGTTTGCATTCGATGTTACATACGTCACCTTGATAGCCAGCAATACAATTGTTGCATACACCATCATTTTGACCACACATGCTGTCTTCACAATTAGTTGGACATGTTTCATTGCACGTCCGACCATAGTACCCCGTTTTACAAGAAATGCAATGTCCTTGTTCACGGCTACATTCTCCGTTCAAACAGTTTTCAGGACATTTGTCTTCACACTTGCCACCAAAGTATCCTTTCTTACAAGACATACATTTTCCATCTTCTTGGGCACATTGACCATCAAAACAATTACCTGGACATGTTTTTGTACATTTGTCACTATAAAATGTGTCTCCTGTACAAGCATCACAATTTCCTGTTTCTTTATCGCATGCACCAGCACAATTTTCTGGGCACGATCTTCCACACGAATTTTCATAGAAACCAGTGTTACATTTAGAACATGAAGACGTCGTGTCGCAAATCGCACAACCTTGGGAGTAAACACAGCATTTATCTCCAGAGTATCCAGGCCTACATCCTTGTGAACATACAGCTGTATTTCTATCACAGAGTGAGTTCTTACAACTAATCGAACATGACTGGTCACATAGTTCACCAAACGTGCCATTGACACAGTCAATACATATTCCTGTTGATCGATCACAAACACCATTAAGACAATTAGAACACCATTTGTCACAGTTTGTTCCGTAATAATTTGGTTTACATTTGTCACATTTATCACCGTCAAAGTTAACTTTGCAGCCTCCTGTACATATGCCATCATATCTTGTACATATGTCATACATGCAGTTAAGTGGACAATCTATATCACATTTTTCACCGTATGTTCTACCTTTACATTGGTCACATTTTGGTCCATTCAGGTTATCATCAGCACAACCAGTGGTACATTCACCATTCCTGTCACACTTTCTATCTTTACAAGTATCAGGACATGGTATATCACAATGGTCACCATACCATGTATCAGCACAAACGTTACATTTATCTCCACTCCAGTGGTTTATACAACCTTGTAAACAATGACCGTTAGTTTTGTCACATTGATTCTCAGCACAGTTTGCTGGACAAGGTGTTGAACAATTTGTTATTTCTGTACCGTTATAGTAACCATCAGCACAGAGGTAACATATCTGATAATCAAATGGGAATTTATTTGATCCAAATTCACGTGCACATCTTGTACAGTATTCAGGGCAATAAACCCAACATTTCCCTCCAAAATAGCCATCTTTACATCCATATGTACATTTCCAACCCTGTTTTTGATTCTCACAAATATCCCTCAGAACTCTTGTTCCATCAGAATTACTATTACAGCAATCACAAGTCTTATTGGTCCTACAAGCAGGTACATCTTGAGCAATACCTGAATAATATAATAAAGTTATGTAATTAAAGATACAAAATAAAAATCAAACTACGATCTAACCTTATTAAATATTACCAATTTAAACTTTTATTACACGGAGTACGTTTTAAATATGAGAATTAAATCTTTCCCGCTTAAATTCGCATAGCTGCTTGCAACTGAACTATCAGGTAAGTATAATGTTTCAATATGTTTATCGTTGAAGCATACTTCTATCGATTTTGATTAAATTTTCTTAGATATGTAAACTTTGAGATAGATGTCTTTACACGTATAAACTTTTTTTATTAGTTTTACCCTAAATTGGTACGTCATATCCGCGGCCGTGGCGTAGTGGTAAGCATGTCTGACTTCGAATCCGGGGATCGTGGTTCGAGCCCGGTCGCGGTAAGTCATTAGTACTGGTGATAGAAAAGTGTCCAGGAAATCTGCATGTCGTCGTATATGTGACCTAAATATGTGTTGAATAAAACGTTAAAAAAGCAACAAACAAACAAAGTCAAAACGCTATAACATGTCAAGCAAATTAAGAATTTCAGCAACTGACTATTAATCTAGGTTTAACTCCGTGTCAACACATAGTACGGTTTTCTAAGAAGGTTTGCTCACCTTTTCTAGAAAAAGACATGTATTACTGATAAGAAAAAAGTTGAATATTACCTACCTATGCTTATTCCTAATACAGCCAAAACAACCAGCATCAGCCACATCTTTAAGTATGTTGACGCCTCAACTGAAATTTGTATAACATATAAAAACGAGCTTAGTGGAACAAATATAAAAGGTATATTTTCCTACTAGATTTATTTTGCCTCATACATTTCCGATTAAGAAATTTTTATAATTGTTTTGATTTTAATTATATTGAAAAATTGGGATTTTTGTTGCTTAATAGACACAACAAATATAAAATAATAAAACATTAGATACATGTAGATATGCTATATATATTTGCATTGTTTGCGAAATTAAATCGGACTACACACTTATTACATAAAGAGTGTTAACTTGTTCAACCATGAGTGAATCCATTCAACAATTGAATTAACAAATTGTATATCATCTCATTTATTGATCAACAATTCCATTGTTATTTATTTTAATGTGTAAACGTGAAATCTTAACATATTATCCATTTCATATTAATGCTTTATCACAGACTGACATAATATAAATATAATTCCATACATTACAAGCAAAAACCGACTACAAAAAAAGTGTTTAACATATCGAAAACAAAATATACCACCATCAACAAAAACTACAACTTATACCTCCTTCAACAAAAAGTACAACACATATCTCCCTCAACAAAAAGTACTACACATACCTCCCTCAACAAAAAGTACAATACATACCTCCCTCAACAAAAAGTACAATACATATATCCTTCAACAAAAAGTACAACACATACCTCCCTCAACAAAAAGTACAATACATACATCCTTCAACAAAAAGTACAACACATACCTCCCTCAACAAAAAATACAATACATATATCCTTCAACAAAAAGTACAACACATACTTCCCTCAACAAAAAGTACAATACATACATCCTTCAACAAAAAGTACTACACATACCTCTCTCAACAAAAAGTACTACACATACTTCCCGCAACAAAAAGTACAATACATACATCTTTCAACAAAAAGTACTACACATACCTCCTTCAACAAAAAGTACAATACATACATCCCTCAAAAAACAAACAACACATACTTTCCTCAACATAAAGTACAACACATACCTCCCTCAACAAAAAGTACAACACATACATCCTTCAACAAAAAGTACAACACATATCTCCTTCAACAAAAAGTACAATACATACCTCCCTCAACAAAAAGTACAACACATACTTCCCTCAACAAAAAGTACACCACATAATTCTCTCAACAAAAAGTACAACACATACCTCCTTCAACAAAAAGTACAACACATACCTCTTTAAACAACAAGTGCAACACATACTTCCCTCGACAAAAAGTACAACACATAATTCTCTCAACACAAAGTACAACATATACATCCTTCAACAAAAAGTACAACACATACCTCCTTCAACATAAAGTACAACACATACCTCCTTCAACAAAAAGTACAACACATACCTCCTTCAAAAAAAGTACAACACAAACCTCTTTCAACAAAAAGTACAACACATACCACTGTCAACAAAAAGTACAACACATACCTCCTTCAACAAAAAGTACAACACATACTTCCCTCAACAAAAAGTACAACACACAATTCTCTCAACAAAAGGTACAACACATACCTCCTTCAACATATAGTACGACATATACCTCCTTCAACAAAAAGTACAACACATACCTCCTTCAACAAAAATTACAACACATACCTTCTTCAATAAAAAGTACCACACACACCTCATTTAACAAAAAGTACAACAAATTTCTCCTTCAACAAAAAGTACAACACATACTCCCTTCAACAAAAAAAATTCACATACCTCCTTCAACAAAAAGTACAAAACATATCTCCTTAAACAAAACGTACAAAACATACCTCCTTGAACAAAAAGTACAACACATACCTCCTTCAACAAAAATTACAACACATACACCCCTCAACAAAAAGTACAACACATACCTCCCTCAACAAAAAAAACAACACATACCTCCTTCGACAAAAAGTACAACACACCCCTCCCTCAAAAAAAAGTAAAACACATACCTCCTTCAACAAAAAGTGAAACACATACCTCCTTCAACAAAAAGTACAACACATACCTCCTTCAACAAAAAGTGAAACACATACCTCCTTCAACAAAAAGTACAACACATACCTCCTTCAACAAAAAGTAGAACACATACATTCTTCAACATAAAGTACAACACATATCTCCTTCAACAAAAGTACAACACATACCTCCTTGAACAAAAAGTACAACACATACCTCCTTCAACAAAAATTACAACACATACATCCCTCAACAAAAAGGACAACACATACCTCCTTTAACAAAAAGTACAACATATACCTCCTTTAACAAAAAGTACAACATATTACTCCTTTAGCAAAATATACAACACATACATCCTTCAACAAGAAGTACAACACATACCTCCTTCAAAAAAAAGTACAGCACATATCTCCCTCAACAAAAAGTACAACACAGACCTTCTTCAACAAAAAGTACAACACAGTCTTCCTTCAACAAAAAGTACAACAAATATCTTCCTCAACAAAAAGTTCAACACATACCTCCTTCAACAAAAAGTACAACACATACCTACCTCAACAAAAAGTACAACACCTATCTCCCTCAAAAAAAGGACAACATATATCCCCTTCAACAAGAAGTACAACACAGTCCTCCTTCAACAAAAAGTACAACACATACCTCCTTCAACAAAATATACAACACATACCTCAATCAACAAAAAGTACGACAAATACCTCCCTCAGCAAGAAGCAAAGAAGGAGGCAGTTGTAGATTATTTTATATATTTTGTTACTGGATTTAACGCAGTGTCAACAAACTTTTATGTCATTTTACGGCGTCCGGCGCACCTAACCTAGCTTCCCTGGACCCTTGTCTATAACCAGTACTCACCTACCCTTCCACAAGGCCGGAAACTTCTCCATATTATCTAATCAATGGAGGAAAATCGACATTATTGTCAAATTTTAATGGAAGGGTATAACCTCCTCTGGTGGGTTTCGAACCCGCACCCACTTCGGGCACGAGATTCCAAATCCCGGCGCGCTATCATCTGCGCAGTTGACCCGGGTTAGATTACTATAAACGTGGAACACAAATTTACGAACATTTGTGCTCATACATTAAGACGTTAAAAGCCAATTGTCAAAAGTTTGGTTATTTTATGTTTCAGTTTTAATTTTGATGTACGTAAACTTTAAGTTAAATTTAGAGCGGTACACATATATTTGTCTCATTTGGTATTTGAAACTGTTTTGTTTCATAAATAAACTAATAATAACTCACCTTAATAACGAAATCCGTCTCTAAATCAATTACGTTGACTTTACATGTTAATCTTCGACGAATAATGAAATTTGTTTATATAATGCAAAGCTTAGCCCAGATATTTTGAAATGTGATTCATTTGTTTAACCCGGAAGATTTGGGAGATGTATATAGTTACAATAGTTTTTTTGCCAGATACAAATTGGATTTCAACAGCTAGTTTAAAGTGGTGAATTGAGGAAAAATTTCATTCTGCAGTAAAATTGTTTCTTTAGCTAAAACATGTTTTAAGAGAAGTTTATGTCATTTTCTGAGCTCAGAAGATAATTTTTTTCACAATTGACGCATAGTTTGTTTATTTCATACTGATTCTGTGTTCTTTTTGTAGCATTATATTCATCTAAGATAAGGCCAATTTAACGTTGTAAATTTTTCGTAAAATATAATGAAAACTCCTTAATATCAACATATAAATCAGTTTCGAATGCATAAAATGGACTACACTCCTTTTGTTAAGTTTTTATTTTTTTCAGTCAATACTTCCTAGCGTTAGTTTAATATTTCTAATATATACCAACTATTCGGTATTTTACATTATACATTATTGTAGTGCTATATATAGAGATACCTATTGAAGATATATCATGCGTGCGAATTATGGTTAAATACAACGATGTATATGTATATGTATTGTAAAGTATCAGTTTTATAAGACATAGGCGAATCCAAGGGGGGCGGACCCGGCGTGCGCCCCCCTAAAATTTCCCAAGCAAGGGTTGTTGTTTTTTAATCATGAATATGATAATTATAGGAAATTATATATATTTGTCAAAAAAATTCACACGCTATACGTGCAACAAGTTACGAGACTTGGAGTACAGAAATAATATGACTTAGCATACAATTTAAAACAATTCCTTCTCATTAATGTAAGAATTTAACATGATCCAACGGCTGTTAGAAAATTATATGATATATCTAGATGCTTCATATTGTATACCCTGGGAAAGGATAGTTGAGGCTCTCGAAATGTGCCTGAATCCCTTAGAATAACCAAAACTCAGGAATTTCGGGTGCCGCCGGTCTCCTAGACCTCTGGTCAGGGTGGACCATTCGGCGCCCTTACGGCCCCTTGAAATCCTATTCTGCTTGTTAATTTTACGCCCCCTCTAACTAGAATTTTCCGCCCCCTTTAACTTAAAATCCTGGATCCGCCTATGTAAGAGGCCAGACACGCATGTTTGATTTAGGTATTTCGCTAGTCAATCTGCGCATGCGCCAATTTTTCTAGTGATTTCCATGGACAAACTATGTTACGTCGTCACCGTTTTACATATTTTCAATTTTGTCTGCTAGCTGCAAAATAGAGGAGCTTTTTATATTAAAACTATCAGATGTTCCCAGCGTCATTATTTTATCACAATAACATACGAATAATTCAAATTATGTACCTTAACTACTCTTATCTGTGTGAAACTTAAATAATCTTTGTCAAGAAAATCAATTTTTGCCGATCGACATATTATAGCATACACTTTCAACACTTTCAACACTAGAGTTGTCGTTCGTAGGTCTACACGCACTTGCTTCAACGTTAGTTGAACTACACATGAATAGAGATTGGGCGATCATGTTTTCTTCAAATAAGTTCGATTAAGGGCCACGCTTGCAGGTATGTTCAATCCTTAAACATTCATTTAATATATGTTTGTCATTTTGAGTAGATAACATTTTTATGACTGTATTTTAAAGTTCACTGATGACGCGATCGCGGAAGTAGAATCACGTAACATAATAACAATAATGAAGGCCATGGTGATTTATTTTTGGATCACAATATTATTTACATGTTTAATTTAAAAGCATTGGTGACGTTGTCATTCTGATAATTATGCTAACGTGTGTGTAAAGTATGATTCAGTGTGGATGGTTTCAATTCGGAGGCAACCAGTCTATAGACAACACGTCGTCAAAATCGTACAAATGCATTGAACAAATTCATGTTTAGTTTTATTTCAGAGTTTTTACAAGGAGACTGTTTTTTTATTTTCAGATTTTTTCATGGACTTTGATAATCTTGATTCCTGATTGCTTGATGTAGATGTAAGATAATAAGTTTGCAGTGACTCAATTCACAACAATAAAAGGTATGTTTTACTCTTCATATCCAACCCACCATCTATGTGCTAAAGGTGTTCATGGGCAGCTCAATATTTTTAAGTAGAGGGGTTTAAACCAATGATTTGCTTACCAACTAAGTTATCTTAAGTTTTATTGCTGGTATGTGTTTATGTTAATGGGAAGGGCAGTGCACCATGGACTTTTTCCATGGACTTTTTACATCAGCTAGTCTATTTATAACTTGGAAACAGAGAAACTGACTGGTATCTGCTTAAGTAGACAACATGGCACAAAAAGCATAATTTCTTATCAACAATGAAAAAAATTAAATAAAACATTTGTCTTCTTTTAAATATTATATCAAGAAATTATAAAGTATCCTTAAGTATTATATCACCATTCTTCTATTTGTTATATTTGTCAATAATAATTACTGCTGATATATGCAATTTGCAATTAGATTGTTTATTTCAATTTTTTTGTATTATTTATGCGCAAAAAACTATAAGTATATTTCTTACTTTCAGGTGAATGATGTATTGATGTTTGCCATATTGATGATACTCTGAGTGCATGATAGATGGTTAGGGCACACATCAAATCAATAGGACTAGATCTACCAATAAAAATGTGTTTGACATATTCAAAAGTTATTGATGAAATGCTATAAACATTGTTTTTTAATAAAATTAAAATTAGAAATCACTTGGTTTTTTCATGACATCTCATAGATATGCTTGGTTTTTGTTTGGATTGATGTTGTCAAGACAATAGCAAATAATACAACCTATGCTTTGATTAGAAAACCAGTTATCAGTAGTTTTATTGTTGCAGTTTTAATAGCCATGTTATTATAACTGATTCTCACTGATAGCCATGCAGTAGTCAGTAATTCACAATTGTAAAGCCTTATCTACTGTTATGTGCTGTGACAAAATTTCAATATCAAAGCATCTTCATGACATCGTTCAGTTGTGGTACTGCTTGGAAATTGTTATATTATTAGATTTATATATTATAAGATTATAATTTTGTATGATTCATCTTCCTTGATCTTAAATACTAAATATAATGCAAGTATACTTGTATACACAACCTTTCTATCATATTATATAAAGCTTATCATAGTACAGTGTGAATCTTGTTTATACATTATAATCATTGTATTTAATTGGAAAGATATATTAGATAACAGAAATGAAATCTTTTGACCACGAATGGTATCTAGTAAGAACCTTAGTGAATGATCATTAATTCCACATGTGAGGTTCAAGGCACTAAGATTAGAATTGCAGCATACTTAAAAAAGGTATGAACTTAGTAGTCCTAGTAAACATGGCAACAAAAATATAATTTTAAAGGACTAACTCAAAAATTAGTTTATGTTTATAACTGGAATTGTTGTAAGGATTAACATAATAACAAGATATAGTATATAACAATTAAGAACATGTGAATTTCCCTTTTCACAACTATTTAGAAATTTTGGTTGCCATGGTGAATTTAGAAGTAAAAGGATTTTTTAATATTGAATTATTATTTTTTAAATATTTCATGAAAGCAAGTATTATATATACCTAAAAATTTGGAACTCCTCGGCCATTCACTACGAATAACCTCGGATATATATAGACGCCATTTTAAAACTACCGGTGTTAAAGTAAACAAATACAAATACATCGTTTAGGCGATGAGTGATGTTTCGTTTTTAGTCCATAAATTTGAAATAACACAGTTTAATCATATCACTGAACAATATTTAGTTTAATAAATAACAAAGATCAATGTTTTGAAAAAGATCTGTAAGTTTACTGGCAAGAACTATTTTGCATAACCGTTACGTGCTTCGCCTTGCGTAGGTAGTAAAAACCCAAGACCCCAGGATAGACCCCCACGAATCCTTCCGAGATTATTAATTTCTGAAAGGTCAAGGTGTTCCGAATGATACCCAAATTTTTCATAAATTAAGGATGAAATATGCCGTAAGATATCTGCATGAAATAGATTATTCTTAGAGTATTAGAAAAAGAGTGTTATAAAATATCATATGCAGCACTTATCCTTAAATATGTAAAAATATAAAAATAAAAATCTAATAACATGTAACAAAATAAAATAACAAAAAATAAAACATGCAAAAAATGATAAATACGTAAAAGAATAAAACATATTTATTAAGCCAAGGTTTTATACATTGTGGAAATATTTACAAAATATAATAACAACAGTACAAAATAATATAAACATGTAATTAGTTCACTATGGCCTTTGACAATGTCAATGTCAAACTGCATCTAACCCGTTTATGTTGATTTGTGGCAAGAAATTTTTAACATATAAATTATCGACTTTTCTTGGAACAGTATGATCTTACACGTCAAGAATACAGTCTTTGATCTAGGGGCGACTTTGATTAGCCTTTGCCGGTATTGTTCCGGGATGCGCAGATCACATGCAGCGAAAGGCAACCTATTTATTAATCAAGATATCCGGAATAGCAAAACTCCAATAAACACAAAAATTTAAACCAAATAAAAACACAAATCAAACACAGGATCTTTATCATTATACCTAATTATTTGTGAAATCTTGTTGATGGGTCATAAAGTCAATAACTGGGGCCATGCCCACTCATAAAGTCAATTACTGAGGCCATGCCCACTCATAAAGTCAACAGTTGAGGCCATGCCCAATCATATAGTCAATAACTGAGGCCATGTCCGATCATAAAGTCAATAACTTTAAGATAACTAAGTTTTGTGCTATCCATCTCAATCTCAAAAAGTGAGCTCCATTTTTACTCAATACTAGTTTTACTACATTGAAAAGTTTGTATATGTACTCAACATCTCCATCTTTGACGCCTCACATGGTCAAACAGTTTGATGTTGTATACTCACTGGTGTCTACACCATATTAACACGTTGATCTCTCATTTTTCTAATACATCCAAACACATCAACAGAACTTTCATTCATACTTTCTTCTGTTAGTAAATCTATAGCAATGTAAGTTCCTGTACGTCCTATATCAGCGCTGAAAAATGAAGGAAGATACTATCAAATACTAGTAGCGAAAATGATGACGTCTATGATAGTGATAATGTTGATGCTGATGAATTAATAATAATGGAAATAAAATAATAAAATTACAATGATGATGATAATGTCACTGAAAATATAACAGTGATAAAGAAACATTAAAGAGAAAGAATCAATAAATAGACGACAACATGACACATTTTTAAAACATGGTTGTCTGACCTTTTATCTAATTGGAATTGAAGTTTGTACAAGGAAATAAAAACCAATGAGAGTTAAACAGAGTTGAATATATTAAGATAAAAACCAACAATGAACAACTTTACTGGTCCCTGAAAGAAATTGAACCCCTATAATGAACAATAACTTGTCTCTAAAATATTGCATGAAGTTAGGAAACACCTCAAATATTACGAGAAAATAAAGTAATAATTTGCCAAGTAATATAACAGTGTATACGTTACATTTACAGTTATAAAAATATAATTCCAAATCAGGAAAAACGAAGGTGAACTTTTGCCTCTATATCCCTTCTAACGCCGTGTCAACACAAATTAATGTTATTTTTCTTTGGCCATTTTAGTTTTCCCGTACTTATCAACTCTTTCAAAGGCCAGCAATTTCTCCATATATTTTGTATTGGAGAAAGCTTGAAAGTAATGTAAAAAAAAACTCGTGGAAGGGTATTTTTAAAACATTTGATATTACCGATGAGGGAAATATAAAAATAACAAGCAATAGCAAGCATTTTAGCCACATCTTCGCGTATATTTACTATATGACTGAATCGAGTATAAATTCAATACAATGAGTACATCTTTATACCAAGTAAGGCACTTTATCTCGAATGATAAGCAGCTTCAACGGATTTGTCGATTCCCGCTAACTCCAATCCTGAAACGAGCATCGATGCAATCAAGAACTTTTAACGTTTATGTACAAACTTAATATTAAAGTCAAAAGTTTGGTAATTTAGGGTTTTAGTTTTTAATATAGGAAAACATAAACTTTAAGTTGATTTTAAAGTGGTACTTGTATATTTTTGTATTGGTATTTGAAACTATTTTGTTTAACAAATAAACGAATAACAAATTACCCAAATAACTTAATCCATTCCTGAACAAATTATGTTAATCTTGCACGTTTGCACGAAGAACGCATTTCGTGTTAACAAATTTGTTCATTTTAATGCGAAGCTTTTTTCTTGTTTTTATAAATCCTTTGCTTTTGTTAAACTCGGAAGATTTGAACAGTCTCGAGTTGTTAAGTTAATGGAATAAATAGTTTTAAGTAGTGTTTTGCCAGGTACAACTTGGCTTAGAACAACTTGTTTACGGCCCGTTTCATCAAAAATTAAAATCTCTCGCATGTGTTCATTGCCATCGCAGACCGCAACTTGCCGTTTGGCGATATTTCCTTACGACGCGTTTCATTAACATTTTCGCTACTTTTTGCATCAACGGTGTGAAATATCAAAACCAGTCCAATATTGAATGACGTCATAGAGCGCGCGCCTGTATGACAAGCTGCCGACGAAATCAAAATGAAGAGTAGCGCAGCCGCTAGCAGGGTTTGGAGGCAAGAAGAGTTAACAGTGATGGTACATTTCATACACAAACATCAACATATTTTCATTCAAAAATGAATGATAATATTAAACCCTCTGAAAAGAGGTTGAAGTGGTTAGAATTGACAGAAATTTACTAAGAAAAAGAAAATCGTTTGTACAGGACCGTCATAAGTGTTTTATTAATATTAATTTGGCAACCTATTTACTCTATGTTACTTCATGACTAGTGACGATATGAGGATGACGTCAGACAGTTTCTGTAGAAGTTATTTTTGATGTAAACAAACCATGCAGCTGAGGAGATTAATGGAGATTATCAGATATCCCAATTAAAAAAAGAAAACTCATTAACTTTACCAAGTATTATAAAGAGTGTACCATGTAGAAAATAATATGTATATATACAATATATATAAAAAAGCAAGGCAGTGACGACAATTAAATGCCGTCATGAACCATGACAACATCGACGTCACTGCCTTGCTTTTTTATATACAATATATATATATCCTAAATAGAATAAATTCAATTTATAATCTTAAAGGGGGACATTCATCGAACAATCATTTTGGGATCGAATGTATATATACATGTATACGATATATTGATTATAGATGCTGCCTTGCGATATGTATTTGGCGATCGCTAATTTTTAGGCGATAATCGCCTCCAACAGGTGCACGGGCGATGCGAGATAATTTGATGAAACGTAATCGGCGTTGAAAATTTGCGATGGCGAGGAACAAATGGCGATATCGCCGATTTTTTATTTGATGAAACGCAATTGGCGAGATTATTTAAAATTGGATATATATCGCCGAAAAGCAGGCGAGCGGTGTGTTGATGAAACGGGCCCTTAAAGTGGTTAAACATTTTTTATCGACACTGCACTTATTTGCTTTTATTTCAGAAAACTTATTTGAAGGAGAGGCATTATGTCTTTTTATGAGCTTGCGAGATTAAATAAAAAGGATTTGCTTTTAATTTGAACAAAATTTCGATTCATTCATGTTTTTCTCTGTTCTTTTAGAGATATGTCAACACAAAAAGAACGTCATTATTCGACTGAGATTGCACAATTTTGACGCAGTATATCCTTCGTGAAGTATAGAGAGAATTTCCTCATATTATCATATAAATAAGTTTCGAATGGATGCTTTTGACTACATTCATGTTTTGTCGAGAGTTTAATAATTTTAATCTATACCTACTAGACTGTAGTTTAACATAGCTATATAAAGCAACCTATACAAAATATATCATGCGTTCAATTTATGGTTATAAATTAAACGATGTCTTGTTAAGTATCTTTTTCATAAGAGGCCAGACTACCTTGTTTGATACAGTACGTATGAATTATAATTTGTTTTCACCCTTTTGTAACCCGGGTCGATAGCGCAGTTGGTAGCGCGTCGGGATTCGGAATCTCGTGTCCCAAAGGGGAAACAGTTCGAATCCAACCCGGAGATGTTATACCCTTCCATGAAAATTAGACTATTATGTCAATTTGCCTCCATTAATTAGATAATATGGAGATTTGTCCGGCCTTGTGGAAGGGTAGGTAAATACTGGTAATAGACAAGGGTCCAGGAAAGCTAGGTTAGGTGCGCTAGACGCCGTAAAATGACATAAAATGTGTTGAAACGACGTTAAATCCAATTAAATAAATCACCCTTTTTTGTCATCCTTGATGCATAATGTTGTTTGACATGGCTTTTTGGTAAAACATATTTTGTAACTTGCATGTATGTTTTATGATGAGTGCCTTGTCGTCACATCGCATATCAAAATATGTGTCTAAAGCTTTGAAAAAAAAGTATGTTCCATCAACAAGTTCAATCATCTTCTTCTTTGTGTATTTTATTGTAGCGAACATCTTTTTGTTCGTACCGCTAGTGGAAAACTACCAATTTGAATACCGTAAAGTATTTATTGGCTATGAAAAAAAAGGCTAGGACAACAAAAGAGACAAAACATTTTTTTATAATTTTATTGAAATAACTTAAAAAAATATTGGTACAAAACTAACATATAAAGGAAAGATGAGATGACGTATTGTACAAAGCATGAGAAAAAATGAAAAAAAAACTGATTGTTTTTATTTCATTATTTTAGCACCTTTTAGAAATCAAATATTTAATTCCCATATATTTCAGAACTTTTAGCGTAGTCCTAAAATGCTAATAAATGACATCATGAAAATAAAACAATGAAATTGCACAGTAAATATATTAAAATAATGATTATACAATAAAACATGCACTATACGTGTGAGTTCTTCATAAAACAATATTATGCTTAAATCATAGTAATACAAACGAAATGTGAACACATCAACAGTAACGAAAACTCAGACGCAGCAAAACAAAAAGAGAGATATATATGAAGCTTCATGACTTTGACTAGGGTCTTTAGAATCAGGTTTTTGTGACAAAAGATGTAAGATGGTTTTTAAGCTTCATGACTTTGACTAGGGTATTTAAAATCAGGTTTTTGTGACGAAAGTTGTAAGATGGTTTTTAAGCTTCATGACTTTGACTAGGGTCTTTAGAATCAGGTTTTTGTGACAAAAGATGTAAGATGGTTTTTAAGCTTCATGACTTTGACTAGTGTCTTTAGAATCAGGTTTTTGTGACAAAAGATGTAAGATGGTTTTTAAGCTTCATGACTTTGACTAGTGTCTTTAGAATCAGGTTTTTGTGACAAAAGATGTAAGATGGTTTTTAAGCTTCATCACTTTGACTAGGGTCTTTGGAATCAGGGTTTTGTGACAAAAGATGTAAGATGGTTTTTAAGCTTCATGACTTTGACTAGGGTATTTAGAATCAGGTTTTGTGACAAAAGATGTAAGATGGTTTTTAAGCTTCATCACTTTGACTAGGGTCTTTAAAATCAGGTTTTGTTTAGTTTTTTAATGGTTTTTATATAGGACAATACAAACACTTTTTGTATAAAGGTTTTAAAAAACAAAACATAAAAGCAATAACAAAATTGCACAGGAAATGAATTAAATCATAAAAAATCTTATGCTTCAATCGTAGTAAGACAAACGGAATGCGAACACATTAACAGTAAAAAACGCAGACGTCCAACGCAGCCAAAACGGAAAGAGACAGCTATTTTTTTTTTTGGTTTCTTTTAAAATTTTTATATAAAGGACATCACACACAAATAACAAGTGCAATAACAAAAATGTTTTCCACATAAGGGTTTAAACCAGGTTATAGGATGCATCAACCACACATTAGCATAAATGCCTTATCTAAAAACAAACAATAACAAATTTGCTTGGGGGGACTTCGAGCCAGCATAAAACTCGATATGTTGCATGAAAAGACAAAGTCCTATAAATTTTGAATATCATAAATTGCAACCAAATAATAATATGCTGTCAACAGTGGGTTTGGTAGAATTCCCCAAACAACCTCACACAAAAATACAATCACGCCAAGCGAGTGCTGCCACTGGATGCGAGCAAGCCCCCAGCCGATCGAACCTACTGTTACAGATTATTATTATTTAGTTGCAATTTAAACAAACTCTGTTGATCCTCTTTCAATTTTATTGTACTCAGGTCATTTAGTTAACAAAAGGTACATATCCACAAAAGTATTCAAGGTGTGCAATCAATATTAATTTAAATTATTATTTTGTTAATTTTCACATAATATTTGTAACGTAACTTTCACATGATCTATCCTAACTTAACCTGACAAAACATAACCTAACATATTCATCCTAAAAACATCCATAATTTTAACTTAGTTGTCTCTAGGTTTTATGGGAAAAGTAAATAATAGAGGCAGGGCAATCACATATTAATCAACCAATGAGAATTATACTTTTACATAATAACGTGTAAATTGATTAAGAAGGAAATGTCAGGATGTGACACCTTTATCAATGAGATAATAAAACAAACAGACTAGCATGTGTCAATACTTGAGACTGATCAAGAATTTTGATTATATTGATTATCTAATAAAAGAGATAACCAGACGGTGTTTTCAAACTGAGTGTTTATGTCACATCCTAGAAATTATGTTGATTATTTATGTTGATTAAACTACTTAAACTTGATAAAAAAATATTTTAAAAACATCTACCAAAATCATTAACATAAACAATTAGCTTGGCTGGGAAAAATATAGATTAAAATATTAACACTGACTAAAAAAATATATAGTTATAAAGTTTTTCAAAATAATTAAATTAACTTTTTCCATTGTTTTAAGTATTAACTTGGTTCTCAAGAAATAAATTAACGATGAATTTTGTCGTAAGATATCTGCATGCAATACATTATTCTTAGAGTATTAGAAAAAGACTGTTATAAAATATCATATACGCAGCACATATGCTTAAATATGTAAAATATAAAAATAAAAATCTAATAACATGTAACAAAATAAAATAACAAAAACATGCTAAACAATAATAAATAAAAAACGAAAAAGAAAAAAAACAGTTTATGTAGCTCAGGTTATATACATTGTAGAAATATTTACAAGATATAATAACAACATCACATAATAATATCGAGGATTGAAAGGTAAAAAGTGCCAGCTTCAATTTAAACGAAAATGACTTTTTGCTTTTTTTTCATCAGTACTCAGATCCCTCTCTCATAAGAAAAAATCCACCTCATGTTTGTAAGATGGTTTTGAAGCTTTATGACTTTGACTAGAGTCTTTAGAATCAGGTTTTTTGACAAAAGATGCAAGATGGTTTTGAAGCTTCGTGACTTCGACCAGGGTCTTAAGAATCAGGTTTTATGACAAAAGTTGCAAGATGGTTTTGAAGCTTTATGCCTTTAACTTGGGTCTTTACAATCAGGTTTTGTGACAAAAGTTGTAAGTTTTTCTAAGCTTCATGATTTTGACAAGTTCTCAAGAAATAAATTAACGATGAATTTTGTCGTAAGATATCTGCATGCAATACATTATTCTTAGAGTATTAGAAAAAGAGTGTTATAAAATATCATATATGCAGCACTTATGCTTAAATATGTAAAAATATAAAAAAAATAAAAATCTCATAACATGTAACAAAATGAAATAACAAAAACATGCTAAACAATAATAAATAAAAAACGAAAAAGAAAAAAAAACAGTTTATGTAGCTCAGGTTATATACATTGTAGAAATATTTACAAAATATAATAACAACATCACATAATAATATCGAGGGTTGAAAGGTAAAAAGTGCCAGCTTCAATTTAAACGAAAATGACTTTTTGCTTTTTTCATAAGAAATCAGATCCCTCTATCATAGGAAAAGAAATCAACCTCAGATTCTGCCCATAAAAGGTAAAAAATGACAGAAGTAATTAGTGCCAAGTGCCTTAAGGTGATTTTAACGGTGGCAAAAGGTGACAAGTGTACTTGAAACCTACAGAATATCTATTTTGAAGTGGAAAAGATGCCATCTATACTTTAAATCATTACTTAACAATCAACAGTTATAGTGCTAGCACAACTTATATTTATTCGGAGAGTAATTGTACATTATTTACCTAGCACACAAACAATGTAATAAATAAATTCTGACAAAGAACTAAGCAAAAACTGCATTTGAGAGTAAGCATTTTTAGAAAATGCAAATTGTTTATCGACTCAGAATAAAAAAGTTTCCGGTTAAAAATAAAGTTCAAGATGCCAAATAAGAAAATTGCAGACTTTAACATAAAGATAAAAATTAGAATGCTAGCAAGTTTTGTCGTAAATGATATTATGTTATCATAGAATGAAACTTAAAAGTAAAATATAATATCATTACATTTCGGTTCTGTATTGAGATTTTAGTCCAACAATGAAGAATGTTTCTGGCAAGTAACTTACGAAATAAAAGTTCGACTAAGTTTGTTAACAAATAGAACTTCTGTCGGACATAAAACATATGAATAATTATGCAGTCGAAAAATCAATTTTGTAAATATATTTCAAAATATTCATAAATAATTAATATTTTGGCTTATTAATAGTAACAAAAACATGAACTGTTGCACCACACAGACTTAGTTAAACCTTTTAATATAATATACATAGTTTGAAATATTTTTTGTACATATTTGTAAAATAAACGATCATTTAAGGGTATACATATATTGAGTGAATCAAGTACCATTAGTAAAGATTTTTTTTCTCGTTCTTTCTCACAATATACCTTTAACCATTTTCTTGAATTGTTAATTATTGTTGCAAACAAATAATAGTGATTATGCTGTGGGTATTTGAAACGAAGACTTCATTCTCTACTGTCTTATTAGTAGTAGTAGTGATTAACATTATTTATAAAAAGTAATGTCAGTAAACTCATTGTACATTGTATTGTTACAGATAAGTCAACATTTATGTTTTATTTCTTTAATTCAGTAAAAAAGTAATGACTGGAATTTTAAAGTGTTCTATCTTATCATATTTCTCTTTAACATAGTACACGTTTTTGTCAAAATTATAGTGGTAAAAGGTGCCATCTCAAACCCTTGGCAGCTTTTACCTCTACAGTTCCGAATATTTAGGTCCCAAGTGTACTTGGCACCTTTTACCGCTGGAAAATTTGTACTTTTATTTTTTATTTCTTTAATTTTGTTTTAGAAAATAAAACTTATTTAAACTTCAAATGCACTTATATTCATAGAACACATGAATGAGTGGTAAATCTACCAAAAAAATTGAATCGTATTGCAGATTGAAAAGGTATTTTAAATTTTTTTATAATTTTTCTAAATGTTTACCTTTTAACTCTCGATATACACATGTAACTAGTTCACTCTTGCCTTGGACAGTTTCATTGCAAACTGCATCTAACCCGTTTATATTGATTTGAGGCAAGAAATCATTAACATATAAAGTATCAACTTTTCTTGATATGGTATTACCTCACACGGCAAGAATACAGTCCTGGATCTAGAGGCGACTTGATTAGCCTTTGCCGGTATTAATCCAGCATCCGCAGATCACATGCAGTGAAAGGCAATAAATTTATGAATCAAATTATCAAGAACAACACAATTAATACAAAAATACAAAATTAAAGTATATACTCATAAAGTCAATAACTTAAACCATTCCCACTCATAAAGTTAATAACTCAGATTTGTAAAATCCAGTTCAATCTCAAAACATGATTTTCATTTTTACTCAATAATAAATTTACTACATTGAAAAGTTTGTATATGTACTCAACATCTCCATCTGTGACGCCACACATTGATGTGCAAACTTTAACTGTTCCTGTAAATACAAGAAATTGTATTCATCAATTTAGTTTGTTAGATTGTTTAAAGTTGTCCCAACTTATATTCATCGCGTTCGAGTTCACTTTCCGTTTTTTTACTAATGAGTTAGTACGATAAAGCTTCTTGCTCAAGAAAACAGCGGGATAGGTTTTGGATGGGAAGCTGGCTATCAAATGATTACCATTCCAACATCGAAACCACTCAATCACACATGATATAAGAACTATTTTGTATAATTTTACATGTGTGTATGACTAAATGTAAATCACATCAAAATGACAATCATGGTAACATGTCTCGTAAATAGTTCATGTCAAATTGCTATCCCATTCGTTGGTACCCTGAGCTAGATTATAAACCTTGCGGAGAGCTCATAAAACCTATCCCATTTCTGAGAAAACACGCCCATTCATATTACACCATGTACATTTTATATTTTACAACGCCCATTTTCTTAAGCCACTCCCGAGTATGAGGTAACAGACCCGTTCTTACCTTATTTGGTATAACATTTGGTCTTCTAAGTCTAAGTAGTCTAACAGTATTCACGACACTTATTTGTCGTATGATATCTGCTCTCTCTAACAATAATGATACTGTACAAAACAATCCACATTTCTTTCCACCAGTCCTGATGAAATAAACAAAAGTCATGATAAGAACCTTTATTTACAATTTTAGTGATGTTTGTTACAAATACGCGTAATGATCTTTACATTTTAAGTTAATGGTTTTATCTATAAGTAATAACCTTGCTTGAAGTTTCAATGAAAGATCATTTTTTGTGTCAAAATGACATTCCTAAGAAGTTAAGATAGTTTCCTTCTATTAGCTTGGTTTGAGTATATCCCTTGATTACTTGGATAACTTAATCGATGAAGTATGGACCAACATTTATTCAAATAATTTTGCAACATGAGGTAGGGAGGTTGTCATTCAATAGAAAGGGTATGTGCTTAATACTGGGTTAATATTGGCTTTAGTTATCTTAATGTATCCAGTGACTAATATTATGACATCTGATCGAGAGAACTGAAAACAAATGTAGAAATGCGACTTTAAACATCTTAAAAAACATTACATTTAGAAATCTATCAAAGCTTCATAAATCAAAATAAACATTGATTACTTACAAGCAATGTACAAGTAGTGGGGAGTCATCGTTCTGTAAAGAGGACTGTGTATCTTTTATAAATTGTACAAAGTCAGCGTCACTTGATGGAACTTTCTCATTGTTCTTCCAATTTGTATACTGATAATGATTTACAATTCTTTCACCAGTTGATTGCTAGGAAAATAAAGTATATAGTAAATGATAAATGTTAAGAAAATAAAGAAGGCACTTTGTGAAGTCAAAGTTTAAAAGTTTCATTGAAGAACATAGGATGAAAAGAAGCAAAGACAATCAAAGAATTATGTTTTTATCTAAGAACTTAGTGGTACATTGAATAAAAACGACAGAAATGTGTAAACACTAAGAATCTATAAAATATTACAAATACCTGTGTTACAATTAAAACATAACGTGAAATTAGTATACAGGGTATACTATATACCGGTGATGTTATTTTTAGACCGTATTTTCACTAACCAATCAAAGAACTACAAGCATGCTATATTTACTGATTTATAAGTCCATGTCTTCTTAACAGAACGCAATTTTCAGTTTACGAAAATCCTGACAGAATAAGTTAAATTAAAACCATTCTTGTATCAGTAGTGTAATTTGTCATCTTTGTTCCAATATATGTATTACCGGTGACGAGTTAAAAATTCTTCCTAGGTCAGTGACGTCATACGTAAACAGCAAAGTAAATGTGCGCAGTTAAACTTCCAACCCATTTTAATCAATCGATAAAGGAAAATTTCTTGCCGTTATTTATTTTTTAAAAAAGAACAACAACTGAAAATAGCATGTAACATTTCTCTATTTTCTGCTGGATTTATATAAAAAATGGCACGGCTAAAATATTCATATTCATTTTCGTGTAAAAAATGACATTTTTAAACAACTTTCACTCCAGACAAATGGCGGAAACCAACGTAAAGAAATTGCATAAGACAAAGAAATCTGTTTGCCGCGCATGCGTCTATAATCGGGATATCTTTGTTATCACCGGTGTTTCAGGTTCACCGGTAATTGCCGTATTCAGTATATAACCATAGAAAATAAAATATCATGGAGAACTGTTTGAAATTCTCTAATTACTTTTAAATGACATTTTGATATAGTTTTGAAGTCATGGTGAAATGCCTTAAACTTGTTTTCCATTGGTAAGTCTGCTACATAAAAATTCTGATCGAGGGGATGTTTGCATTTGAAATGGCTATTACTATTGTTTTCTCCCTAAGAAAACTTTGTTTGCCTTATTCTAAAGTTACAACAAACGTTTTAGTAATTATCGGAGTAATCTAATGATTAAAGACTTCGATTTCAACATAAATTATGTTATACACGTTTACAATCCACTCACCTGTCCTTTGTTTGCTATCTTCAGTTGTCTATACTGGTGATTATTTTTGTTTTGAAATTTCATACAAGTTACAACAAATGAACCAAATGTTAGACTTTCTTTTTCTTCCGGGATATAACAACCAATCTGAAATTTACAGTGCAGCTAGTAAAAGATCAATTCTGTGGGGAAATCAGAATTTTTATACATATTTTCCATCCACTACGCAAAAATAATCTAAATATAAATTTAAAATTAATCTTAAATAGATCAGCATTTTTCGTAAACACATTCAACATTAACAAAACTATTTTGCAAAACTATAGAAGAGTTCCGAATCATGTCTAAAATGAATATAATGATCCGTATATTTACCTGTCTTTGATTGTCTGAGGTTTCTATAGAAACTATACACGTGCAATTCTCTTGATAAATCAAACATACAAAGTCATCCACTGATGAAGTTAATGGTGTTTGAGCCATTATAAATATATTTGTCCTCTTGTAACCCTGAAAACATATCATGAATTATCTGCCTTTACTTAGAAAATATAAACAAACTTGTTATTCTTCAGAACATATAACAAGTTATCTCCCTTTGATTTGAAATTGTTAGTCTTTCTTTTTAACAAAGTAAAATTAGTATTACCTCCTCTTTTATTTATCAAAACAATAAGAACACTATCTCTGTTATCTTAAAACGAGTTATCTTTATTTTTACTGTAAAATCAAATTATGCAAAGTTTATTATCAAACATAATTGTCCTGTTATTTACTTCCATAGAAAAAAGATGCTAATTTACAATACAAACGAAACACTTACGTCAATGTAAACAGCGTTAATGTAATTTGGATCATTGAAATTTCTATTCAAGTACAGCCTGGGTCTATTCTCATTACCTGAAAGAAAACAAGAAATAATCTATATGACTACATATACGAAACTTGGCATGTAATTATTTAATAGGTTGTTCAGCATTTTTGAAATCACATAAAAATTCTACCTCGTTTTTCACTTAATCATTGAACTTTGTCCTTCTAGCTCAGGACTTGAGGATCAAAAAAATGGAAAATGGAATCGATAATAAATAATCTATGTTGCAAGAGTTTTTCTTTCAATAGAGCAAATAAAAAGGAGTATAAACTAAATTTAATGATCTTTCTGATTGGATATCGACAGTTTTATATATTTTTAGATAAATGAGAATCATGCAGGTCGTTATAAAAGGACGAGGGTGAGTATCTTACATATATTAATCAAAATTACTTTCAAATGTCTATTTAGTTTCAATGACTGAGCCGAAGGGAAGAAAATAGATTGTATTACTTTTTTAAGTACTGGTTAAATATTTCAAATTACTCGTAGATGTATTAAATGAATTAACATTTTCCTGGATCGTTTATTTCTTTCATTGGTAAATACAGTCATCGGAGTCAATTTACAGAACGGAGGCGTTAAATATTAAAAAGGCGGGGTTGTATAATCAGGGCGGTGTTGGGTATGGTCTGTTTAAATATTTAGATAATATAAATCTAACCAGGTACGTCACTTCCTGGTCTGTTCTTAGTGGTTTCTTTTTTGTTGGCTGCAACTGCATCTTCGTGTTCCTTATTCTTACTCTCAATTGAAGTGCCTAGTTTCTAAATAACAGAAAAATAATCCCATTTAAATGATGACATATCGTTCACATGCAATGTGTACGCAAGTTACTTCAGGGGTCTAGCAATTTACTCTGAAATATTTCATATAACATGACCACATGAAAATAACTTGTCAGGCGGAGTCGATATGTAAAATTGAGCATTGTTCAGAATACGTAAGGCGGGATAAAAATATTATAGGCGGTATTAAATACCTACAGATGTGATTATTGTTCAAATGATTACCTTAACGTAACTATTTACAGAAAATCTCTGATAAAACGAAACATTTACACAGAGTAACACAATATTTGTGTAAGTATATATGCTAATCTTTCAATGGGTAAACGGGTTATGAATATCTAAAATTAGAAGTCAGACGTAATGTTTATCCTGGTCGTAAGTTTCTGGGTCAAAGATACAATTCTCTGAAATACAAACAGTCTGAGATAGCTTTACCTTATGCATGGCTGCATACTGTGAATCAGTCAGAGACATTACATATTCATTAAATGTTTCTGTTGGTGTGTAATCAACATCAAATGTCAAAGTGTAAACAATAGCACGATGAACATACTCATATTGGTGCTGAAATAGTCAAATAGGACAGAGTTTAACACTTTGAAGGCGGAGTTAATTTTAGTAAGGCGCATTTAAATATGTGTTTAATTATTACAAGCTAAAAAAAGGGCGGAGTTAATCGATTCGTGAATTGATATTAATTTAGCAGGTCAAATTCAAATGTGCAAATCATGATAAATCATAAAAAGCCAAAATAGAGTTAATGGAAGCGGCATTAAGTGCTGGTTTTAAAAGAATTGCAGACATTTAAAAGCATAATTTGATATGTTACTCACTGGGGTTTGTACCATATTAACCCGCTGATCTCTCAAATTTCTAATACATCCAAACACATCAACAGAACCTTCATTCATACCTTCTTCTGTAAGTAAATCTATAGCAATGTAAGTTCCTGTACGTCCTATACCAGCACTGGAAAATGAAAGAAAGTAAATTATAGTTACGATACTGATGACGTTAATGATGATGATAATTTTGATGATGTTGCATTTTATAAGTAATATCACATATTAGATAAAATAACAATGATAATAATGATACTTCTACAATAATGATAAAAATATTTAAATATTAAAAAGGGATCTATAAATAGACGACAATACTTCAATTTCAAACACGTCTTTTTCTAACCGCTTATCTAATTGGAAGTAAATTTCAATGAAAGACAAAGAATGTGGGGGTTGAAACCATTACTGGTGACATCAGAAAATTGTACATAAAAATTAAAATAATCAAAATTGAACAGTTCTGGATGAATTAAGATGAATATCTGCACTGAAAAAGTTTGATCTTTCAAAAATATTGAATAAATACCTGCAATGAACAATAACTGGTCCCTGTGATAAAGTATATGTAGATTTCACTATTTGCCTAAACTCAATCAATGATGTTACGTTATTAGGTACAGACTTGTCCGGCCAAGCTGTAAAATGAAGCTGACTTACTGTACGTCTCTCTTTTTCCTGAAAGATAAAATGTTTTGTTCGTTTTTTTTTTCAAAATTATGAAAGCGTTGAATCTATAACTAATAGGTTTTGAGTAGTCAATAACCGGAATTCAAATATTTTGGGGTCTCAAAGCAGTGCAAACAAATTTTCATTGTTACAATGAAAATATGTGTACAAGGAACAATATAATTTTATCTGTATTTATTTCCTTTTTTACAATAATGATTAACGAACTTTGTTTGTACCGCCTGTGCACGGCTGAAAAATAAAAATGGAGTAATGTCTACTTATAATGCTTAATTATTTCAATATTAAATAATCAAATTTTTGTAGCTAAATGTTTTGGTGTTTGAAAAGAAACACTTGCTTTTGGAACAAATCAAACTCTCTGGCAAAACAAAACTCCGAAATTCAAACACTTAATTAAATTTCAACAAAATTTGTATATTAAATATAGTTTTTGACATTGGTGGATTGCCTTGTCTTGTTTTGAACCCATGTTCGGGAAGTGCTTTTAACGCTATATTTCAATTATATGTTTGTTGAATTACCTTTGTTATGGTGAATGTTCTCAGGGTGTATTCCGTGAAGTTTTCCATACTGTCACATTTTATTTCAAGGTCACGAAAGGTTAGAGACTGACCAATATCTGGCCAATACTTATGACACTTCATGCCCTATAAAGAAATTGGTGAAATAATTAAAATTTGGTCGATTGCTACTGCTTAATATATCCGGTATATACTATTTGTTATAATTGTATATATTTTTCATTCGTCGTGGTAGTCAAACAATGTATATATATACTGTGTCATTGATAATTCATTAGACAAAAATTCTTGTTGCAAATTCAAAAATTAACATTGATTTCTTGGTTAACATATGAATTATCCTATGTTACATCAGGTTTTCTCAAGCTTTGTTTTGTTCTTGAATATTTACAGGACTTTGTACGTTTTTTGCTCGTATATTGAAGTTGACTGTTTATGCTGAAAGAGCCTGAAATAAGTATTAATTTTCATTATTGTTGAAAACTGCATTATCTATCTGTTTAATTCCAGCAAGTTTACAACTATCTCCATACTTTTTGTGATAAATGTCTTCCTCATTTACTTAAAAGATTATTGTAAATACTCACCGAGGGTTCTTGGAGATTCGTCAACATTACTATGATGTCACTTTTTTCATACCAAACCATTTTCCAGAACGTGGCAAAATTGTCTGTAGTCACTTTGGTTGGTCCTAACGATGCAATGTACGCCTTCTGTTGCTGGTTGCCCTGAAAATGCCATCAATGATTTATATCCGGTAACACTCAATACAAAATAAAAAAAAGATATATACATACAGCTAAGAATTAAGGAAGAATAATAAATCATTTTTTTGCTTTATTTGTATAGCACTCTTTTCATATTTAATACATGTTCTAAAGTGCTTCACAGTCATTTGCATAACCATGAATAAATGCAACTGATCAAGAGATACTTCAATACAAAAAATACATGAATACTAATATATGTTATGTGGTTGTAGATGCATATGATCTTCCATCTTAGATAAATTTATTTCGATAAACAATATGTGACAAGGCAGACGTCAAAAAACGATACATGCAAGTAACAATTATGAATGAATAACTGAAAAGTCATGACAATCAATCACATACATCAAGGTTGACACAAAAAGATTAGCAAATCTTTTTTTGTATTTTAAATGAGTTGAAGAAACCGTAATGTTTTGTGCTGCTTGTTTGAAAAACTTAATTTGGGTCACGAATGAAAACTATCACAAACTTACTTTTATGTAACAAGCATTGATAAAGAATTTTTTATCGTGAGGCAGTTTGACTCTTGAATGGTCATCTGAAAAAAAACATGCACATATTGTTGATCTATTATATAAGTTATCTAACTCGTAGGGGACAGTTGTTGGTTAAATGCAAACTACTTGCCATTTTAATGGACAAAACGGATCGTGAAAACAGGAACAGATATTATGAACAGCAACAGTGAACTACAAATGCTTCTTATATTACCAAAAACAAAATAAGTAAAAATGTTGTAGTATATAGCTGCTAACCGAGAAAGAGAGTATATTTATAGTGAATAAGTCTCAAGAAAAAGTAGTTCTTAAAATGACAAAGCACATTTAAGAATTACTTTAATGTTATCTTTCATTACTATATATTAAACATTAACTGTCATTTAAAACTAATGCAATAGCAAATTATGATCGGGACAAGTAACTGTCTTCTATGTTAATGATATTCTATAAACTTTATCTAAATCTAGGTTGAAGAGTAGACGGTTAAGTGGATACTTAAGAAAAGGAGGGATTGTATACCGATCCGGATACTATAATAACTGAAAGTTTTTTTTTCTTTTCACAAGAATAATTTAATCTCGCAGTTCATATTATAGGCCATGCCTATTTATGAACGTTCAGCTAAGGTCTTGGTAGGAGACATACGGACATCACTTTGGTATTTTGAGCATATCAAAATGACTTTCAGGATCATAATAAAATTATAACAAATAACAAACTTACATGGATAGAGTCCATTGTAGCGATTCAATGCTATGTTTTCAGTTTTTTTAGCAAATGTACATGGCTGTATCAAACCTTTAGCAAGTCTCTGTGTTTAATGACATAAATATAGATAAAAAGCCACAGTATAACCAAACAATAACTATCACAGAATAACATTTATGGCATGAACGATGTCATACATTCAATTGGGGACTTTAGTCAGTTATCGTTTCCTGATACAATCTGAAGCAATCCAATTGGTAAGTAGGTCCTTACAATTGGAATCCTCTGATTTTATCGTTGAATTCCTATGTAAGGATAACAAAATATTTGAACTGATGTCTTTCTTGTTTATAATGATATTAACAGCAATGATGAATTTTATTTATTTTTTTACCCTAAAAATACTTAGCCTGAATTTCAAACAAGTTAAATGATTTGCAGAAAAGTTATTTAAGATTAATTTGGGCAAATTGACATTGAAAAATAAGGGTAAAATCCGAGTAATCCAACTAATAGGATCTTCCTATTCAAAGAGTATACAAGGGGAAATAATTGACTACGGTCCCTTATACATGTTTTAATGACATTGGTGATATTGGTTTGGTGAATTTTAAACGCCACACACTTGTTATTGTATGGAATCGCAAATAAATGTTCAGTTGAACTCACAAACTTGTACAATTACCTCTGATAATCTAAATAGCCTTCAAACAGGTAAGTTTCATAGTAAAATTAAACCTCTACAGAACAAAGTATCTGCACAACATCTGCTTCTGCTATTTCCTTTAGTCGAATTGTTTCATTAAATATAGCCATTGATTAGAAACGACCTGTAATAAGCAACATACTTTAATTACTCCCATTGTATGTTGTTCAGGAGATGTTGTACTGTACTAAGTTATCCAATAATTGGGATGTATATGTTTCATGAATTACTCAATGAAATGAACTTGTTTACTTTACCTGAAACTCAGTAGAAAAGTACTCTCCGGCATTTTGTTTGACGTATGCTTGTAGGTCAGCTATTTTTATCAAGTTTTTGAATGTGTAGTAGTCATCGTCGACATCTCCTGCACCTTCTACTTCAACTTCCGGTTCAGTCGTAACTTTAGCTACATCATGAACGTTTGGTTTATGGAAAGGTGCAACCACTGCGTTAGGTTGGCTAGTATTATCTACATTTAAAGAAGAAAAATATGCAAAGTAAATGTGTAAGTCTGCTCTGCAGTTTAAGTTAAATGATTATGATTTTCTTAGTTATTAATTTATCAATGTATGTACAGTAAAGTTCTGCTGACATCTAGCTGTATATAGCCGAGTGGTATAAATATTATTTTCTCCTCAAGTTAAGCATTTGATAAAATTGTCGAACTGTTGGCCGATTTTGCATTATTAAAAATATTATTTGAATTTTTTATGAACATTTTTAATTAAGAGATGAATAGCTCCAAATGAAATAACCATAAAAATTTGTTTATTTTTTCACTTAAAAATTATTTTAACTTATTCAAGAACTATTTATGTCATGGCAGCGGTGAGTCCTGTAAACATCTTGACAAACCAATCTAGAATCTCAAAGAAATAAGGAACTATTGTTTAGTGTTTAGATACTAACTTACCACGAGTCAACATTGAATCACAATTTTCATAAACACCTTTCTGTTCCACGTCATGTGATGTGACAGGAGACTTCGGTAAATCGGTGGAGTTATTTTTCACTGTTTCACGTTGTTTTCTTCTATAGAATAGAAATCATCTGACATTCAAATGTATGCAGTACAAACAAACTTTTTACCGTTTAGGTGACAAGTATAAGTACAGAAAACTTTAGTTATATTATTAAAAATTTTGTTCTTCACAGTCACGTTGGCAAGTCTTTTTGTACATGCCAATAGTAATGAAGTAAACGCACACCTCAACACTTATTGTACCTATGTTTTGGTTTATAAACATTTAAATCATGTTAAGTATATCAATCGTCCAGGGCAAAACCTGAAAGTGTACTCGACCTACTTTACCAATTTCCATGACCCCTTTTCTATTTAATGTACCGAATTGCATTTACGACAAGATAAAAACTACGCTCTCGACGAATGAAACACGATATTTCATAAGCTTGTTTGAGGCAACGAATATGCAATTATTAGTGGGTATAACAATTTTTCATAGATTTGAATGTTGATATTAAACTTGTAAGTGTTAAGATAAGCTATCAATCATGCATGCATATATTCAAGATTGTCAATTGCTTGATTTTATTCAACAGAAACATCATTCTTCTAAAGTTTAACCAAGCGCAGGTATAGTAATGTGTAAGCTTATTGGCATTAAAGTGGCGTGATATTTATCTAATGTGCAGTATAAATATTTATTTATTATGAAGTATGATATTACACAGAGTGCTTTTTATAGAATAACTCAGCATTTTAAGGTGTTATTTTAAATACATAATATCATATTCTATGAGATATTATATCTAAGATAAAGTCTCCACATAATGACAATTTAGAACAAAAAAAAACCAGAAATATGCATAAAATGAGCAGTGTAATGATATATAATTTATGACTGTTTACTTCCTTATTGCAACTTAATTGTAACTTGACGAGGCAAAGGTCCAATCAAGAATTGTTCTATTAAAATGTATACTTGACGATACTCATTATAACGATACACATTTTCATTGGTAACAGGTTAAAAGTATCATACAATTGAATTCAAGATTAAACTGAGATAAACACTCGCCATTGACATTGAAAGATAGACACCAAAAAGCCAGATGAACAGGAATTATACCTGTTAAAGTCGGTAAATGTATTTGAGCACGAGACTTAGATTATAAAATGCAATTACATTATACTTTATGATTCGAAGATGCAACAGACTGTAAAATAAAAGAAAATAACCTTTTATTGATTTATACTTATTTATGTTAAGTCGATCGTGAAAGAAGATATTACAATTCAGATAAATCACTTTTTTAACTAGTGGGATAAAATATTCTACTCAATAAAACGAGGTATGTTTTAGATGTGATTCTAAACAATCGTGATGCTAACTATCCAATGATTACCGAAATCGTTATTACTTAACCATACCCAGTCCTTAAATTTCTTACTCTGCAAGCAACATTGGTAAACGTTTCAACGTCAACTAATCCAAACAATTTGTTTGAATTGTCTGGAAGAGACTGTACGACTTAATCCGTCGTCACCAAGACATTTGAAGAAGTAAAATCTCCCATTCACCAAGATTTCGCCACGCCTACACTTTTCAAATACATTTGTATTTGGGAATATCCATGCGATACAAACAAACTTTCAGCGTTATGAAAATGAAAATATGTCTACAAAGAACAGCAATTTAATGTAACAAAATTTTTGTATCGCCTGCGCATGGACGGAAAACCCTTATAAATTATAGTTCGAATTAGGTCTATTGGACAACTTTTTTCAGCATAAATCACCCATTAAGGGATACGCGTTAAATTCTAGGGTCTGCCTGCCCTCCAATGAAAATATACTCATACATTAGAATCCTAATTTAGGTCTACATTTACCACGAAAATGAAGCAAACAGTAAAATCCGATGAATAAATTAAACTTACCTTCTCAGTATAAAGCAAATGACAACAACTACTAATGCAATAACAGCAAGTCCTCCAATGGCTCCACCAACTGCTGCACTGACAGGAGGAGATGGTGAGGGTTCTGTGATAAGAAACATAAGAACCAAGTGTTACTTAATATGGTTGCCATGAAATATGATGTTAATCAAAATAATGGTGATGATGATGGTGATTATGATGATGATCATAAGGATGATGATGATGATGATGCGATAATTATGATAATTTTTATCGTGTTCATATAATGGCGGTCAGTCAACCTACTCACTTCTCATGGAAAGGCTTAATCTCTAAATTTAGCTGTTAATACTTCGTCATACTTCGTCAGTGCCTGACAACTGCCCTACATAATTAAAAGTCATTGATAGGAGGGAAAATGACCATAGAAATAATTTCATGACCAAAGGTCCACGAAAGTATGCCTCGCCCGGGAATCGAAACCACAAAACCTCGATCAGTTAACTTGCGTGCAACCTACTTAGCTAACCGGGCGGCTCTCAGCAGATCAGTTATCTAGAGAAACGAAACAAGGAAACATGTCTAGAATGGTTGTTAAAACTACAAGAAAAAATGTTTACACAAACCTTCCTCACAGCCATTTATACATCCAAGAGCACAAACCCCAGTGGTTTGAGAACATGTATTGTTTATACAGTCTTGTCGTTTACATTCGATGTCACATACGTCACCGTGGAAGCCAGCAATACAATTGTTGCATACACCGTCATTTTGACCACACATGTTGTCTTCACAATTAGTGGGGCATGTATCATTGCACGTCCGACCATAGTACCTCGTTTTACAAGAAATGCAATGTCCCAGTTCACGGCTACATTCTCCGTTCATACAGTTTTCAGGACATTTATCGTTACACAGTATGCCTAAGTATCCAACCTTACAAGAGGTACATCGTCCATCTTCTTGGGCACATTGACCATTAAGACAATTTATTGGACATGGTGTTCCACATTGGTCACCGTAATATTTATCATCTTTGCAAGCTTCACAAGTTCCTGTTTCCTTATCGCATACATCAAAACAATTTCCAGGACAAGTATCTCCACACGAATCTCCATAGAAACCAGATTTACATTCAGAACATGAAGACGTCGTGTCGCAAATCTCACAACCCAAAGAATAAACACAGCATTTATCTCCAGAGTATCCAGTCTGACATCCTTTTGAACATACGGCAGTACGTCTATCACACACTGTGTTGTTGCAACTAAATGAACAAGACTTTTCACATTGCTCACCAAACTTGCCATTTTTACAGTCAACACATCTACCCGTTGATCGATCACACATACCATTCAGACAATTAAAACACTGATCGTTGCAGTTTTTTCCATAAAGATGTGGTTGACATTTGTCACATTTACCCCCGGCAAAGTTATAGTTGCATCCATAAGTACATATGCCATCCCCTCTGTTACATGTGTCATCTTTGCAGTTAACAGGACAATCTATATCACAGTTGTTACCGTAATTTCCACCTTTACATCTGTCACATTGTGGTCCATCCAGGTTTTCATCCTTACAACCAGTTGAACAGTCCCCATTGTTGTCACACAATCTATCTTTACAAATATCAGGACATCGTTTATCACAATTGTTACCATACCATGTTGCAGCACAAACGTCACATTTATTTCCGACCCAGTTACCTGTACAACCGTGTAAGCAAATACCAGATGTTTTGTCACATGTTTTATTTGCGCAGTTTGCCGGACAAGGAGTTGAACAATTTGGTATTTCAGAACCGTTATAGTAACCATCAGCGCATAGGTAACATTTCTTATAATCTTGACTATCCGGTGAGTTAAAATTACGAGCACATCTTGTACAGTATGAAGGACAAGCGTTCCAACATTTCCCACCCCAATAACCATCTTTACATCCATATTTACATTTCCATTTAGAAACTTGATTATTACAAATATCGACCGATTCTCTTGTTCCATCATCAGGATTACTATTACAACAATCACAAGTTTTCTCGGTCCTACAAGCAGTATCTTGAGCAATACCTGAACAAGATAAAAAAAAACATAAATATTATCATATCAACCATCATCAAACTATTATAGACTAAGCATAGTCTAATAATCAATCTCCGCAAAAAGTTATCTTGTATAACTGTGAAATAATCTAGAGTGTGAGCGTATAATTTTAGATCGGCTTTTATCTTATTGATCAAAATTTATTTATACAAATTCATTTTAGCTCGATTGTGAAACAAGTTCTTACAACTTAGATGAATCACTTTTGAGTCCGTTTTCTTGGCCCCAGTACTGATATACAAAGATACAGTTTCTTGCTCAAGGAAACCCTGGAGAAGGACTTGGATTGGATTTGAATCAACGCCGAGCTGGCTACCAAATGATTTCAAGTCCAACACGTGACCACTCGCCCCTTAGATAAAATATGAAATATAATTGAATTTGTGAAAGTGTAAAATGAGTTCTTATCATTTTAACCCTTAAATAGTTAATGTCGTATTAATTTGCAGAAATGTGAATAAATTACAAGAGTAAAATTAATCAAAACACACACATTGAAAATAAGAAATTAATCACTTTTTTGGGTCATCCCGGTATTGATATGCATGACATATGGTATTTAGCTTTCTGTGATATTCACCATTTTTATGTCACCTGTCATGTCAAAGTTACCGATATATATTGATATTATCAATATCATTATTATTATAATTATAATAATTATCAATTCCCCAACAAGATAACTGACTCCTCCAACAAAAATAAACTTCACCAATATTCATAACGAAGAGACATTTTCAGTAACAATAACAGGGTTGGATCCAGAATTTTTTTTCCATGGGCGAGGGGTCCAAACTTTCGAACCACATCACGTTATACACATTTTGCAACATAATGAAACGTATTAATTTTAAAATCTATTTTAACGATTAAATCTATGCTAAGCATCAAGAAAAATTGCTTCGTGTTACTTAAATTTACTAAAAATCAAGAAATACACTAGTGGTCAGGTACATTTTTGAAATTCTATTGGGGATCGGACCCCCTGACCCCCCTCCCGCCGGATCTGCCTTTGAATGACTTAAAATAAAGAAAGAGCGTGAATTGTGACCTACCATAGTTGATACTGCATAGAATCAAAACAAACAATGTTAGCCACGTCATCTCGGTTTAACTAAAACTGAAAATAGAAAAAAGATGGAATAAGACAATATTGCCATTATCTTCAAAAAGTATTTTATTTTATATTTTATTGGAGTTAACGCCGTGTCAACACAATTTATGTCATTTTACGGCGTCCAGCTCACCTAACCTAGCTTTCCTGGACCATTGCCTATAACCAGTACTCACCTACCCTTTCACAAGGCCGGAAACTTCTCCATATTATATAATCAATGGCGGAAAATCGACATTATTGTCCAATTTTCATGGATTGGTTTAACCTCCCCGAGTGGGATTCGAACCCGTACCCCCTCGGGCACGAGAATTTAAATCCCGGCGCGCTACCAACTGCGCTATCGGTTTTCATAAAGTATTGAACTGGCATTAATACTTATTCTAAAGTTTACATAGATCTATTAGTCCGGCCAACACCTAGGTTGACCTTGCACGAAAGGATGTAGAAAAGGTTATTCAATTAATTGGTAGACATGGTCTTACTGATTCCAAATTCGATTGATGCTACTTTGTCATCCTTGGGCAACTACCAAAATCCAAGATGGCGACCAAGATGGCGACTAGAGGATAAATTATACATGCAAAATGTATTTTTGCACATGCTGTTCTTAAAATGACGGACAAAAGTGATTTCAACACCAGCAGATCCAGTTGGTTGAATTTTGTTAATTCATATATAAATCTTTAAATTCAAAATGGCGTCAAAATTGCGGATAAAGGCTATTAGCCCAGTATATAAACAGCAAACTGGCTGAAAGAGACTGTGTGGTGTAGAAATTTATTTACTTATAGAAAAGTTCATGAAATTCAAAAAAAACGATTGATTTTACTAAGCTATAAGTTATTATAAACAATTATAAATCCAAAATGGCGGCTAACATGGCGGATATGATCGAATAGTTTAGTATACAATATTACATACATGGACGAAAACAAACACGCGTGGGTTTAAGTTTTAATGTTATTTTCTGAATCTGTTTGAAACTCTAAAGTTTGTAAAACTAGTTAATCTCACCTGATTATCTATTAGCAACCCAAGATTCAATGTGGAGTCCAAGAGTACGGTTACGAAACCAGTTCTATTTTTTTAGCAATAAGGTAATGTAAATAATGCAATGTTTTCATAATGGCCAAGTTATTTGGTTAAAGACAGTCACATTAGCCTTCAACCTGCGGCTTCAGGCTATAATGACTGTAGTCAGCCAAATAACAGGCCATTATGAAAACACTTAATTCACCATCGTCGCAGTCACGGTCCCTATCAAAAATACTCAGATTGTACCAACATTCAAAATTGCGGCTTTTTGTGGAAGAAAAAATACGGCCTTCATGAGAAAACTCGGCCATTATGAGATTCGAAACGAATCAAAATGTCTGAATCTCAGTAAAAATTAAGTGAAACATATAAATAGCAAAATAAGCATGTGCTAAAAAATGAGGGATATACTAATTAACTGAGCTCTATTATTATCATTACACAAACAATGATACAGTCTGACTTTACTACACTAGAATAATTGAAATATGTACTTAAATGTTTATGTTTGTTTCAGTCTAATATTACATAACGATAGCACAATTTCTTTGGTCGGTTTTGTATGGTGATAGCAACATGTTCAAGTGACGACACAAATAACTGTTTATTGAGTATTTTGTACTCAACACCCTAAGCACTTCACATTCAATGGTAAACTTAACATATTAATGATTATTATCTTCAGAAAGTATCCAAGTGGGTTCTACCTTATGGCCAAAAGATATCATAACTGTCTTCACTTTTGAAGTAGGATAGGTGAACCAGCTTTAAAAGCATATTTTATACCCATGCTACTAGTGTACTCTCTTTACATTGTCAATAACTGACTGACTTGTAACATTACATTTTGGACGAATGTCAGTTAAACCCATTTTTATAGTGTCACTCATACAAGAAAGGTAATATTATATTTCAAAATGAGTATCAGCGCATCAATGCCGTCAGATATTTTTGGTGCTCAGCAAATTGCAGCAACAATGATCATTTGTTGTACAATTTTGTTGACTACGATTCTTGTACCAAGTCTTAAAGGTTAATGTTAACCGATAAAATGAAGAATCACCAAATCTTGCAATGCATCGTCAAATTTAGAGTGGAACATATTTGAATATTATGTACGAGATCGACAAGTTGTCTCAGCGTACCATCCTTCTTTGGTTGAGTCTTTGCAGTTGAGAGTGAATATACTCCAAATGTGTTTAGATATCATGCCTGTTTATAAACGTTTGACACTGATGCATCAGACATGTTACGTGTTCTTTTAAGATATTTAGACTTCAGTGATACAAGACATTTCTAAATTTTCTACTTGGCCATGTTTTGTAGTTAGGGACTTTAGTCAGTTATCTTTCCCTGATCCAATCCAATTGGTTATTGGAATCCTCGGATTTTATCATTGAAGTGCTATGTAAGGATAACAAAAATACTTCATCTAATATCTTTTTTGTTAATGAAGATATTAAAAGAAGTGATGAAATTTGGATAGTTCTTTACCCTAAAAATACTTAGCTTGAATTTCAAACAAATTCAATGATTAACAAAAATGATATAAGAGATTAATTTTGGCAAATTGAAAAGCTGAAAAGTAAGGGTAAAATCCTAGTAATCAAACTAATTGGACCTACCCATTTGAAGAGTATACAAGGGAAATAACTGATTAGGTCTCTTATTGATGAATCCCTTAAAACCACCTACTTGCACAGGGTAACACTAAATCATGAGCTAGACACTGGGTTCAAACAGCAGTGTATACGCTTATAAAATTGGCATCTACGCGACGTAATTTCTCCCTATCCTTGTAAACAAAAGCATGTTCTACTACAAACTTTTGATGGAAATGTGCTTTTGATATTTCTCCTTTTGATCGATGAATGGAGTCGTTTACAATGAAATAAAGAACACTCATAATTCAGTTGTGATATCTGATGTCAAGATCATACTTGAAATCCTATTGCAATGTCTCTTTTTTTAACAACAAAAATGTGTTACAATGTCAACAGAATTTCTATAGATTGCTTTGGCATCAATATACTCTTAGAATACCTTGAAATATAATATAACATGTACACAATACTTTCAATAACATTTGTATTTTTCTTTGTTTATAACCTTCTTTTAGTACATATTGATTATTATTGAAGTGGCAAACATACATGAAAAAGTAGTCGTTATTCTAAGGATATGAAAATATCGTATTACAAACTATGTTGTTCAATAAATAAAAGATTTTCAGAAAAGTGTCTCTAAATTGCCATCTTAGAAACAATTTGCTTCTAGTTCGTTCTCGAGTCAACTGACAAGCTAGTATCAATGATTCAATATTAGCAAGTCCGAGAGATGTAAAAAACCTAAACATGTTGCTGTATACCCATTAGAGAGGAGATATGTCAATTTATGTGACTTGAATTAAATTTCCAGCTCTTGTCATTCATTTTGACCACCATCTTGGATTCTTGAAGTTATCCAAGAATACCACAATGGCATCAATCGGTTACCTAAACAAAAGTGGATTGACTACAAAATAAAATGCATTTAAATGATTTGGTATACCTCAGTCTATGACTTAGCTCATTGTGGTAGATATATACCCGACAGCTAGTAATTTACGCCATTCTAGCCGCCATCTTGGATTTTGGGAATTGCCCAATGATGCCAGTGCGGCAACAACCAGTTTTATAAACAAAACTTCAGAGTTATAACTACAAAATTCATTAAACTTTTTTTGATATGCCACAGTGTACGATTCTGCTCATTGTAGTTGACGTACCCGACAAATGTAACTTTAGTCCGCCATTTTGTCCGCCATCTTGGATTGGAGAATAAACGAAGGTTACCAAAATTGCATGAAATAAAATTGCAGATAATGTAAGACTTATTTTAGCTTTTTTCGATAATCAGACTTAGATCAAGATGAATTTATATTACACTAATCAGCTCTCATCCGCCATTTTGTCCGCCATCTTGAATTTTGGGAGTTTCCCAAGAGTGCCGAAGTGGCATCATCCAGATCGTAAACTACAGTGTCTCAGCTTTAAGAAAATGCAAAAACATTTTCTACATCCTTCCAAGCACGGTTCAGTCGATTTTTGTAGTTTATATACCGGACTATATATTTAAAACTAAAAACAAGGAAAACATGAGTAAACATTTATACAAAATAAATTACAACTTAAATAGAAAATGATCAGTCCAACATACATACAGTTATGATCCCTTGATCAAGGTTAGAATTGAATTTTATAATTTTTTTTAAAGGGATTGGTTGTTGACACGGGACAATCATCTAGAAGTTGGTGTTATGGAAGGTAGTAATCATTTGAATTTGTAGCAGGTGTTCGAAAAAAGAATTCTAGTGAGGGTGACTGATGTTGATATGTTTGATTCAACAGAATAGCTGTTTTTATGATCGGTCGTTATTTATATGCCGATTGGTTGCGAGGGCGTAGCCAAGTGGTTCATTATGACGTTTGTAATCATTGGATAGCCAGCTCTGTGAAAGTTCGAGTCTCATCCAAAATCAAAGTCGTTGCTTTTTTGAAAGAAACTTTCCTACAAGCTCAGTAATAAAGAACCAGGAAATGAACTCGTATGTGATTAAGTTATAAGAACTCGTTTCACAGTCTTACTCAAATAAATAAGTGTTAACCGTCTATTAGTCGTCGCTGTAGTCGTATTAAAGTCTGTATTAAAAGATTCTTGATATTGCATACCATCATTGTAAAATTCAAGTTAACAATTGTTTGGACTAAACAAAATATTTAAAAGAAAATTTCTTGTTTTGGCGTTCAAATTTACATTTATTTCATTCGAATGATTTTATAATGTACTCATTGCAAGGTTTTCTGTACTTCATACGTACTGTAAGAATGGTTTTATATTTTGTGTGTTAGTTTGTTAGGTGTAACGCCGTAGAAACACATTGTATAAGAACTTTAATTAGTTTTTATTCATATTGTAAAATTGGGATTTTTTTTACTTAATAGACGCAACAAATGTAAAATAATAAAACATTTGGAAGATATGCTGTATATATATGCATTGTTTGTGCGATTAAATCGGACTACACACATTGTTACATAATGCGTGTTTACCTGTTCAGCCATTTATAAATGAATCCATTCAATATTGATTTGGAGTTAACAAATTGTATACCATTTCATTTATTGGTCGAAAAGTTTATTGTTATTTATTATAAAGTGTAAACGTGTGATATAAGCATTATTTCCCTTTCATATAAATGCTTTATCATAAACTGACCTAATATAAAAATATTTCCATCCTTTATAAACCGAAAACCAACTACTAAATCAAAAGAGTGTTAAACATATCAGAAACAGCTACAGTACAGCAAAAAGCAATGAAGGAGGCAGTTGTAGATTATTATATATATATATTTAATGGATTTAACGCCGTGTCAACACAATTTTAGGTCAGCGCACCTAACCTAGCTTTCTTGGATACTTGTCTATAACCAGTACTCACCTATTCTTCCACAAGACCGGAAACTTCTCCATATTATCTAATCAATGGAGTAAAAAATCGACAACATTATTGTCAAATTTTCATGGAAGGGTATGAGCTCCCCGGTTGGGATTCGAACCTGCACCTCCTTCGGGTACGAGATTTTCAAATCCCGGCGCAATACCAACTGCGCTATCGACCCGGGTTAGATTATTATAAACATTGAACACAAATTTACGAACATTTATGCTCTTACATTAAGACGTTAAAAGCCCAATTCAAAAGTTGTCAAAAATTGGGTTATTTTATGTTTCAGTTTTAATGTAGATGTACGTAAACTTTAAGTTAAATTTAGAGCGGTAAATACATTCTGTCTCATTTGGTATTTGAAAATGTTTTGTTTCATAAATAAACTAATAATAACTCACCTTAATAACGAAATCCGTATCTGAATCAATTACGTCTACTTTACACGTTAATTTTCGACGAATAATGAATTTGTTTATAATAATGCAAAGCTTAGCCTAGATATTTTGAAGTGTGATTCATTTGTTAAACCCGGAAGATTTGAGTGATGTACATGTATATAGTTACAATAGTTGTTTTGCCAGATACAACTTGGATTTCAAAAGCTAGTTTAAAGTGGTGAATTGAGGAAAAATGTCATTCTGCAGAAAAATTGTCTTTTTTTAGCTAAAACATGTTTTAAGAGAAGTTTATGTCATTTTCTGAGCTCAGAAAAAAATATTTTTCACAATTGACGCATAGTTTGTTTATTTCATACTAATTCTTTTTGTAGCATTATTCATCTAAGATAAAGCCATTTTGACGTTGTATATTTTTCGTAAAATATAATGAAAACTCCTTAATATCATCATATAAATCAGTTTTGAATGCATAAAATGGGCTACATTCTTTTGTTAATTTTTAAATTTTTTCAGTCAATACATCCTAGCTTCAGTTTAATATTTCTGATATATACCAACTAGTCGGTAGTTTACATGATACATTATTGTAGTGCTATATATAGATATACCTATTAAAAATATATCATGCTTGCGAATTATGGTTAAATACAACGATGTATATGTATATGTATTGTAAAGTATCAGTTTTATAAGACATAGGCGGATCCAAGGGGGGGGCGGACCCGGCGTACGCCCCCCCCCCCCTAAAATTTCCCAAGCAAAGGTTTTTTTTTCAATCATGAATATGATAATTATAGGAAAATATATATATTTGTCAAAAAAAATTCAAACGCTATGCGTGCAACAAGTTACGAGACTGGGAGTACAGAAATACTATGACCCAGCATACAATTTAAAACAATTCCTTCTCATTAATGTAAGAATTTAACATGATCCAACGGCTAAGAAAATTATTATATTATATAAGTATTATTATAAAAATCAACAAATACAATAGTGGACAGGTACATTTTGAAATTCTAAGGGGTTCCGGACACCCCTGATCCCCACCGCTGGATCCGCCTTTGAATGACTTAAAAAATAAAGAAAGAACATGAATTTTGACCTACAACAGTTAATACTGCATAGAATCAAAACAAACAATGTTAGCCACGTCATCTTGGTTTAACTTAAACTGAAATTGGAAATAAAGATGGAATTAGACAATATTGCCATTATAGTAAAAAAGTACTTTATTTTATATTTTATTTTTTATTAATAGGAGTTAACGCCGTTTCAAACACAATTTAGGTCATTTTACGGCGTCCAGCGCATTTAACCTAGCTTTCCTGGACCATTGTCTGTAACCAGTACTCGCCTACCTTCCACACGGCCGGAAACATCTCCATATTATCTATTAAATGGAGGAAAATCGACATTATTGTCAAATTTTCATGGAAGGGTATACTCTCCCCCGGATGGGATTCGAACCCGTACCCCCTCGGGCACGAGATTCCAAGTCCTGGTGCGCTACCAACTGCGCTATCGACCCGGAATTCAAAAGTATTTAACTGGCATTAATACTTCGAAGAATTCTAGTGAGGGTTACTGATGTTGATATGTTTAATTCCACAAAATACCTGTTTATTTTAAGATATGGTCGTTATTTATACGCCGATTTGTTGCGAGGGCGTAGCCAAGTGGTTCATTATGCCGTTGCACTGGCTATCATTGGATAGCCAGCTCTGTGATGGTTCGAGTCTCATTCAAAATCAAAGCCGTTGCTTGTTTTAGAAAGAAACTTTATCCTACAAGCTCAGTACTTGTGGATCGGTAAATGAACTCGAAAGTGATTAGGATATAAGAACTCGTTTCACAATCTTACTCAAAATAAATTAGTATCTCAAATAAATGAGAGTAAACTGTCTAATGGCCGTCGCTATATAGAGCTAGTCTGTATTAAAAGATTGTTGATATTGCATACCATCATTGTAAAGTTAAAGTTAACAATTGTTTGGACTAAACATAACATTTAAAAGAAAACTTCCTTGTCTGGCGTTCAAATTTACATTTATTTCATTTAAATGATTTTATAATGGGCTCATTGAAAGGTTTTGCATTCTCCATACGTATTGTAAGAATGGTTTTATATTTTGTTTGTGTGTGTTGTTCGTTCGTTCGTTCAACTAAGCGCATACTTTCGTCAGAGACTGACAACTGTCCTACATAATTAAACATAATTTTAAGAAAGGAGAATGACTGTAGAAATAATTTCATGACCAAGCTCCACAAAAGTATGCCCCGTCCGGACATCGAACCCACGACCCCTCAATCAGTAGAATGCGTGCTACTAACTGAGTTAGCTGGGCGGATATACGTGATATTTTCGTATGAATAGAATGTATCCGGATTTTAAATATTTGGGTTTTCCCTATTTACTAACAAACTTTCACCGTTGCAATTAAAATATGTGTATAAAGAACAATATTAGTAAATACATGTTTTGTGCTTTTCAGTAAAAATGTTTTAAAACACTTTTATTTTACCGTCACCATTTGTATGCCATGTGTCATGTAATTGTTACCGTAATAAAATTATTAAAATTGATAAAGATGCTGGTAGAATTTTATAGAATATTGATACAGTCAAATCTGCGACCGTTTCGCTTTAAACCATTTAGGCAATCCCATGCTAGGGATGTGTGACCTTCATTATCTGGATACAAAGTTCTTCGTTTTATGTGAAATTTAACTTCGTTGTTTCTTAAAGCAAGAAACTTTATTCCGTATTACTGTCAACAAGGTGGTAAAGATTGGAGACATTAACATAAGTTGCAAGAATTTATTAATACAATCCAACTTTGGCCAATTTATTTGAAATACAATCTGATTAAAGCCATATACTCGTAAATGATCAGTTTGCACACTTGTTTATATTCATTTTGTATCTGTCAGATTCACATAACGAATCGAGTTCAGCTGACCATTGCTTTTATATAATATTCATGACGCAATCAATGTGCTCAGTGACTTGTTTACATCGTATTTGCAATACACTTTGCAAAGATTTGTCTAATCAAAGCGTTTGAATAACACCATACTCAAATTAGCCCGCAAAACTCGACAAATTTGTATGCGCTATTCGATTCTTTCAATGTTTTCCGAATCAAGATTTTGAAGGACACCTATATTTATACTGTATCGAATAACAGAACCCCTCATCAGGTCATCTTAATGGACGTCTGGCGTCTGACAACTAATTCAGAAATAAAGGGGACAATTCCTGGGCGAGACCTACATAACATCTTGGAATTTGGTCATGAGATATTGTCAGTAAAATGTAAACAGGCGACTTAAAAATAGATAGGTAGATTTACATAGATTTATTTCGGCATTAGGTAACACATAATGGTACAATTAATATAATCTGACAGAATATGAATATAAAATAAAGTTCTAATTACTAAGACCATGATTTAAAACAAAACACACAGAAATGCATTCGAATACCAAGGATAACGCACAAAAAAGAACTAGTCTTTATTTTCATTAGCTCCAGATACAATTTTTATGTATATAATCAAGTCGAGTAATAGCCTATATACATTTTATACTGGTCTTTCTAATTTAGGAGAAATCTTCTTTTCAGTTCCAGTTGTTTCAAACAACTTGTTTGCAAATCATTTAAACTTAGCATTTAATGTTCAGTGCTTGGATTCAACACGAAGCTGACTCGAGAGAAATTAACATAAATCCCACCCTGGGAGGTTATACCTTTCTATGAAAATTTGAAAATAATTTCAATATTCCTACATAAATAAGGTATATGGAGAGGTTTCCGGCCTTGTGGAAGGGTAGGCGAGTACTGGTTATAGACAATGGTCCAGGAAAGCTATACTAGGTTTGGTGCGCTGGACACGGTAAAATGACCAACATTGTGTTGACACGGCGTTAAACCCAATAAAAATAAACAATTTGATCCACAATTCAGCTAAAATTAAACGAGTATAAACTAAATTACTAAAACTTCTTAAAATATAAAATTTCAGCCGATTATACCATATCATATACAAGTATATGTAAATATTTTGTATTCAACTCACCAGTTAAGTTTAAATCCGTCACTTAGAATATTATCAACTTGAATACGCTAAACTTCGCCGAAGAAAAAACTCCGAGTTTTACAATTGAGTGACTCCTAGAGAGAAGTTGATACTTTGCAATACTTACAATGAATGAAAAATAGGCAAAATTATTTCCCCTAACCCGGAAGATTTAAACAGCCTTATAAGTGCGATGAATAAGATAAATACCAGTTTCCGAAACCCATCCACATTACAGGGCTGAAGTTCCTGCCGAATTTCACGTGGTCTTAAAAGCTTCATGGGCTGACTTAATTTGCCAGGGCGGCTCAAGCCGGCGTACGCCTATTCGTAAACAAGCGCGGGCAAATCACTTTATTTGTTCCGAGATTAAGCCGAATTCACTAGCCAGTGTACGCCGAATACACCGGTTACGTTTGAGCGACGAGTTGTCGACAAATATGGATAAAAATAGCAAGTGAAACCATTCTCATAAAAATATTTTTATTTTATGGGTAAAATACTAATTGATGTTGTGTGTAACTCCCGTTGAACGCGTCATTTGTGCGTAACTTGTACACATTTTACTCGCCAGATACGAACTTTAAAATATTGACTAATTTACATACATTGCTGGAAATGCGACGAAATGAGTCTGTACAGGTCGTTTATGTTCTATTTTTTTACTACTTTTCTTTATCGTATACTGGTTTTAACGCCGTGTCAACACAATTTAGGTTATTTTTACGACGGTCAGCGTAACTAGCCTAACTTCCCTAGACCCGTGTCTATAACTAGTATTCAACTACCTTTCCACAAGGTCGAAAAAAATCTGCATATACTTTATTCATTGAAAAAAATGACATTATTGCCAAATATCATGGAAAGGTATTAAGAGTTAAGCCAGTCTGTGTGGTGATGGCATTAAATTCTCTAAATTGTGTTGAAACGGCGTTAAAACCAGTATAAAAAATAATAAATAGACCTAATTCGGAATTCAAATTTATGGGGTTTTCCGTCCGTGCACAGCCGGTAAAGTTTTCTACACATTTTTGCTAAATAGCACGAACTATGAATTAAACCCTATTGTTCTTTATACACGTGATTTCATTGTAACGGTGAAAGTTTGTTTGTACCGGAGTGGAAAACCCAACTATTTGAATTCCGGATAAAGTCTATTTAAAAAACATGAACACCGATGTTTTTGTCGCAAGATTTTGTAAAACATTTGCGAGCGGAAGTTTAATGTAGTAGTTAAACGTATTGTACTACCAAAATACATGTATCATGTCCTATACAAAATACCTCTTGCGTGAAAATAATGATTGTATAGTCTCCAAATTTCAGCGTTAAATTATGTTTAACTTGTGACGAAGCACATTATCTTATTACAAAATATCGGTAGCCTGTTCAATTACACAATACGTTGCAGAACGTTCCGTAATGATACATTCGTAACTCCTCGGCCATTCGCTGCGAATAACCTAATCTAATACACAAATATGAGATCGTTAAGGCAATGAGTGATGTTTCAAAATTTACGGTCTATAAACGAAACATCACTAATTGCATAAACGATCATATATTTGTTTACTTCAACACCGGTAGTTTCAAAATAGCGTCTAAATATGTCCGAGATTATTCGCAGCCAATGACCGAAGAGTTCCGAATGTATCGTTACGGAACGTTTTTAACGTTCGCGGTAACTGAACGCAGGGCTGGGTTTAAATCGCATGAAGTAGTACATCTTTACATATTTTTACAATAAATTTTAAACTGTATTATGTGTATTTTCAAACCATTGGATAAGGTGTGTCAGAGATGACTAGCGTAATATGAATGACAATAATAGCTTATATTTTCCTATAAAGTCATGGTATTTATAGTCCGGCAAACACATAGGATGACCTTGCACAAAAGGATGTAGTAAATGTTATTCAATTAATTGGTAGACATGGTCTTACTGATTCCAAATTCGATTGATGCCACTTTGTCATCCTTGGGCAACTCCCAAAATCCAAGATGGCGACCAAGATGGCGACTAGAGGATAAATTATACATGCAAAATGTATTTTTGCACATGCTATTCTTAAAATGAAGGACAAAAGTAATTTCAACACCAGCAGATCCAGTTGGTTGAATTTTGTTAATTCATATATAAATCTTTAAATTCAAAATGGCGGTCAAAATATCGTCAAAATTGCGGATAAAGGCTATTAGCCCAGTATATAAACAGCAATCTGGCTGAAAGAGACTGTGTGGTGTAGAAATTTATTTACTTATAGAATAGTTCATAAAATTAAAGAAAAGATTGATTTTACTAAGTTATAAGTTATTATAAACAATAATAAATCCAAAATGGCGGCTAACATAGCGGATATGATCTAATAGTTTAGTATACAATATTACATACATGGACGAAAACAAACACGCGTGGGTTTAAGTTTTACTGTTATTTTCTGATTCTGTTTGAAACTCTAAAGTTTGTAAAACTAGTTAATCCCACCTGATTACCTATTAGCAACCCAAGATTCAATGTGGAGTCCAAGAGTACGGTTACGAAACCAGTTCTAATTTTTTAGCAATAATGTAATGTGAAAATGCAATGTTTTCATAATGGCCAAGTTATTTAGCTTAAGACAGTCACATTAGCCTTCAACCTGCGGCCTCAGGCTATAATGACTGTCTTCAGCCAAATAACAGGCCATTATGAAAACACTTAATTCACCATCGTCGCAGTCAGGGTCCCTATCAAAAATACTCAGATTGTACCAACATTCAAAATTGCGGCTTTTTGTGGAAGAAAAAATACGGCCTTCATGAGAAAACTCGGCCATTATGAAATTCGAAACCGATCAAAATGTCTGAATCTCAGCAAAAATTAAGTGAAACATATAAATAGCAAAATAAGCATGTGCGAAAAAATGAGGGATAAACTAATTAACTGAGCTCTATTATTATCATTACACAAACAATGATACAGTCTGACTTTACTAAACTAGAATAATTAAAATATGTACTTAAATGTTTATGTTTGTTTCAGTCTAATATTACATAACGATAGCACAATTTCTCTGGTCGGTTTTGTATGGTGATAGCAACATGTTCAAGTGACGACACAAATTACTGTTTACAGAGTATTTTGTACTCAACACCCTAAGCACTTCACATGCAATGGTAAACTTAACATATTAATGATTATTATCTTTAGCAAGTATCCAAGTGGGTTCTACCTTATGGCCAAAAGATATCATAACTGTCTTCACTTTTGATGTAGGATAGGTGAACCAGCTTTAAAAGTATATTTTGACCCAGGCTACTAGTGTACTCTATTTACATTGTCAATAACTGACTGACTTGTAACATTACATTTTGGACGAATGTCAGTTGAACCCATTATTATAGTGTCACTCGTACAAGAAAGATATTTCAAAATGAGTATAAGCACACCAATGTCGTCAGATATTTTTGGTGCTCAGCAAATTGCAGCAACAATGATCATTTGTTGTACAATTTTGTGGACTACGCTTCTTGTACCAAGTCTTAAAGGTTAATGCGATTAAACATAATTTTATATGTAATGTTACCGATAAAATGAAGAATCACCATATCTTGCAATGCATCGTCAAGTTTAGAGTGGAACATATTTGGATATTACGTACGAGATCGATAAGTTGTCTCAGCGTACCATCCTTCTTTGGGTGAGTCTTAGCAGTTGAGAGTGAATATACTCCAAGTGTGTTTAGATATCATGCCTGTTTATAAACGTTTGACACTGAAGCATCAGACCTGTCACGTGTTCTTTTAAGATATTTAGACTTCACAGATACAAGACATTTCTAAATTTTCTACTTGGCCATGTTTTGTAGTTAGGGACTTTAGTCAGTTATCTTTCCCTGATAAAATCTGAAGCAATCCAATTGGTTATTGGAATCCTCGGATTTTATCATTGAAGTGCTATGTAAGGATAACAAACTATTTCATCTAATATCTTTCTTGTTAATGAAGATATTAAAAGAAGTGATGAAATTTAGATAGTTTTTTACCCTAAAAATACATAGCTTGAATTTCAATTAAATTCAATGATTTACAAAAATGTTATAAGAGATTAATTTTGGCAAATTGAAAAGCTGAAAAGTAAGGATAAAATCCGAGTAATCAAACTAATTGGATCTACCCATTTGAAGAGTATACAAGGGAAATAACTGACTAGGTCTCTTATTGATGAATCCCTTAAAACCACCTACTTGCACAGGGTAACACTAAATCATGAGCTAGACACTGGGTTCAAACAGTAGTGTATACGCTTATAAAATTGACATCTACGCGACGTAATTTCTCCCTATCCTTGTAAATAAAAACAAGTTATACTACAAATTTTTGATGGCAATGTGCTTTTGATATTTCTCCTTGTGATCGATGGATGGAGTCGTTTACAATGAAATAAAGAACACTCATGATTCAGTTGTGATATCTGATGTCAAGATCATATTTGAAATCCTATTGCAATGTCTCTTTTTTACTATCAAAATTTGTTACAATGTCAACAGAATTTTGATCGATTTCTTTGGCATCAATATACTCTTAGAATACCTTGAAATATAATATAACATGTACACAATACTTTCAATAACATTTGTATTTGTCTTTGTTTATAACCTCCTTTTAGTACATATTGATTACTATTTAAGTGGCAAACATACATGAAAAAGTAGTCGTTATTCTAAGGATATGAAAATATCGTATCACAAACTATGTTGTTCAAAAAATAAAAGATTTTCAGAAAAGTGTCTCTAAATTGCCATCTTAGAAACAATTTGCTTCTAGTTTTCGAGTCAACTGACATTCTAGTAACAATGATTCAATATTAGCAAGACCAAGAGATGTAAAAAACCTAAACATGTTGCTAAACATTAGAAAGGAGATATGTCAATTTATGTGACTTGAATTAAATTTCCAGCTCTTGTCTTTCATTTTGACCACCATCTTGGATTCTTGAAGTTATCCAAGAATACCAGTATGGCATCAATCGGTTACATAAACAAAAGTGGATTAACTACAAAATAAAATGCATTTAAATTATTTGGTATACCCCAGTCTATGACTTAGCTCATTGTGGTAGATATATACCCGACAGCTATTAATATACGCCATTCTAGACGCCATCTTGGATTTTGGGAATTGCCCAATGATGCCAGTGTGGCATCAACCAGTTTTATAAACAAAACTTCAGAGTTATAACTACAAAATTCATTAAACTTTTTTTGATATGCCACAGTGTACGATTCTGCTCATTGTAGTTGACGTACCCGACAAATGTAGCTTTTGTCCGCCATTTTGTCCGCCATCTTGGATTGGAGAATAAACGAAGGTTACCAAAATTGCATGAAATAAAATTGCAGATAATGTAAGACTTATTTTAGCTTTTTAAATAATCAGACTTATGGATTTATATTACACTAATCAGCTCTCATCCGCCATTTTGTCCGCCATCTTGAAGTTTTGGAGTTGCCCCAGAGTGCCGTAGTGGCATCATCCAGTTTCGCAAACTACAGTGTCTCAGCTTTAAGAAAATGCAAAAACATTTTCTACATCCTTCAAAGCTCGGTTCAGTCGATTTTTATAGTTTATATACCGGACTATCAGTTTTATAAGACATAGGCGGATCCATGGGGGGCGGACCCGGCGTACGCCCCCCTAAAATTTCCCAGGTAAAGATTTTTTTTCAATCATGAATATGATAATTATAGGAATATATATATATTTGTAAAAAAAATCACACGCTATGCGTTCAACAAGTTACGAAACTGGAAGTACAGAAATACTATGACCTAGCATACAATTTAAAACAATTTTTTCTCTTAATGTAAGAATTTAACATGATCCAACGGCTTAGAAAATTATATGATATATCTAGATGCTTCATATTGTATACCCTGGGAAAGGATAGTTGAGGCTCTCGAAGTGTGCCTGAATCCCTTATAACAACCAAAACTCAGGAATTTCGGGTGCCGCCGATCTCCTAGACCTCTGGTCAGGGCTTTGCCCTGGACCATTAGGGGCCCTTACATGTACGGCCCTTTGAAACCCTATTCTGCTTGATAATTTTACGCCCCCTCTAACTAGAATTTTCCGCCCCCTTTAACTTAAAATCCTGGATCCGCCTATGTAAGAGGCCAGACACGCATGTTTGATTTAGGTATTTCGCTAGTCAATCTGCGCATGCGCCAATTTTTTAAGTGATTTTCATGGATAAACTACGTAACGTCGTCACCGTTTTACATATTTTCAATTTTGTCTGCTAGCTGCAAAATAGTGGAGCTTTTTATATTAAAAATATCAAATGTTCCCTGCGTCATTATTTTGTCACAATAACATACGAATAATTTAAATTATGTACCTTAACTACTCTTATCTGCGTGAAACTTAAATAATCTTTGTCAAGAAAATCATTTTTTGCCGATCGACATATTACAGCATACACTTTCAACACTTATATCAAGAGTTGTCGTTCGTAGGTCTATGCGCACTTGCTTCAACGTTAGTTGAACTACACATGAATAGAGATTGGGCGATCATGTTTTCTTCAAGAATTTCGATTAAGGGCCACGCTTGCAGGTATGTTCAATCCTTAAACATTCATTTAATATATGTTGGGCATTTTGGGAAGATAACATTTTTATGATTGTATTTTAAAGTTCACTGATGACGCGATCGCGGAAGTAGAACACGCAACAATAATGAAGGTCATGGTGATTTATTTTTGGATCAGAAAATTATTAACATGTTTAATTTAAAAACATTGGTGACGTTGATATTCTGATAATTATGCTACATAGATGTAAGATAATAAGTTTGCATTAACTCAATTCACAACAATAAAAGGTATGTTTTACTCTTCATATCCAACCCACCATCTATGTGCTAAAGGAGTTCAGGGGCAGCTCAATATTTTTAAGTAGAGGGGGGTTAAACCAATGATTTGCTTACCAACTAAGTTATCTTAAATTTTATTGCTTGTATGTGTCTATGTTAATGGGAAGGGCAGTGCACCATGGACTTTTCCATTTTGTTAACACCAGCTAGTCTATTTATAACTTGGAAACAGAGAAAGTGACTGGTATCTGCTTAAGTAGACAACAAAAAGTATGATTTCTTATCAACAATGACAGAAGTTTAGTAAAACATTTGTCTTCTTTTAAATATTATATCAAAAAGTTAAAGTATCCTTAAGTATTATATCACCATTCTTCTATTAGTTATATTTGTCAATAATAATTACTGCCGATATATGCAATTTGCAATTAGATTGTTATTTCGATTTTTTGTATACTTTATACGCAAAAAACTATGAGTATATTTCTTACTTTCAGGTGAATGATGTTCAGATTTTTGCCATAATGATGATACTCTAAGAGCATGATATATGGTGAGGGCACACTTCAAATAGGACTATATCTATCAATAAAAATTTGTTTGACAAAGCCAAAAGTGATTGATGAAATGCTATAAACATTGTTTTTTAATAAAATGAATATTTAAACACACTTGGTTTTTTCATGACATCTCATAGATATGCTTGGTTTTTGTTTGGATTGATGTTGTCAAGACAATAGCAAATAATACAACCTATGCTTTGATTAGAAAACCAGTTATCAGTAGTTTTATTGTTGCAGTTCTAATAGCCAGGTCATTATAACTGGTTCTCACTGGTAGCCATGCAGTAGTCGGTAATTCACAGTTGTAAAGCCTTATTTACTGTTCTGTGCTGTGACAAAATTTTAATATCAAAGCATTCTCATGACATCGTTGAGGAGGTACTACTTGTAAATTGTTACATTATTAGATTTGGGTTTGTATGAGTTATCTCCCTTGATCTTAAATACTATATATAATGCATGTAAACTTGTATACACCACCTTTCTTTCATATTAAGGTGGTATGGTACTTCTGTTTTTTTATAGATTTGCATATAATTTTTGGTACCGTTGTAAACATGAAGATATTTCCGATTCGAATCTACACTTTATTTGACGTCATTATTGCTAACAATGTTACCATGATGTCGTAAACATGACGACCGCGTGCTCTTTTTACGTCAGTCGACAATGGTAAGAAAACGTCTAAAATGTGTTGCTAAATCTTTATTTTCCGCGCCACAACAACAAATTGTACATCAATTTAAAGCTTACATCATTATCTATCACCTGAACAGTGTAATTACATGTATACGTTTTCTCTTAAAACTTTTGAATGAGACAAAAACTTCCGAATAAGAAACATCAGAAAAAATCCAGAAAAATTGCCTTCAAACCGGTTTTATGAAAAACTGCCCGATAAATTTTTGCTCAGTTTTGATATGATTTAATGCATTGTATGGACTTTTATACAACAGAATTTGAGAACAGTTGTCTGTACGATTTTCCTGCTGTATGCATTCAAGTATTATTGGTATGACTTCAAAAACGTCATGTGTTCATTGCCATCGCCGACCGCAACTTGTCGTTTGGCGATATTTCCTTACGACGCGTTTCATTAACATTTTCGCTACTTTTTGCATCGGCGATGTAAAATATCAAGACTAGTCCAATATTGATTGACGTCATAGAGCGCGCACCTGTATTTCAAGCTGCCGACGAAAACAAAATGAAGAGTAGCGCAGCCGCTAGCAGGGTTTTGAGGGAAGAAGAGTTAACAGTGATGGTAGATTTCATACACAAAAATCAACATATTTTCATTCAAAAAATGAATCATAATGTTAAACCCTCTGAAAAGAGGTTGAAGTGGTTAGAATTGACAGAAATTTACAAGTAAAAGAAAATCGTTTGTACAGGACCGTCATAAGTGTTTTATTAATATTAATTTGGCAACCTATTTACTCTATGTTACTTCATGACTAGTGACGATATGATGACGTCAGACAGTATCTGTAGAAGTTATTTTTGGATGTAAACAAACCATGCAGCTGAGGAGATTAATGGAGATTATCAGATATCCCAATTAACTTTTACCTAGTATTATAAAGAATGTACCATGTAGAAAATAATATGTATATATAACATGTATATATATATATATATATATATATATATATATATATATATATATATATATATATATATATCCTAAATAGAATAAGTTCAATTTATAATCTTAAAGGGGGACATTCACCGAACAATCATTTTGGGATCGAATGTATATATATATATATATATATATATATATATATATATATATTGATAATATATGCTGCCTTGCGATATGTATTTGGCGATCGCCAATTTTTAGGCGATAATCGCTCCAACAGGTGCACGGGCGATGCGTGATAATTTGATGAAACGCAATCGGCGTTGAAAATTTGCGATGGCGAGGAACAAATGGCGATATCGCCGATTTTCGATTTGATGAAACGCAATTGGCGAGATTATTTAAATTGGATATATATCGCCGAAAAGCAGGCGAGCGATGTATTGATGAAACGGGCCCTTAAAGTGGTTAAACATTTTTTATCGACACTGCACTTATCTGTTTTTATTTCAGAAAACTTATTTAAAGGAGAGGCATTATGTCTTTTCATGAGCTCACGAGATTAAATAAAAAAGATTTGTTTGTAATTTGAACAATATTTCGATTCATTCATGTTTTTCTGTGTTCTTTTAGAGATATATCAACACAAAAAGAACGTCATTATTCGTCTGAGATTGCACAATTTTGACGCAGTATATCCTTCGTGAAGTATAGAGTGAATATCCTGATATCATCATATAAATAAGTTTCGAATGGATGCATTTGACTACATTCATGTTTTGTCGAGAGTTTAATAATTTTAATCTATACCTACTAGACGGTAGTTTAACATGATAAAATATTTTATTGCTATATAAAGCGACCTATACAAAATATATCATGCGTTCAATTTATGGTTATAAATTAAACGATGTCTTGTTGAGTATCTTTTTCATAAGAGGCAAGACTACCTTGTTTGATGCAGTACGTATGAATAAGAATTTGTTTTCACCCTTTTGTAACCCGGGTCGATAGCGCAGTTGGTAGCGCGTCGGGATTCGGAATCTCGTGTCCCAAAGGGGATACGGGTTCGAATCCCACCTGGAGATGTTATACCCTTCCATGAAAATTAGACTATTATGTCAATTTTCCTCCATTAGTTAGATAATATGGAGAAGTTTCCGGCCTTGTAGAATGGTAGGTGAGTACTGGTTATAGACAAGGGTCCAGGAAAGCTAGGTTAGGTGTGCTAGACGCCGTAAAATGATATAAAACGTGTTGAAACGACGTTAAATCCAATTAAATAAATCACCCTTTTGTGTCATCCTTGATGCATAATGTTGTTTGACATAGCTTTTTGGTAAAACATATTTTGTAACTTGCATGTATGTTTTATGATTAGTGCCTTGTCGTCACATTGCATATCAAAATATGTGTCTTAAGTTTTGCAAAAAAGTATGTTCCATCAACAAGTTCAATCATCTTCTTCTTTGTGTATTTTATTGTAGCGAACATCTTTTTGTTCGTACCGCTAGTGGAAAACTACCAATTTGAATACCGTAAAGTATTTATTGGCTATGAAAAAAGGCTAGGACAACAAAAAAGACAAAACATTTTTTTTATAATTTTATTGAAATAACTTAAAAAAATATTGGTACAAAACTAACATATAAAGGAAAGATGAGATGGCGTATTGTACAATGCATAAGAAAAAATGAAAAAAAACTGATTGTTTTTATTTCATTATTTTAGCACCTTTTAGAAATCAAATATTTAATTCCCATTGACTTCAGAACTTTTAGCGTAGTCCTAAAATGCTAAAAAATGACATCATGAAAATAAAACAATGAAATTGCACAGTAAATATATTAAAATAATGATTATACAATAAAACATGCACTATACGTGTGAGTTCTTCATAAAACAATATTATGCTTAAATCTTAGTAATACAAACGAAATGTGAACACATCAACAGTAACGAAAACTCAGACTTCCAACGCAGCCAAAACAAAAACAGAGATATATATGAAGCTTTATGAATTTAACTAGGGTCTTTAGAATCAGGTTTTGTGACAAAAGTTGTAAGATTTTTTTAAGCTTCATGACTTTGCCTAGGGTCTTTAGAATCATGTTTTTGTGACAAAAGATGTAAGAGGGTTTTTAAGCTTCATGACTTTGACTAGGGTCTTTAGAATCATGTTTTTGTGACAAAAGATGTAAGATGGTTTTTAAGCTTCATGACTTTGATTAGGGTCTTTAGAATCAGGTTATGTGACAAAAGTTGTTAGATTGTTTTTAAGCTTTATGACACTGACTAGGGTCTTTAGAATCAGGTTTTGTTTAGTTTTTTAATGGTTTTTATATAGGACAATACAAACACTTTTTGTATAAAGGTTTTAAAAAACAAAACAATAACAAAAATTGCACAGGAAATTAAATCTTGAAAAATCTTATGCTTCAATTGTAGTAAGACTAACGGAATGCGAACACATTAACAGTAAAAAACGCAGACGTCCAACGCAGCCAAAACGGAAAGAGACAGCTATTTTTTGGTTTCTTTTATATTTTTTATATAAAGGACATCACACACAAATAACAAGTGCAATAACAAAAATGTTTTCCACCTTGGAACAGACAATGGCAGAGTAATTGCCACTAGGGGTTTAAACCAGGTTATAGGATGCATCAACCACACATTAGCATAAATGCCTTATCTAAAAACAAACAATAACAAATTTGCTTGGGGGGACTCCGAGCCAGCATAAAACTCGATATGTTGCATGAAAAGACAAAGTCCTATAAATTTTGAATATCATAAATTGCAACCAAATAATAATATGCTGTCAACAGTGGGTTTGGTAGAATTCCCCAAACAACCTCTCACAAAAATACAATCACGCCAAGCGAGTGCTCTCACTGGATGCGAGCAAGCCCCCAGCCGATCGAACCTACTGTTACAGATTATTATTATTTGGTTGCAATTTAAACAAACTCTGTTGATCTTCTTTCAATTTTATTGTACTCAGGTCATTTAGTTAACAAAAGGTACATATCCACAAAAGTATTCAAAGTGTGCAATCAATATTAATTTAAACTATTACTTTGTTAATTTTCACATAATATTTGTAACGTAACTTTCACATGATCTATCCTAACTTAACCTGACAAAACCTAACCTAACATATTCATCCTAAAAACATCCATAATTTTAACTTAGTTGTCTCTAGGTTTTATGGGAAAAGTAAATAATAGAGGCAGGGCAATAACTTATATTAATCAACCAATGAGAATTATACTTTTACATAATAACTTGTAAATTGATTAAGTAGGAAATGTCAGGACGTGACACCTTTATCAATGAGATAATAAAACAAACAGACTAGCATGTGTCAACACTTGAGACTGATCAAGAATTTTGATTATATTGATTATCTAATAAAAGAGATAACCAGACGATGTTTTCAAACCGAGTGTTTATGTCACATCCTGGAAATTATGTTGATTATTTATGTTGATTAAACTACTTAAACTTAATAAGAAAATATATTTTAAAAACATCTACCAAAATAATTAACATAAACAATTAGCTTGGCTGGGAAAAATATAGATTAAAATATTAACATTGACTAAAAGAAACTATAGTTATAAAGTTTTTCAAAATAATTAAATTAACTTTTTCAATTGTTTTAAGTATTAACTTGGTTACATATATCTTAAGTTCTCAAGAAATAAATAAACGATGAATTTTGTCGAAAGATAAAAGACTGTTATGAAATATCATATACGCAGCACATATGCTTAAATATGTAAAAATATAAAAATAAAAATCTAATAACATGTAACAAAATAAAATAACAAAAACATGCTAAACAATAATAAATAAAAAACGAAAAAAAAACCAGTTTATGTAGCTCAGGTTATATACATTATAGAAATATTTACAAAATATAATAACAACATCACATGATAATATCGAGGGTTGAAAGGTAAAAAGTGCCAGCTTCAATTCAAACGAAAATGACTTTTTGATTTTTTTCATCAGTACTCGGATCCCTCTTTCATAAGAAAAAATCAACTTCATGTTTGTAAGATGGTTTTGAAGCTTCATGACTTTGACTAGAGTATTTAGAATCAGGTTTTTTGACAAAAGATGCAAGATGGTTTTGAAGTTTCGTGACTTCGACCAGGGTCTTAAGAATCAGGTTTTATGACAAAAGTTGCAAGATGGTTTTGAAGCTTTATGCCTTTAATTCGGTCTTTACAATCAGGTTTTGTGACAAAAGTTGTAAGTTTTTCTAAGCTTCATGATTTTGACAAGTTCTCAAGAAATAAATTAACGATGAATTTTGTCGTAAGATATCTGCATGCAATACATTATTCTTAGAGTATTAGAAAAAGAGTGTTATAAAATATCATATATGAAGCACTTATGCTTAAATATGTAAAAATATAAAAAAAATAAAAATCTAATAACATGTAACAAAATGAAATAACAAAAACATGCTAAACAATAATAAATAAAAACGAAAAGGAAAAAACAATTTATGTAGCTCAGGTTATATACATTATAGAAATATTTACAAAATATAATAACAACATCACATGATAATATCGAGGGTTGAAAGGTAAAAAGTGCCAGCTTCAATTCAAACAAAAATGACTTTTTGCTTTTTTCATAACAAATCAGATCCCTCTATCATAGAAAAAGAAATCAACCTCAGATTCTGCCCATAAAAGGTAAAAAATGACAGAAGTAATTAGTGCCAAGTGCCTTAAGGTGATTTAATGGTGGTAAAAGGTGCCAAGTGTACTTGAAACCTACAGAATATCTATTTTGAAGTGGAAAAGATGCCATCTATACTTTAAATCATTACTTAACAATCAACAGTTATAGTGCTAGCACAACTTATATTTATTTGGTAAGTTATTGTATATCATTTACTTAGCACACAAACAATGCAATAAAAAAATTCTGACAAAGATCTAAGCAAAAACTGCATTTGAGAGTAAGTATTTATAAAAATGCAAATTGTTTATTGACTCAGAATAAAACAATTTCAGGTAAAAATTAAAGTTCAAGATGCAAAATGAGAAAATATTATATCATTACATTTTGGTTCTGTATTAAGATTTTAGTCTTTACCATGAACAATGTTTCTGACAAATAACTTACGAAATAAAAGTTTGACTAAGTTTGTTAACAAATAGATCTTCTGTGGGACATAAAACATACAAATTCTTATGCAGCAAACCCGTCAAAAATCAATTTTGTAAATATATTTCAAAATATTCATAAATGATTCATATTTTTGCTTATTAATAATAACAAAAACATGAAGTGTTGCACCACACAGACCTGGTAAAATCTTTGAATATGATATACATAGTTTGAAGTATTCATTGTACAAATTTGTAAAATAAACGTTTGATCATTTAAGGGTATACAAATAATGAGTTAATCATGTACCATTAGTAAACAAAAATTCTCGTTCTTTCTCACAATATACCTTTAACCTTTTTCTTGAATTGTTAATTATTGTTGCAAACAAATAATAGTGATTATACTGTGGGTATTTGAAATGAAGACTTCATTTTCTACCGTCTTATCATTAGTAGTAGTGATTAACATTATTTATAAAAAGTAATGTCTGCAAAACTCACTAATGTATTGTTACAGATAAGCCAACATTAATGTTTTATTCATTAAATTCATTTTTTTTAACGTCGCATTCAACACATATATAGGTAATATACTAGACGGCCAGCTCTTCCTACTATAGGTTTCCTGGACACTTATCTATCACCAGTACTAACTTACCCTGCCACGAGGCCGACAACTCCTGTATAGGGTATGACATGCCGCGACTGGGTTTCGAACCTGCGACCTCCAGATTCGAAGTCAGACATGTTAACCACTACGCCACGGCCGCGGCTGAATAATTAAATTTAAAGTGTGCTAACTTATCATATTTCTCCTTAAAATAGTACACGTTTTTGTCAAAAATTATAGTGGTAAAAGGTGCCATCTCACACACTTGACAACTTTTTCCTCTACAGTTCCGAATATTTTAGGTCCCAAGTGTGCTTGGCACCTTTTACCCCTGGAAAATTTGTACTTTTATCATTTTAGTTTTGTTTTGTTTTAGAAAATAAATTTATTTAGACTTCAAATGCACTGATATTCATAGAACACATGAATGAGAGGTAAATCTACTGAAAGGAAACAAAAAAATATAAATTGTATTGCAGATTGAAAAGGTATTTAAAAAATCACGTTTTTTTATTTCTCAAAATGTTTACCTTTTAACTCTCGATATACACATGTAACTAGTCCACTCTGGCCTTAGACAATTTCAATGTAAAACTGCATCTTACCCGTTTATATTGATTTGAGGCAAGTAATCATTAACATATAAATAATCAACTTTTCTTGATACGGTATTACCTTACACGGCAAGAATACAGTCCTGGATCTAGTGGCGACTTTATTAGTCTTTGCCGGTATTAATACGGCATACGCAGACCACATGCGGCGAAAGGCAATATATTTATGAATCAAATTATAAAAATACCAAACCTCCTTCCTGAGAATCAATTGCAAAATATGACTAGAACACATGCCAGTGATTAAAATTATAACAAAATAAAGTATATACTCAAAATAACTAGGGCCATGCCAACTCATAAAGTCAATAACTTAGACCATTTCCACTCATAAAGTCAATAACTTAAATTATTATTATTCCCACTCATAAAGTTAATAACTTAAACCATCTCCACTCATGAAGTTAATAACTCAGATTTGTAAAATCCAGTTCAATTCCAAAAAGTGATTTTCATTTTTATTCAATACCAATTTTACTTCATTGAAAAGTTTGTATATGTACTCAACACCTCCATCTGTGACGCCACACATCGATGTGCAAACTTTAACTGTTCCTGTAAATACAAGAAATTGTATTCATCAATTTAGTTTGTTAGATTGTTTAAAGTTGTCCCAACTTATATTCATCGCGTTCGAGTTCACTTTCCGTTTTTTTTTTACTAATGAGTTAGTACGATAAAGCTTCTTGCTCAAGAAAACAGCGGGATAGGTTTTGGATGGGATTTAAAGCAACGCAAAGCTGGCTATCAAATAATTACTATTCCAACATCGAATCGAAACCACTCAATCACATGATATAAGAACTTTTTGTATAATTTTACATGTGTGTATGACTAAATGTAAATCACATCAAAATGACAATCATGGTAACATGGCTCGTAAATAGTTCATGTCAAATTGCTATCCCATTCGTTGGTACCCTGAGCTTGATTATAAACCTTGCGGAGAGCTCATAAAACCTATCTCATTTCTGAAATAACACGCCAATCATATTACACCATGTACATTTTATATTTTACAACGCCCCTTTTCTTAAGCCACTTCCAAGTATGAGATAACAGACACGTTCTTACCTTATTTGGTATAACATTTGGTCTTCTTAGTCTAAGTAGTCTAACAGTATTCACGACACTTATTTGTCGTATAATGTCAGCTCTCTCTAACAATAATGATACTGTACAAAACAATCCACATTTCTTACCACCAGTCCTGATGAAATAAACAAAAGTCATGATAAAAAACTTTGTTTACAATTTTAGTGATGTTTGTTACAAATACGCGTAATGATCTTTACATTTTAAGTTAATGGTTTTATCTATAAGTAATAACCTAGCTTGAAATTTCAATGAAAGATCATTTTTTGTGTCAAAATGATATTCCTAAGAAGTTAAGATAGTTTCCTTCTATTAGCTTGGTTTGAGTATATCCCTTGTTTACTTGGATAACTAAATCGATGAAGTATGGACCAACATTTATTTAAATAATTTTGCAGTATGAGGTAGGGAGGTTGTCATCCAATGGAAAGGGTATGTGCTTAAAACTGGGTTAATATTGGCTTTAGTTATCTTAATACATCCAGTGACTAATAAAATGACATCTGATCGAGATACATAACTGTAGATATAACTGAAAAAAATGTAGAAATGCGACGTTAAACATCTTAATAACATTACATTTAGAAAGCTATCAAAGCTTTATAAATCAAAATAAACAATGGTTACTTACGAGCAATGTACAAGAAGTGGGGGTTCATCGTTCTGTAAAGAGGACTGTGTATCTTTTATAAATTGTACAAAGTCAGCGTCACTTGATGGAACTTTCTCATTGTTCTTCCAATTTGTATACTGGTAGTGATTTACAATTTTTTCACCAGTTGATTGCTAGGAAAATAAAATATATAGTAAATAATAAATTTCAAGAAAATAAAGAAGGTATTTTGTGAAGTCAAAGTTTGAAAGTTTCATTGAAGAACATAGGATGAAAAGAAGCAAAGACAATCAAAGAATTATGTTTTTATCTAAGAACTTAGTGGTACATTGAATAAAAACGACAGAAATGTGTAATAGAATATAAAATATTACAAATACCTGTGTTACAATTAAAACATGTAAAACGTGTAATTAGTATAACCATAGAAAATAAAATATCATGGAGAACTGTTTGAAATTTTCTAATTTCTTTTAAATAACATTTTGATATTGTTTTGAAGTCATGGTGAAATGCCTTAAACTTGTTTTCCCTTGGTAAGTCTGCTACATAAAAATTCTGATCGAGTGGATGTTTGCAAATGGCTAATACTAATGTTTTCTCCCTAAGAAAACTCTGTTCGCCTTATTCTAAAGTTACAACAAACGTTTTAGTAATTATCGGAGTAATCTAATGATTAAAGACTTTGATTTCAACATAAATTAAGTTATACATGTTTACAATCCACTTACCTGTCCTTTATTGGCTATCTTCAGTTGTCTGTATTGGTGATTATGTTTGTTTTGAAATTTCAGACAAGTTACAACAAATGAACCAAATGTTAGACTTTCTTTTTCTTCCGGGATATAACAACCAATCTGAAATTTACAGTGCAGCTAGTAAAATATCAATTCTGTGGGGATATCAGAACTTTTTTTACATATTTTCCATCCACTATGCAAAAATAATCTAAATATAAATTTAAAGTTAATCTTAAATAGATCAGCATTTTCGTAAACACATTCAATATTAACAAAACTATTTTGAAAAACTATAGAAGAGTTCCGAATCATGTCTAAAATGAATATAATGATCCGTAAATTTACCTGTCTTTGATTGTCTGTGGTTTCTATAGAAACTATACACGTGCAATTCTCTTGATAAATCAAACATACAAAGTCATCCACTGATGAAGTTAATGGTGTTTGAGCCATTATAAATATATTTGTCCTCTTGTAACCCTGAAAACATATCATGAATTATCTGCCTTTACTTAGAAAATATAAAGAAACTTGTTATTCTTCAGAACATATAACAAGTTATCTCCCTTTGATTTGAAATTGTTAGTCTTTCTTTTTAACAAAGTAAAATTAGTATTACCTCCTCTTTTATTTATCAATACAATAAGAACACTATCTCTGTTATCTTAAAACGAGTTATCTTTATTATCACTGTAAAATCAAATAATGCAAAGTTTATTATCAAACATAATTGTCCTGTTATTTACTTCCATAGAAAAAATATGCTAATTTGCAATAAAAACGAAACACTTACGTCAATGTAAACAGCGTTAATGTAATTTGGATCATTGAAATTTCTATTCAAGTACAGCCTGGGTCTATTTTCATTACCTGAAAGAAAACAAGAAATAATCTATATGACTACATATACGAAACTTGGCATGTAATTATTTAATAGGTTGTTCAGCATTTTTGAAATCACATAAAAATTCTACCTCGATTTTTACTTAATCATTGAACTTTGTCCTTCTAGCTCAGGACTTGAGGATGAAAAAAAATGGAAAATGGAATCGATAATAAATAATCTATGTTGCAAGAGTTTTTCTTTCAATAGAGCAAATAAAAAGGAGTATAAACTAAATTTAATGATCTTTCTGATTGGATATCAGCAGTTTTATATATTCTTTTAGATAAATGAGAATCATGCAGGTCGTTATAAAAGGACGAGGGTGAGTATCTTACATATATTAATCAAAATTACTTTCAAATGTCTATTTAGTTTCAATGACTGAGCCGAAGGGAAGAAAATAGATTGTATTACTTTTTTAAGTACTGGTTAAATATTTCAAATTACTCGTAGATGTATTAAATGAATTAACATTTTCCTGGATCGTTTATTTCATTCATTGGTAAATACAGTCATCGGAGTCAATTTACAGAACGGAGGCGTTAAATATTAAAAAGGCGGGGTTGTATAATCAGGGCGGTGTTGGGTATGGTCTGTTTAAATATTTAGATAATATAAATCTAACCAGGTACGTCACTTCCTGGTCTGTTCTTAGTGGTTTCTTTTTTGTTGGCTGCAACTGCATCTTCGTGTTCCTTATTCTTACTCTCAATTGAAGTGCCTAGTTTCTAAATAACAGAAAAATAATCCCATTTAAATGATGACATATCGTTCACATGCTAAGAGTACGCATGTAACTTCAGAGATCTAGCAATTTACTCTGAAATATTTCATATAACATGACCACATGAAAATAACTTGTCAGGCGGAGTCGATATGTAAAATTGACCATTGTTCAGAATACGTAAGGCGGGATAAAAATATTATAGGCGGTATTAAATACCTACAGATGTGATTATTGTTCAAATGATTACCTTAACGTAACTATTTACAGAAAATCTCTGATAAAACGAAACATTTACACAGAGTAACACAATATTTGTGTAAGTATATATGCTAATCCTTCAATGGGTAAACGGGTTATGAATATCTAAAATTAGAAGTCAGACGTAATGTTTATCCTGGTCGTAAGTTTCTGGGTCAAAGATACAATTCTCTGAAATACAAACAGTCTGAGATAGTCTTACCTTATGCATGGCTGCATACTGTGAATCAGTCAGAGACATTACATATTCATTAAATGTTTCTGTTGGTGTGTAATCAACATCAAATGTCAAAGTGTAAACAATAGCACGATGAACATACTCATATTGGTGCTGAAATAGTCAAATAGGACAGAGTTTAACACTTTGAAGGCGGAGTTAATTTTAGTAAGACGCATTTAAATATGTGTTTAATTATTACAAGCTAAAAAAAGGGCGGAGTTAATCGATTCGTGAATTGATATTAATTTAGCAGGTCAAATTCAAATGTGCAAATCATGATTAATCATAAAAAGCCAAAATAGAGTTAATGGAAGCGGCATTAAGTGCTGGTTTTAAAAGAATTGCAGACATTTAAAAGCATAATTTGATATGTTACTCACTGGGGTTTGTACCATATTAACCCGCTGATCTCTCAAATTTCTAATACATCCAAACACATCAACAGAACCTTCATTCATACCTTCTTCTGTAAGTAAATCTATAGCAATGTAAGTTCCTGTACGTCCTATACCAGCACTGGAAAATGAAAGAAAGTAAATTATAGTTACGATACTGATGACGTTAATGATGATGATAATTTTGATGATGTTGCATTTTATAAGTAATATCACATATTAGATAAAATAACAATGATAATAATGATACTTCTACAATAATGATAAAAATATTTAAATATTAAAAAGGGATCTATAAATAGACGACAATACTTCAATTTCAAACACGTGTTTTTCTAACCGCTTATCTAATTGGAAGTAAATTTCAATGAAAGACAAAGAATGTGGGGGTTGAAACCATTACTGGTGACATCAGAAAATTGTACATAAAAATTAAAATAATCAAAATTGAACAGTTCTGGATGAATTAAGATGAATATATGCACTGAAAAAGTTTGATCTTTCAAAAATATTGAATAAATACCTGCAATGAACAATAACTGGTCCCTGTGATAAAGTATATGTAGATTTCACTATTTGCCTAAACTCAATCAATGATGTTACGTTATTAGGTATAGACTTGTCCGGCCAAGCTGTAAAATGAAGCTGACTTACTGTACGTCTCTCTTTTTCCTGAAAGATAAAATGTTTTGTTCGTTTTTTTTTTCAAAATTATGAAAGCGTTGAATCTATAACTAATAGGTTTTGAGTAGTCAATAACCGGAATTCAAATATTTTGGGGTCTCAAAGCAGTGCAAACAAATTTTCATTGTTACAATGAAAATATGTGTACAAAGAACAGTATAATTTTATCTGTATTTATTTCCTTTTTTACAATAATGATTAACGAACTTTGTTTGTACCGCCTGTGCACGGATGAAAAATAAAAATGGAGTAATGTCTACTTATAATGCTTAATTATTTCAATATTAAATAATCAAATTTTTGTAACTAAATGTTTTGGTGTTTGAAAAGAAACACTTGCTTTTGGAACAAGTCAAACTCTCTGGCAAAACAAAACTCCGAAATTCAAACACTTTATTAAATTCAACAAAATTTGTATAATCAATATAGTTTTTGACATTGGTGGATTGCCTTGTCTTGTTTTGAACCCATGTTCGGGAAGTGCTTTTAACGCTATATTTCAATTATATGTTTGTTGAATTACCTTTGTTATGGTGAATGTTCTCAGAGTGTATTCCGTGAAGTTTTCCATACTGTCACATTTTATTTCAAGGTCACGAAAGGTAAGAGACTGACCAATATCTGGCCAATACTTATGACACTTCATGCCCTATAAAGAAATTGGGGAAATAATTAAAATTTGGTCGATTGCTACTGCTTAACATATCCGGTATATACTATTTGTTATAATTGTATATATTTTTCACTCTTTGTGGTAGTCAAACAGTGTATATATATACTGTGTCATTGATAATTCATTAGACAAAAATTCTTGTTGCAAATTCAAAAATTAACATTGATTTCTTGGTCAACATATGAATTATCCTATGTTACATCAGGTTTTCTCAAGCTTTGTTTTGTTCTTGAATATTTGCTGGACTTTGTACGTTTTTTGCTCGTATATTGAAGTTGACTGTTTCTGCTGAAAGAGCCTGAAATAAGTATTAATTTTCATTATTGTTGAAAACTGCATTATCTATCTGTTTAATTCCAGCAAGTTTACAACTGTCTCCATACTTTTTGTGATAAATGTCTTCCTCATTTACTTAAAAGATTATTGTAAATACTCGCCGAGGGTTCTTGGAGATTCGTCAACATTACTATGATGTCACTTTTTTCATACCAAACCATTTTCCAGAACGTGGCAAAATTGTCTGTAGTCACTTTGGTTGGTCCTAACGATGCAATGTACGCCTTCTGTTGCTGGTTGCCCTGAAAATGCCATCAATGATTTATATCCGGTAACACTCAATACAAAATAAAAAAAGATATATACATACAGCTAAGAATTAAGGAAGAATAATAAATCATTTTTTTGCTTTATTTGTATAGCACTCTTTTCATATTTAATACATGTTCTAAAGTGCTTCACAGTCATTTGCATAACCATGAATAAATGCAACTGATCAAGAGATACTTCAATACAAAAAATACATGAATACTAATATATGTTATGTGGTTGTAGATGCATATGATCTTCCATCTTAGATAAATTTATTTCGATAAACAATATGTGACAAGGCAGACGTCAAAAAACGATACATGCAAGTAACAATTATGTATGAATAACTGAAAAGGCATGACAATCAATCACATACATCAAGGTTGACACAAAAAGATTAGCAAATTTTTCTTTTGTATTTTAAATGAGTTGAAGAAACCGTAATGTTTTGTGCTGCTTGTTTGAAAAACTTAATTTGGGTCACGAATGAAAACTATCACAAACTTACTTTTATGTAACAAGCATTGATAAAGAATTTTTTATCGTGAGGCAGTTTGACTCTTGAATGATCATCTGAAAAAAAACATGCACATATTGTTGATCTATTATATAAGTTATCTAACTCGTAGGGGACAGTTGTTGGTTAAATGCAAACTACTTGCCATTTTAATGGACAAATCGGATCGTGAAAACAGGAACAGATATTATGAACAGCAACAGTGAACTACAAATGCTTCCTATATTACCAAAAACAAAATAAGTAAAATGTTGTAGTATATAGCTGCTAACCGAGAAAGAGAGTATATTTATAGTGAATAAGTCTCAAGAAAAAGTAGTTCTTAAAATGACGAAGCACATTTAAGAATTACTTTAATGTTATCTTTCATTACTATATATTAAACATTAACTGCCATTTAAAACTAATGCAATTGCAAATTATGATCGGGACAGATCACTTTCTTCTATGTTAATAATATTCAATAAACTTTATCTAAATCTAGGTTGAAGAGTAGACGGTTAAGAAAAGGAGGGATTGTATACCGATCCGGATACTATAATAACTGAAAGTTTTTTTTTTCTTTTCACAAGAATAATTTAATCTCGCAGTTCATATTATAGGCCATGCCTATTTATGAACGTTCAGCTAAGGTCTTTTCAACTTGGTAGGAGACATACGGACATCACTTTGGTATTTTGAGCATATCAAAATGACTTTCAGGATCATAATAAAATTATAACAAATAACAAACTTACATGGATAGAGTCCATTGTAACGATTCAATGCTATGTTTTCACTTTTTGTAGCAAACGTACATGGCTGTATCAAACCTTTAGCAAGTCTCTGTGTTTAATGACATAAATATAGATAAAAAGCCACAATATAACCAAACAATAATAATCACAGAATAAGATTTAGGGCATGAACGATGTCATACATTGAATTGGGGACTTAAGTCAGTCATCGTTTCCTGATAAAATCTGAAGCAATCCAATTGGTAAGTAGGTCCTTACAGTTGGAATCCTCTGATTTTATCGTTGAATTCCTATGTTAGGATAACATAATATTTAAACTGATGTCTTTCTTGTTTATAATGATATTAACAGAAGTGATGAAATTTATTTATTTTTTACCCTAAAAAGACTTAGTTTGAATTTCAAACAAATTCAATGATTAACAGAAAAGTTACTTAAGATTAATTTTGGCAAATTGACATTGAAAAATAAGGGTAAAATCCGAGTAATCCAACTAATAGGACCTTCCTATTCAAAGAGTATACAAGGGGAAATAATTGACTAAGGTCCCTTATACATGTTTTAATGACATTGGTGATATTGGTTTGGTGAATTTTAAACGCCACACACTTGTTATTGTATGGAATCGCAAATAAATGTTCAACTGAATTCAAAAACTTGTACAATTACCTCTGATAATCTAAATAGCCTTCAAACAGGTAAGTTTCATAGTAAAGTGTAATCTTTACAGAACAAAGTCTCTGCACAACATCAGCTTTTGTTATTTCCTTTAGTCGAATTGTTTCATTAGATATAACATCTGCTTAGAAACGACCTGTAAACAGCAACACGCATCAATCTATCCCATTGTATGTTGTTAAGGAGATGTCGTACTGTACTAATTTATCCAATAATTGGGAAGTATATATTCCATGCATTTCTCAATGAAATGAACTTGTTTACTTTACCTGAAACTCAGTAGAAAAATACTCTCCGGCATTTTGTTTGACGTATGCTTGTAGATCAGCAATTTTTATCAAGTTTTTGAATATGTAGTAGTCATCGTCGACATCTCCTGTACCTTCTACTTCAACTTCCGGTTCAGTCGTAACTTTAGCTACATCATGAACGTTTGGACTGTGTGAAGGTGCAACCACTGCGATAGGTTGGCTAGTATTATCTACATTTGAAGAAGAAAAATATGCAAAATAATGTGTAAGTCTGCTCTACAGTTTAAATTTAATGATTATGATTTTCTTAGTCATTAATTTATCAATGTATGTACAGTAAAGTTCTGCTGACATCTAGCTGTATATAGCCGAGTGGTATAAATATTATTTTCTCCTCAAGTTAAGCATTTGATAAAATTGTCGAACTATAGACCGATTTTGCATTATTAGAAAAAAATATTATTTGAATTTTTTATGAACATTTTTAATTAAGAGATGAATAGCTCCAAATGAAATAACCATAAAAATGTGTTAATTTTTTTCACTTAAAAATTATTTTAACTAATTCAAGAACTATTATGTCATGGCAGCGGTGAGTCCTGTAAACATCTTGACAAACCAATCTAGAATCTCAAAGAAATAAGGAACTATTGTTTGGTGTTTAGATACTAACTTACCACGAGTCAACATTGAATCACAATTTTCATAAACACCTTTCTGTTCCACGTCATGTGATGTGACAGGAGACTTCGGTAAATCGGTGGAGTTATTTTTCACTGTTTCACGTTGTTTTCTTCTATAGAATAGAAATCATCTGACATTCAAATGTATGCAGTACAAACAAACTTTTTACCGTTTTGGTGACAAGTAAAAGTACAGAAAACTTTAGTTATATTATTAAAAATTTTGTTCTTCACAGTCACGTTGGCAAGTCTTTTTGTACATGCCAATAGTAATGAAGTTAACGCACACCTCAACACTTATTGTACCTATGTTTTGGTTTATAAACATTTATATCATGTTAAGTATATCAATCGTCCAGGGCAAAACCTGAAAGTGTACTCGACCTACTTTACCAATTTTCATGACCCCTTTTCTATTTAATGTACCGAATTGCATTTACGACAAGATAAAAACTACGCTCTCGACGAATGAAACACAATATTTCATAAGCTTGTTTGAGGCAACGAATATGCAATTATTAGTGGGTATAACAATTTTTCATAGATTTGAATGTTGATATTAAACTTGTAAGTGTTAAGATAAGCTATCAATCATGCATGCATATATTCAAGATTGTCAATTGCTTGATTTTATTCAACAGAAACATCATTCTTCTAAAGTTTAACCAAGCGCAGGTATAGTAATGTGTAAGCTTATTGGCATTAAAGTGGCGTGATATTTATCTATTATGCAGTATAAATATTTATTTATTATGAAGTATGATATTACACAGAGTGCTTTTTATAGAATAACTCAGCATTTTAAGGTGTTATTTTAAATACATAATATCATATTCTATGAGATATTATATCTAAGATAAAGTCTCCACATAATGACAATTTAGAACAAAAAAAAACCAGAAATATGCATAAAATGAGCAGTGTAATGATATATAATTTATGACTGTTTACTTCCTTATTGCAACTTAATTGTAACTTGACGAGGCAAAGGTCCAATCAAGAATTGTTCTATTAAAATGTATACTTGACGATACTCATTATAACGATACACATTTTCATTGGTAACAGGTTAAAAGTATCATACAATTGAATTCAAGATTAAACTGAGATAAACACTCGCCATTGACATTGAAAGATAGACACCAAAAAGCCAGATGAACAGGAATTATACCTGTTAAAGTCGGTAAATGTATTTGAGCACGAGACTTAGATTATAAAATGCAATTACATTATACTTTATTATTCGAAGATGCAACAGACTGTAAAATAAAAGAAAATAACCTTTTATTGATTTATACTTATTTATGTTAACTCGATCGTGAAACAAGATATTACTATTCAGATAAATCACTTTAGAGTCCACTTCCGGGTTACCCAGTACTAAGCTAGTAGGATAAAATATCTTACTTAATAAAACGAGGTATGTTTTAGATGAGATTCTAAACAATCGTGAAGCTAACTATCCAATGATTACCAAAATTGTTACCACTCAACCATACCCAGTCCTTAAATTTCTTACTCTGCAAGCAACACTGGTAAACGATTTCAACGTCAACTAATCCAAACAATTTGTTTGAATTGTCTGGAAGAGACTGTACGACTTAATCCGTCGTCACCAAGATATTTGAAGAAGTAAAATCTCCCATTCACCAAGATTTTGCCACGCCTACACTTTTCAAATATTTGGGAATATCCATACGATACAAACAAACTTTCATCGCTATGAAAATAAAAACATGTCCAAAGAGAACAGCAATTTAATGTAACAAAATTTTTGTATCGCCTGGGCATAGACGGAAAACCTAATAAATTATAGTTCGAATTAGATCTATTGGACAACTATTTTCAGCATAAATCACCCATTAACGGATACGCGTTAAATTCTAGGGTCTGCCTGCCCTCCATTGAAAATATACTAATACTTTAGAATCCTAATTTAGGTCTACATTTACCACTAAAATGAAGCAAACAGTAAAATCCCATGAATAAATTAAACTTACCTTCTCTGTATAAAGCAAATGACAACAACTACTAATGCAATAACAACAAATCCTCCAATGGCTCCACCAACTGCTGCACTGACAGGAGGAGATGGTGGGGGTTCTGTGATAAAAACATAAGAACTAAATGTTACTAAATATGGTTGCCATGAAATATGATGTTGGTCAAAATAATGATGATGGTGATGATGAGGATGAGGATGATGATGATGATGATGGTGATGACGGTGAATATGATAATTTTGATTGGGATCATATAATGGCGGTCAGTCCACCTACTTACTCCTCATGGAAAAGCTAAATCTCTTAATTTAGCTTATTACCAACTTAAAGTACCAAGCTCATTCTTTCGTCAGTGATTGACAACTGCCCTACATAAATAAAAGTCATTGGTTGGAGGGAGAATGGCCGTAAAAATAATTTCATGACCAAGCTCCACGAAAGTATGCCCCGCCCGGGAATCGAAACCACGACACCTCGATCCGTAACTTGCGTGCTACATGTATCAACTAAGCTAGCCGGATGATAACAATGATTATGACGGTGATTATGATAAATTCGACTGTGATAACGGCGGTCAGTCAACTTCCCTCTCCTCCTGGAAAGGCTATATAACTGGATTTAGCTGTTCACCAACTACTCGGCGCATACTTTTGTCAGTGACTGTCAACTGCCCTACATAATTGAGAATCATTGGCAGGAGGGTGACTGGCCGTATAATATGTTTATGACCAAGCTTCAAGAAAGTTATCACCGCCCGGTAATCGAAACCACAAAACCTCGATCAGTTAATTTGCGTGCTATCAAATAATTTAGCCGGGCGGCTATCAGCAGATCATTTATCTAGAGAAACGAAACAAGGAAACATGTCTAGAATGGTTGTTAAAACTACAAGAAAAATGTCTATACTAACCTTCCTCACATAACCCAGTGGATTGAGAACATGTATTGTTTATACAGTCCTGTCGTTTACATTCGATGTCACATACGTCACCGTGCAAGCCAGCAATACAATTGTTGCAAACACCATCATTTTGACTACACATGTTGTCTTCACAATTAATTGGACATGTTTCATTGCACGTCTGTCCATAATACCCCGCTTTACAATAAGTGCATCGTCCGTTTCCACGACCACATTCTCCGTCCAAACAGTTTTCAGGACATATGTCTTTACACAGGCTGCCAAAGTATCCAACCTTACAAGAGGTACATCGTCCATCTTCTTGGGCACATTCACTATTAAGACAATTTATTGGACATTGTGTTCCACATTGGTCACCGTAATATTTATCATCTTTACACGTTCGACAATTTCCTGTATCTTTATTGCATGCACCATCACAATTTCCAGGACAAGTATTTCCACACGAATTTCCATAGAAACCAGGTTTACATTTAGAACATGAAGACATCGTGTCGCAAATCTCACAACCCTGAGAGATAACACAGCATTTATCTCCAGAGTAGTCATTCTTACAGCCCTGTGAGCATTCAGAAGTGATTCTATCACACACTGAGCTCTTGCAACCAGTTGAACAAGACTTGTCACATTGCTCTCCAAACATGCCATTGGCACAGTCAGTACATCTACCTGTTGATCGATCACAAACACCATTCAGACAATTCAAACATTGTTTATCACAGTTTTCTCCGTAAAAACCTGGCTTACATTTGTCACATTTATCCCCGACAAAGTTACCCTGGCATCCACTTACACATGTGCCATCCCCTCTTTTACATGTTTTGTCTTTGCAGTTAACTGGACAATCTGTATCACAGTTGACACCGTATTTTCCACCTTTACATCTGTCACATTGTGGTCCATCCAGGTTTTCATCAGCACAAATAGAACAGTCACCATTTCTGTCACAAATTCTATCTTTACAAATATCAGGACATGATATATTACAATTATCACCATACCACGTATCAGCACAACTGTCACATTTATTTCCGGTCCAATGGTTTGTACAACCTTGTAAACAATCACCCGTTGTTTTGTTACAGCTGTTCTCAGCACAGTTTGCTGGACAAGGAGTTGAGCAATTTGTTATACCAGTACCGTTATAGTAACCATCAGCACATAGGTAACATATCTGATAATCATTTGGGTATTTCGATGCTCCAAATTCATGTGCACATTTTGTACAGTACACGGGACAGAAGTTGTAACATTTTCCACCATAATAACCATCTTTACATCCATATGTACATTTCCACTTCTCTCTTTGATCCTCACAAATATCCCTCAGAACTCTTGATCCATCATCAGGATTACTACTACAACAATCACAAGTTTTCTCGGTCTGACAAGCAGGAACATTTTGGGCAATACCTGAACAAGATAATAAAACATTACTTTTCTCAGCTTAACAAACATCAAACTATTATAAACCAAGTATAGTCTAATATCAATCTCCGTAAACAAATATCCTACATGACTGCGAAATAAGCCAGAGTGTGAGCGGATAACTTTAGTTCGGCTTTTTATCTGATTAATGAAAATTTATTTATACAAATTCATTTAAGCTCGATTGTGAAACTAGTTCTTACAACTAAGATGAATCACTTTTGTGTCCGTTTTCTGGGTCCCAGTACTGATATATTAAGAAAATGTTTCTTGCTCAAGGAAACACTGGTGAATCAACACATAGCTGGCTACCAAATGTATTCTAGTCCAGCGCGTAACCACTCAACCCTTTGATAAAAATATAAAACATAATTGAATTTGTGAAAGTTCATAATAAGTTCTTGTCATGGTATCCCTTAAATAGTTAATGTCGTATAATTTTGCAGCAATGTATAGAAAATACTTGAATTGTAACAACGTTCGTGGTTTTAAGTTGTTACGGAAAATGTCTGGACAATACCTCTACACCAGTCAAATTAGCCATGTCAATGGGGTACATCTGAGGGCTTTAAAACACACTAAAACGGATGAAATGAGAAATTAAAAATACGCAAGTCTGTTTAATACCTCTCCCCTTAGTAAGCATAGTTGGAACAAAGGAGTCGTAGGTTCAGGAGGAAGAACAAAATATGTGAACGATGCAAATTTGAGCACTTTTGAACACAACTAAAGGACACTATTAATAAAATCTAAGCTCGTTTTTGTACGTTCAGGTTTTATTTGTTGGTTTAAAAACACATTTTTATAAAACTAATCATGATTTTTTTTCATATTAAATGCCTAGAATTTTATTAAAAGCTATACACAGTAACTTATATAAAATTGCCAAATGAACAAAACAAAAAGCAAATCATTATGTAGAATAACAATACAATAAGCTAATCCACGACGAGGGACGCTCCGGATGGCTATCATAAACATGTGATATGTTTTACGATTGTCTTAGTTGTTGGTGTAATGGAAAAATATTACCATTACAATCATGATTAACCAAGAAATGATGGTATCCATCATGCTAAGTGTGTTAAAATAAATTACTGAGTTTTAGGCTAGGTCTCTCTTTAAAGGTTATTTTGGATTTTAATACCTATACTACTATAAAAACATCGAACAATCACGTTTTTTCTTCAAAATTGACAAAGTTCGAGTGTCACCATAGTGAAGTAAAAATGCACTCGACTGTCCTTGCCTTTTTTCAGTCTTACTTGCTATGAAAAAAAGATGATGACTCCCATAAGTAAAACTATTACAGGGTACACATAAACCAAAGTTAGGCCTCGTATGCTAGTTACCAAGGAAATATAATTGGATACAGTCTAAAATACACTATTGAGGTAGTTGTAACATAGACCAGATGAATATATATCCGTAAAGACGGAGCATATACGTGCATTATCATTGATTTTCACGCTTAATAAGTTCACTTGCTTCAATTAATTTTACTCTTTACATCCATTTTACTCCCAACTTGGACAGTCCTTCTTTGTCATTTTGTGTCTTTAATATAACATATAATACACGAAGCACAGTTTGGGTAGAAAAAATAATACTTAATTAACCAGAATTACAATGTATATGAGACTTTATAACTACAAACAACGACGCATTGCTTTTTTTGTAAAGCTCAATGACTTGAAAAATATTACCCCGATGGCTATGGCATGCCGTTTGCACAAGAAATATGTCCCCGATGGCCTTCCGAAGATTGTAAAATTGGCAGCATTTTGGCGGACAAAGTCAATTCACGTAAATTTAACCTCTAAATCATTCACAACATTTGCATTGTAAAGCGTAACTTCAGTTAGCTAAATAAATTAATTGTGTGTGTGTCGTTTTCGTCCGTTTTAATAGAAACATTTAAATCATCGAATGTGTTTACAATTTGAAATATAGACATAATTATCGCGAAAACCGTTTATAACTTGTTTTTGTTAATACATTTGTATTAAAAAAATTGAACCAATCAAAGTGACAATTCATCTAATAACATCTTTTTTTGAAATACCAAATACAAATAAATAGCTCACCTATTTGTAGCATTTCTAAATCCACGTTGTTTTTATCAATTAAAACGACCGTTCATGTGTGACGTCATATATTTTAAGCTACGGTATGGTGTAGCGGAAGGGACGTTTCTGTAGGCATAAAAACTGAAAATTTTAGACTTGATTTACAAGCTTATTACACGCATTTTTTGAGGGCTTTTTGTATGTGGTTTAGGATATTGTTGTCTGGCAATACATCGTAGAAAAGATTCTGTTGCAATTTGTTTGTCCTAAAACTTTATTTAGACTGGACTACTCTATTAAACAAAAAATAAACAAAAAACCATGCACACAACGGTATTTAGAGATTATTCTCTTTTTTGTGTTAACTCCGGTATAAATATGCATGACATATTGCAAGCCTGACCTCATGTCAGCCGGAATTGATCTCAACACATGGGATACTACAGCATCTGATCGCAACCAGTGGCGGCATGTTGTCAAAACTGGCGTGAAAAGCTCAGAAATAGGTCGACCAGAAAGAAGGGACTCCTCCCAGAGACAGAAGAGAAAGGCACCAACAAAAAACAGTGACTCTGCATTTATCGAAGTCGGCACCAGAGACTGCCACCTGTAGATTGGTCTATTCAGCCACCGCAGATGTTGCCCAAGTTAAACAACCACAGTGCGCGATCAAGGACGGGCGGAGGCCGATGTTGATGATGATGGCATTTACACAATAAATTAAAGTGATATTCACCATTTGTATGTCACGTGTCATGGCATTGTTACCGATATAAAATTATTAGTGTCATTATCATGATTATTATAATTATAATAATTATCATTTTTCCACAACAAAAATATTGACTGCTCTTACAAAATAATAAACCAATGTTCATATTGAAGAGACATTTTCAGTAACAATGACAGTGGCGGATTTAGGATTTTTTCCATGGGCAGGGGTCCGAAATTTTTCTAGAGGATCCAAACTTTCGAACCACAATCACGTTATACACATTTTGCAAAATAATGAAACATATTAATTATATATCTACATAACCATTAAATCTATGCTAGAAGAAAAATTGCTTCATGCTACTTAAAATGACTAAAAATCAAGAAATACACTAGTGGACAGGTACATTTTTGAAAATCTAGGGGGTTCCGGACCCCCCTGACCACCCCCTCCCGCTAGATCCGCCTTTGAATGTTTGAATGACTTAAAACTTAAGAAAGAACATGAATTGTGACCTACCACAGTTGATACTGTATAGAATTAAAACAAACAATGTTAGCCACGTCATCTTGGTTTAGCTTAAACTGAAATCAGAAAAAAAGATGGAATTAGACAATATTGCCATTATAGTCAAAAAGTATTTTATTTTATATTTTATTTATTGGAGTTAACGCCGTGTCAACACAATTTAGTTCATTTTACGGCGTCCAGCGCACCTAACCTAGCTTTCCTGGACCATTTTGTTATAACCAGTACTCACTTACCCTTCCACGAGGCCGGAAACTTCTCCATATTATCTAATCATTGGAGGATAATCGACATTATTGTCTAATTTTCATGGAAGGGTATAACGAACCCGCACCCCCTCGGGCAATAGATTCCAAATCCTTGCGCGCTACCAATTGCGCTATCGACCCGAGTTTCAAAAAGTTTTGAACTGGCATTAATACTTATTCTGAAGTTTACATAGATCTATATTTAGAACCAAAAACAAAGAAAACAGGAGTAAACATTTATACAAAAATAAATCACGAATTTATATAAGAAAATGATCAGCCCAACATACATACAGTAAGGATCCCTTGATCAAGGTTAAAATTTGAATTAATCATTTTTGAAAGGGATTGGTTGTTGAAACGTGGCAATCATCCAGAAGTTGGTGTTTTGGAAGGTTGGTGTTGTGAAAGGAAGTAATCCTGTGAAGTTGTAGTAGTATGTTTGAAAGAAGATTTCTAGTGAGAGGTTGCTGATGTTGATATGTTTAATTCAACAGAATGCTTGGTTATTTTAATATATGGTCGTTATTTATATGCCGAGTGGTTGCGAGGGCGAGGCCAAGTGGTCCATTATGACGTTAGACTGGTTATCATTGGATAACCAGTTCTGTGAAGGTTCGAGTCTCATCCAAAATCAAAGTCGTTGCTTCTTTGAGAAAGAAACTTTATCCTATAAGCTCAGTACTTGTTGACCAGTAAATGAACTCGAATGTGATTCAGTTATAAGAACTCGTTTCACAATCTTACTCAAATAAGTTAGTGTCTCAAACAAAAAATAGTGTAAAACGTCTATTGGTCGTCAATATAGTGAGCAAGTCTGTATTAAAAGATTGTTGATATTGCGAACCATCATTGTAAAGTTAAAGTTAACAATTGTTTGGACAAAATAAAATATTTTAAAAAAACTTTCTGGTTTGGCGTTCAAAATTTACATTAATTTCATTCGAATGATTTTATAATGGGCTCATTGAAAGGTTTTATGTACTTCATACGTACTGCAAAAATGGTTTTATATTTTGTTTGTTTGTTTGTTTGTTGGGTTTAACGCCGTAGAAACACATTTTATAGGTTATATCACTGCGGTCGATCAACCTACTCACTCCTCCTGGAAAGGCCAAATCTTTGGATTTAGCTGTTAACCAACAACTAAGCGCATACTTTCGTCAGTAACTGACAACTGTCCTACATAATTAAACATCATTTTAAGAAGGGAGTAAAAATAATTTCATGACCAAGCTCCACGAAAGTATGCCCCGCCCGGGAATCGAACCCACAACCCCTCAATCAGTAGACTTGCATGCTAACAACTGAACTAGCCGGGCGGCTATCCGTGATATTTTGTATGAATAGACTGTATCCGGATTTCAAATATTTGGGGTTTCCTTGCTTAGTTTTATGCGAAATTTAACTTCGTTGTTTCTTTAAGCAAGAAACTTTATCCTTATTGCTTATTACTGTCAACAAGGACGTAAATATTGGAGACATTAACATAAGTTGCAAGAATTTATTAATACAATCCAGCTTTGGCGAATTTATTTGAAATACAATCTGATTACAGCAATATATGAAATGATATGTTTGCACACTTGTTTATATTCATTTTGTATCTGTCAGATTCACATAACGAATTAAGTTCAGCTGACCGTTGCTTTTATAATATTCATGACCCAATCATTGTGCTCAGTGACTTGTTAACATCGTATTTGCGACACACTTTGCAAAGATTTGTTTAATCAAAGCGTTTGAATAACACCATAGTCAAATTAGCCCGCACAAATCGACAAATTTGTATGCGCTATTCGATTTTTTCAATGTTTTCCGAATCAAGATTTTGATGGGGATAAAATCGTTTGTTTACCACTTATGAAAATTTCGTTACCCTATGCTAAATTCCCTTATTTAATTTCACGCAAGTTGAAACAGGACATCTATATTTATACTATTATATCGAATTACAAAACCTCTCATCAGGTCATCTTAATGGACGTCTGTCGTCTGACAACTAATTCAGAAATAAAGGGGACAATTCCTGGGCGAGACCAACATAACGTCTAGGGATTTGGTCATGAGATATTGTCTGTAAAATTTTAACAGGCGACTTAAAAATAGATTGGTAGATTTAGATAGATTTATTTTGGCATTAGGTAACACATTATGGTACAATTAATATAATCTGACAGAATATGATCATAAAATAAAGTTTTAGTTAAGACCGTGATTCAAAACAGAACATGCAGAAATGCATTCGAATATAGTATGCTTCCCAATACCAAGGATAACGCACAAAAAAGAACCAGTCTTTATTTTCATTAGCTCCATATACTTTATGTATATTATCAAATCGAGTAATAGCTTATTTACATTTTATGCTGGTCTTTCTTTTTAGGAGAAATCTTCTTTTCAGTTGCAGTTGTTTGCAAATCATTTAAATTAAGCATTTAATGTTCAGTGCTTGGATTCAACACGAAGCTGACTCGAGAGAAATTAACATAAATCCCACCCTGTGAGGTTATACCCTTCTATGAAAATTTGAAAAAAAATCAACTTTCCTACATAAATAAGGTATCTTCTTTATATGGAGAGATTTCCGACCTTGTTGAAAGGTAGGCGAGTACTGGTTATAGACAATGGTCCAGGTAAGCTATACTAAGTTCGGTGCGCTAGACACCGTAAAATGATATTAATTGACACAGCTTTTAATCTAATAAAAATAAACAATTGGATCCACAATTCAGCTAAAATTAGACGAGCATAAACTAAATTACTAAAACTTCTTAAAATATAAAATTTCAGCCGATTATACCATATCATAATACAAGTTTATGTATTCAACTCACCAGTTAAGTTTAAATCCGTCACTAAAATATTATCAACTTGAATACGCTAAACTTCCCCGGAGAATAAAGGCTGTGTTTTACAAATGAGTGACTCGTAGAGAGAAGTTGATCCTTTGCAATACTTACAATGAATGAAAAATAGGCAAAAGCATTTCCCCTAACCCGGAAGATTTAAACAGCTTTGTAAGTTCGATGAATAAGATAAATACCAGTTTCCGAAACCCATCCACATTACAGGGCTGAAGATCCTGTCGAATTTCAATATACCACATGTGGTCTTAAATGCAACATGGGCCGACTTGATTTGCAAGGCGACACAAACCGGCGTACGCCGATTCCTAAACGGGCACCGGCAAATCACTTTATTTGTTCCTAGATTAAGTCGGAAAAAATGTAAAATTAGTGATAAAAATGTAAAATTAAGTAGGATCATGAACTTTGAATGATGTAGGCATAATAAATAATACACTTACACACATTATTACATCATGTGTGAAAAATTTTATTTTGTTTTGTGTTATTGTACATACATAATGTATAGTTCTATTACATTAACCTGTCACAACTTGAATAATTACACGGTCACTGAATGTGTTATTATTTAACCTCTTTTTAACCATTGAGCTACCAATCCATATTAATTATTGATAATCTAACTATATATGCGACGATTTTGAATATCGGAGAAATAACAAGTTCGAAAAGGGGTTAAAATAATAGATTCAGTGACCGTGTAATTATTTAAGTTGTGACAGGTTAATGTAATAGAATTATATTTATGGTGGAGGGTTTTACTTATTTATTTTCTATAATCTATCTTTTTGTACTACGCCGTTGAATATGAAGTATAGAAATAGGCGTTTAATCAAATTTAAGTTGACGCGTGTTTTCATTGTAATGGTGAAAGTTTGTTTTTATCGGAGGGGAAAACCCAACTATTTGAATTCCGGATATAGTCTATTTAAAAAAACATGAACAGCGATATTTTTGTCGCAAGATTTTGCAAAAATATTTTGCGAGCGAAAGTTAAGTGAGTAGTTAAACGTATTGTACTACCGAAATACATGTATAATGTCCTATACAAAATACATGTACCTCTTGCGTGAAAAAAAATGATTGTGTAGTCTCCAAATTTCAGCGTTAAGTTTATGTTTAACTTGTGACGAAGAAAAATATCTTCATCTTTACATATTTTTACAATAAATTTTAAACTGTATTATGGGTAGTTTCAAACCATTGGATAAGTTGTGTCAGAGATGACTAGCGTAATATGAATGACAATGATAGCGTTAATGTTCCTGTAAACTCATGATTAATGTTGTAGACTTGTAGTTATAACCTTTTTACCATTTAACAAGAAATATCTTTCAAAACATATTCGGCGCAATGCAGGGATCGGTTTGTTTAAAGTATAAATAGTCATAGTTGCTGTTCAGTAATACCGCCAGGATACCAGGAGCGTACCACGAGGAATGTATAAGGCCATGCCATACCGGAATTTTGTAAAGCGTCCGCGTGTGCGTATAGGTTTTAGAGTCCTCAATCAAAATAAAAAACAAAATTTAGGTAAAATTTTCTTAAATAATTCCAATGTTCCGGGATTCGGTACGACAATCTAATTCGGGAAAGTTATGTTCGGCAACGACGCTATTCATCGTAAACAATTTATCATAACCGCGTCGTTAATACAATGTATATTTTACGTGAAAAAGCACTAGTTATTTTATAAATGATTCAGAGCATTGCTTTACATCATTAGGATTTTATTCCATTGAAAAAATATATAATGCATTGTTTTGCCGTAAAAATACTTGTGTTTTCTTTTTCGGTTTGTGTGTTTTTGTGAATAGGTACCTAGGTTTTTCAAATTTGAGTTGACGCTTAACAGAATTCTAATTTGGCATGGCCTAATCAATTAGAATTGTGAGTAACCCATATTTTACAGAGTAAATAGTCAGCAACTACTCTTCGTGCTGCGCTACTGTTTTATCACAAATAACCAATCATATTATACATTGTATTCATTTTCCTACACCGGAAGTGGATTTCATTGGACAAAAATTTATAGCAGAACAAATTGTATTGGTTAAAATGTAGGTCAAAAGTTTGGCCTTGACAGCTGTGCCAAAATTTGTAGCAGTTGGTTGCGCGCCGGGATTTGGAACCTCGTGTCCCGAAGGGGGTCCTGTTCGAATCCCACCCGGGGAGGTTAAACCCTTCCATGAAAATTTAACAATAATGTCAATTTTCCTCTATTGATTAGATAAAATGGAGAAGTTTCCGGTCTTGTGAGTACTGGTTTTAGACAATGGTCCAGGAAAGCTAGGTAAGGTGCACTTGCCCTCGCAAAATGATCTAAATTGTGTTGACACGGCGTTCAACACAGTAAAAAATATGGGCTGATTTAATTTATATTTCTTTCAAAACATGATCGAGGAATATATAAGTATGATAGAAGCAAGGGAGCTAGTTCAGAGTATGTGTAAGGGTCTAGAGTATCCAGAGACATTAGCATACAAGAAGGTGATAAGTACGTCAGAACTCCTTTTGGAAATTATCGTCGAATTATTCATTTTATTATAAGCTTTCCAGCGGAATACCGGCATTTATCGGTGTAATTTATTTTCACTATGGAAGCGCCGTTTTGAAGACATGTCAGACTTTTATATTAAATAACGCCAGTTTATAGCTTCAATATACTAAACAGAAAATATGTTTATTTCGATCCTAGATCTATTAAATTCACTCGTGAGCTGAGGACAATATATCTTGCATCCTTAGCCCACTCGTGAAATAAAAATCGATCATACACCAAGATAAACAATTACAATGTATCTATTCTATAAATTGTGCTACAAGACAAGCTTTCATAATGTAAACCCGGATCTCACAGCTGATGTTTTTAAAAGATGATACAATAACTTTCCTTAAAGATATACATTTCAACATTAAGAAGAAATGCTGGCGATTTCTTGTAAAGATTTACCCATTAGGTCAGGCTTATTTAATTTCCCCCCACTATAGATAATAATCATAATAACTTGGGAGTGTTTGACTTTCAACATTTATAAGAAATGTTTGCGATTTCGGGGGTACCCATGAGGTCAGGCTTATTTAATTTCCCTCCACCATGACCGGCAAACGGTGATGCACGCACGAGGTCGTATACAAGTACATTGAAATTTGGAATTAAGTAGACCTACGTCGTATAATGGACTTGATATTTTCCTGGTATAAAGTTATGTGATTTTATGATTGTAACCTACCACTTATAAATGTATCGTCGATTTTTGTACCAGTCAATCCTATATAGCAGAATGCTGTCCATTTTAAAAACTGTGTTTTTCTACCAATATTGATTAATATTTTTGATGATTTTTGTACTTTTTGGTTAGGCCGGCATAACAAATATCCACCAAATGCACTAAAAATCATCCAAAACGTAACCATCTTTTAGGACTATTTGCGTAAAAATGGCATTGTTATGCCAGCTTAACACATAAACAAGAAAATTCAAACGTGAGTTTATATCATTTTTTATCGTCACAAACATAGAGCTAAATACTTAGTTTAGCCAGCATAACATAACAGGTAATCGAATAGTGCTTTAAAATAATGTTTAGCTTTCTTTTTCTAAAATTCCAATGTTGGCCTTTGTGAATTTAAATTACTAACTTTGAATCCTCTGCACAAAATATTTTACAATTGACCTTCAGTATTTAATGTTATATTGATTAAATAGACTTTAACCGGAATTCAAATATTAGTGTTTTCTTCTACGATCAAAACAAACGTTCAGGCGCGTAGCTACCATTACGCAGAGCAGCAGCTGCGTACACATTGATCTAGGAAATCCTAAAAATAAAAAAGCAAAAAACAATGCAATAAAAACTTAGGCCTGAGGGGGATAGGAGTGTGTGAAACAAAACTGCTCGTTATTTTACCAACCTTATGTCAAGTTACGTTTCAATGGGACTTGCCTTTTGGGAGTCGAGTTTGCCTCGTTGTTTGTCTTTGACTCCAGACTATATAATTCTTTGAACGCTGGTTGGAAAAGAATGATAATTGGTACGAATGTTATCTTCCTGTATTAGTGCCCGTAATGAATTATACAAAAATATACAAACTCTTTGAATAGTTGCCAAAACGCTCCTGAGATGATCTACAGAAAAACAAATGGCCGGGGGGGGCATGCCCTTGAACCCCTAGAATTCTGCGTACACATTAAAAAGCCTTTGCTACGCCCCTGACGTCCACAGTCACAATGAAAATATATGTACTAAGACAATATGATTTATATCGTTATTTGTGCTTTTCAGCAATAATGTGTAACAAAAAATTTATCCGCCTGCAAACGATCGGAAACTCCCACAAATATGAGTTCGGATATGGTCTATTATAATGCAGTATTTTGTTTCATTGTTTCATTCATTGCATTCAGTGCTTTGATTTTATATCTCGATTTGCCTGATAACCATACGTTTATCATTGCATATAACACAGTATAGATCTACTGTGATGTAAGGCCAAGGTTTAACTTCTAGTCTAGTATACAGTATAACCTGCATTTAGTAGTCAGTGATGAAAAGTAACCGCTTCAATCAGGTTATACATGTAGTAGCTAGCTCAACTAGAATCTAGCTTTCCTGGACGCTTGTTTATAACCAGTACTCACCTACCCTTCCAGAAGTAGGTCAGAAACTTCTCTATATACCTTAATTATTGAGAAAAATTGATATTTTTGTTGATTTTTATGGAAATGTGTAACCGCCCCGGATGGGATTCGAACCCATACCCCCTTGTTGAAAGTAGATTTGAAATCTCGGCACGTTACCAACTGCGCTACAGATCAGAGTTACTGAACGAATTATACAAATGCACAAAAAATTAATATGGTAGCTTCTGATTAGCATCTTTATCTGCAGCGTGTTTAATTACCCTGAACGTCCCGAAACGTTTTGTAACGTTAGGGTCGGGATAACTCAACCCAAAGATAACTTATCCCGAGAAAACTCAATACACTACTAACGGTTTGAGTTGTCCCAACTTTGGATTGAGTTATCCATGGGTTGAGTTGTCTACGGGTTGAGTAGTTCCGTATCCGTAACGTTCGCTAACAAGTGTACAAAAATAATTCATTAGTTATCCTTAAGTCAAAGCAAAGGTAAACTGAACGTGACCTAGGCCTATAGGTACCGCGAGCTTGTCAGATGTAAGACGATCGAGAGTGCGAGCTAAAAAAATATCTCAGATTTTAAATAGAGTGTTACAACAGATAATCTAAATGTAGGTTAAATCTTACAATTATTAGTACACAGTAACATGTCTAACATTGTTATTATACTCAGGATTTCTATTTAAGATTATAACTGTACAGATCGTTCATCTCTCTCAGGTAGGCCTATTTATATTTAATTAGATCTAGACGTATTGAACTTGGCAATGCATACAATTAATTTCCGTTTGAAATTGTAATACATGTATGTTAGTTTTTACCTGATGCTCGCTTATATGAAATGACCAAAATGTTGGTTTTAAACATTAACACAAATAACAAAGTGAGCGTTGATTTTAGTTCTAAACGTAGATTTACGTAAACTTCGAAATGCGCATTGAATGCTAGGTTAATACTTATCGACATAAGTACATTGTTGTTAGTAGTGTATTCACATTTTATAAGCATGTACCATCAAACATATATAAGAGGGAGTTTGTATACAAATTTAACTTATATGTAGATACACGGGTGAGTTATCTCAAAGCTATGCAAGTTTATATTGTACATGTATATACACTCCGCATGCTAAGGTCATACAAAAAAAGAATGAGTTATTTTTAGTACAATCAAAGGGCGTATTTTTGTAACACAGCGTTTTACTTTACTTAAATCAAAGTACTGATAGTTCCGATGGAACGGTGCTACTAAAACTGTACCACGATTCTTTATTTGATTTCAGATCAGCAGAATTAATTTACTTTGTAACTCCGGTGACGTCATAAAATTAGTGACGTCATAATGAAGCTAGAATTAAATATAGATCTTCAATACGTCATAACGCCAATTATTTTATTTCTAACCATTCGATGGTTCGTGAGAAAATTGAAAATAGGAAGTTATAGCAACAGATATGTGTTTATAACCGGATGTGATACCGGGTTTGGAAGAATACTAGCTCAACGATTGGATAATCTAGGATGTCACGTGATCGCTGGATGTATGACGTCATCAAGTTGTCAAGAATTAAAGAAACTGTGTTCTGATCGTTTAGAAACACTTGTGTTAAATGTGTGTGATGAATCTAATATAGAGACAGCGAGAAAACAAATTGAAAAAATACTTCCTAAAAATAGAGGTAATATTTTTCTACTGAAGGGTTGTACCAGGGTCCGTGGAGCAGTTTTCTTTGCGTAGAATTTCCAATCTGATATCCCAAAGGCGCAGCAAAATTAATTTTATATAATAGATCTATATATAAATATGTGCATGTATATAATTAAAACAACGTTCTGTCATTATTTTACCTAGTGACAGGACAGTACCATCTTTAACTGCAATTTGCTGATCTTAAAATCGTCAAGATTTCTAGATTTGTATCCATTATGAGAAAACGGATCGTCGTCAATTAAGAGTTAATATTCTGATCAAGCCTGCAAGCGATATGTGACTGAAACAACGTCTTCAAATACCAATATCAAACTTCTAATCATTGTTTGTTTGTTTGATTGTTTTTGTTAGGTTTAACGCCATATCAACACATTGTATAGGTCATATAACGGCGGTCAATCAACCTACCCACTTCTCCTGGAAAGGCTAAATCTCTGGATTTCTCTGTCAACCAACTACTAAGCGCATACTTTCGTCAGTGACTGACAACTGCCCTACATAATTAAACATCATTTTAAGAAGGGAGAATGGCTGTAGAAATAATTTCATGACCAAGCTCCACGAAAGTATACCCCGCACGGGAATCAAACCCAAGACCCCACGATCAGTAGTCTTGCGTGCTACCAACTGGGATAGCCGGGTGGCTTCTAATCATTGTTAATTAATGCTACTCTATATATTATATAGGTTTATGGGCTATAGTAAACAACGCAGGTATCTCCGGTCCTATAGCCCCTACAGAATGGATGTCAAATAAAAGTATGAGAACTGTGGTTGAAGTCAACTTGCTAGGAGTTATGTATGTGACTAAAGAGTTACTTCCCTTAGTAAGGAAAGAGAGAGGTCGTGTTATAAACATGGCAAGCATCATGGGAAGATTTGCTGTGTCAACAGCAGGGTACTCTGCCTCTAAATTTGGTGTAGAAGGTTTCTCGGATCAGCTAAGGTAAGCACAGTATTCCAAAGAGTTACTTCCCTGTGTAGAAATTTGATTCCAATCAGTTAAGAGTTACTTCCCTTAGTAAACAAGAGTTTCCTCCCTCAGTTAAAATCTCGCAAGCTTGTTGAGATGAGGATTTCTCAGCAGTAATCCAGTGGAAGGACGTGTTTAGGGATCGAGAGGGCCTGGGTTCGAACCCTACACTATAGGCACTGCTAATTTCTTTGAGCAGGAGTTATAAATTTGGTGAATAATTATATTACATAACTAAGGTGAAAATGGATACTTTTAGAATATATACATTTGCATTGCACCAATACGTTGGCTGCACCAAGCGAAGTGAAAGACTTCCCAGGTAGATTGATAGATAGATACCAGTTGCCCGATGACCAGGGTAATGGCCGTAAAGTCAATAAACGTGCTTAAGCATTACATATAGGCTATAAAATTGTAAATGATTGTTTACTTTTGTTTTAATTCAATGTTTGCAGACGAGAGTTATTTAGAACAGGTGTCACAGTACATTTGATAGAGCCAGGATATTTTCGCACAGGAATAGTTGAGGAGAGTCAACTCTCACTGTCGATGAATAAAGCTTTCAATGAAGCTTCACCGGAAGTACAGAGGTATTATGGGAAATCATATCTAGAAATAAGTAAGTTGAAATAAATATTTCTAAGTTTATTCGTCCACATATTCACGATTTGGATATTTTTCTACGTTAATTCGTCCACATTGTACCGCTTTAATGACATTCGTGTTTTATGCAATGCTCAATCTTTTAGTTCATCTAATATTGATTTCAAATTGAGGTTAAATCATTAGCTCCAAATCTTCTGTACAATAAATTGGATCGAGCGATAAACTAGGTCATGTGCTAAAATATTTGTGTAGAGGCTTCAGAGTAAACAGTTACATAGGCGGATCCAGTGGTGATCAGGGGGGTCCGGACCCCCCTAGAATTTCCAAAACGTACCTGTCTATTTGTGTATTTTCTTGACTGTAAGTCATTTTTAAGTATCATGAAGCAACTTTTCTAGGTGATTAATATAGATTTAATAGTTATGTAGTTTTATCATCAAGTTTGGAACACCCCCCCCCCCCTAAAAAGTTTGGACCCCCCCCCTAGAAAAAAATCCTGAATTCGCCCCTGAATTACAACTCACAGTCTGACTCGGACATGTTCGGATAAAGAAATGAAAGAGTTATTCCATGCACTGTATTTAAATCTTTCCTATTTTTAGATGTTGTAAGAGTTTGACGAAAAACGAGGGTTTGTTGACATTCGAAAGATCACGTGAAGTCCAATGAATATATTTCAAATGCATGTATATATTTTATCTTATATTACAGCGACAGAAAAATCAACAAAAGCCTTGACACTTATCATGTCATCAGATTTAAATAAAGTAATTAGTGCCTACATCCATGCAATAACTTCTAGATATCCTAAAACAAGGTTCGTTCCTGTTTTCTGCAATTCAATCCGAAAGCTCTTTTACTTAATCCTGTTTTATCACTAATTAATCTGCACTCACAGCCTCAACGTAACTCGAATGTTATTTTGAGCTTGATTGCTAGTCCATCGCCTTGTCTAGTTCCCAGTCGTACTTTGACAGGTAAAAGTACGTCAGGCAAAGCATGATCATGGCCGCGACCGATGTAATGAATTAGGTATTGGATAAATATGTTTTTAAATGAACAATTCTCACTACACAGGCTTAAATCAAAGGATCATTGTACACGAGTTACAGTGGACATTTATGTTAAATAAAGTATCCGAAATTCTAACGAAACTAATCCACGTCCGAATAGTGTTCACTTGAAACATGTTTTTGTTAATTCTTCGCTAAATATACGTGTAATCAGAAAAATCGAAATCGACTGACCTATATAGTACCGAACTCCTACTTAAGTAACTATCGTCAGCAAATGATCATGCAAGATTAAGAAAACGTAATACTTGAATAATAACTGTGGAGACCGCCATGGTTACGGCTTGCCTGACCCGATAACGATAGTAGTAAGGGGCAGGTAATCCAGACTAGTCCAGCGCCTTCCATAAGTCAGTTGACAAAAACTTGTTATTTAAAGGTACTAGTTCACAGATTTGGGTAAGATTGTTCTATATATTAAAAATACTATTCATTGTCTGTAATTGTGTCAAAATTGAATTCTTAGTATTTGAAGACAAACTGACATGTAGATTGCAAGACATATGCAATAATAGTCACAAAAAGCACTGAAATGGTCTATACCGTTACATACCGGGTATATTTGTATGTCCGTTTGCACTAAACATGTCATTATCAGAACACTACTTTCGAGCTTCAAAAAATTGTTCCATACAATTTTGATAGTTTAGGAAAAAGTTGATATTTATGTTTAAAACTGTGAATGAGTACAAGTCGACCACGTAAACATTGCGTATTTAAACATAGCCAGTTTCATTACACACCAATATTTAGGGACAAATAATTTTTACAATTTTGTAGTTAAGTAAGTTTACTCTTATTTTAAAAACATGTCATTATTTAAAATTTATATTATGCATTTTCAATATTTTAAATAAATTTTGAATATCAATGTTTTAACCAGAAAAATGCATCAGCTTGTTCGCCTTTATAATGGACAAGTCCATTGTTTAAAGTACAAAAACATGCATGACCTAGAATACGACCTGTACCTTTAAGATTTTCATTTACCAATAAAGTGAAACACATAGACTCCTGAGTATAGTGCGTACAAAATAACAGGACGTATTTGGGTAAAAATTATAAATGAGACAATCCATTTCAGGGATAGGCAGTATTGAAAATAAAATTTGTGTAATTCATTTTAACACAATCAGCATGGCGGATAAGCCACCGCCACTAGGTAAATCATTCACCAACAACTTGGGCACTCGTAAAACATATCACAATGGTTTCTGTTATTGTCATCCTGAGCATCCCTCGTCGTGGATTGGTTCATTGTATTGTATTTGGAAGCAATGGGCAAAAGTCACGTGACAAAATGCCTATCTTCCTACTGCCGACATTTTATTGTTTTTACGCAATCATTGTTCAGCCCATTTCAGTGAAAGTTACATACATGGAAGTTTTTATGATAGGAACTTTCAATCGAAATTTATTTTCTTATAAGTAACGTAACTTTATTTCTAATACTGATCATTTTGTGCGGAATAGATAGATCTTTCAGCCTATATATGGATTTGTAAATTACAATATTGCAAAGAGAAATAATCCACAATAAAGGCAGGTGGAGTTGTAGTTACTTTCTGTACATCACATGGTTATCATTGTATGAAGTTTCATAAAGATCTGGCAATACATGTCAGAAATATATGGTAAAGGAAAACTTTAACACAATTGTAACAACACCGGACACCCGCCCGACCGCCTGTCCAAGTTTCGCCAAACTATAGGCCTTTTTTTTTCGTTAAAAAATCTGGCTAAAAGGAAATCACTCATATTGGATCATTGAGTACTTCAAAACAGTACAATGCCTAATTTTGCCACAGAAAATCAAATTCTTTATTGTAAAAGGTTATTGGAGTTTGCAGCAAGGCACAGAGCACAATAGAAACAAAGGCAATACACTGTCTCATTTCTGTCATTACAATGAAATGAAATTTTAAAGGGAAAAGTGGTAAAATTCGTTGTATGCCAAAGATGCAAATCTAAGCACTTCATAACGCACCTTAAATAATCAAATGAGGTTAAAACTCTGTCAAGAGTGCAATGTGTCTAATCACATCACGCATCAACCGCTTGAATATCGAAACGGACATTAAGATATCGAAACTGTCATTAAGATTTAATTAGATTTGAAGTAAACAACTTGAGATTTGTTGCTGAAATCATGATAGTACCAGAGCTACACCTGCGATACAATCTCTTCAAGTATCAAATTGATCAGTATCAATAAATATAATCCTGAAACTAATGTTATCTATTATTTGATCTATAAATTTTAGTTTCAGTCTACATGACTAAATAAGGAGAAAACGTTGACTGCTTTCTAGGAAAGTTACTTCTGTCCTGAAAGGAGTGTATTAAGATGGTATCAGTAGAAATCAAATTCAAACTGTTGTTATATATTCATATACATGACTATATGTTTGGATTCAGTGTGGCAGATATAAATTCTACAAATAAAGTAAAAAGCTGACATTTTTCTAGGACAAGAGCAATCCAAGAACAGCCCAAGAACAGCCCAAGAACAGCGCACTCGACTTTTTGAGTGGTTTTTTTCATGGCAAGGCTTATCTTTAAACAAAAATGCTTTCAAAAAAGGGCTTAATTTTTCATAGGATATAAACCAGTCAAACAAGTTACATATTCATATTTGTAAAACATAAAAGGGGCATAACACCTAAACATAACTCCATCAAGATCTGACCCTAAATGGTAGAGGTTTCAAACAAACCTCAAAAATAAACTTTTAGTCAGCTTGTCAAGTACGGAAACACTCAAGTGCTTTAAATCACCTTTCACATGATTTCAATAACACAATTATAAGAAATTCCACCTCAGCGAGTAACTTGTTAAAATGAGTAACAATATGTCACAAACTAGGTTACGCGAGCAATTAATAGCTTTATTTGTCTTTTTGTATAATTTCAAATTCTTCTACAATAAAACATTTTTTTCTCTGGCATGAGACTCTTGGTTTTCAATATTTGTTGTTGTTTTTTTTTTGTTCGAACTATAAATTATAAAATCAACATCAATTAGTTTATCAACATATGATTTAAACTATGTTGCAATCATGAATGAACTTTTATTATAGTAAAATTACTTGTGACAAGCATACATAATTAGTAACTTCCGTAATTTTTTTGTTGTTCAATAACTTTTCTAGTGTATTGTATGTAATGTAAAAATTTAATGCATTTCAAAGTGTTTTGCCTACGCACGTGCACCGACTTTACATCTATTACCTCTTGTCATCAGGCTACTGGTATCTATCTATCAATCTCACTGGGGAGTTTTTTTAATCCGTTTAGTGCGGCTGACATATTTGCGCAACGGAATTATACCACCATCGCAAGTTCCCATTTACACCTGTGTAGAGAGTGAAGCAATCGCATAAAGGTAAATTTCTTGCTCAAAGAAATCAGTTGTGAAACAAATAGGATTCGAATCATATACTTCTCGATCCCTAAGTGCGTTCTACCACTGGACAGTTTCTCCAACTTATAAACTTATTTTATTTTTTCTTTCTTTTCCAGATATGTCGTTGGTTGGGATTCAAAGATATTGTTCCGTTTGTTATGGAACTTACCTGAGTGTGTATCAGATTTTATAGTGTCACGAGGAATGGGGGTCCCAGAAGGGGCTCAATAAGATTATTTAATACATTTGTAACTTACTTTAAAAAAAACATATATATAAACTCACATTCAATGTTTTTTTTATTTATTTATCAAACACATGTTAAATAGTAAATACATAAGTACAATTATTTTTAGGGGTTTTCAAGAGGTAACAAAAAGGTCTAAGGGTCAGTAAGAACATCTTGCAAGATTCCAGAATGGGTCAGTTGGTTCCCTACAATGACATTTCTGTCCACCAACTAAATGTACTTGACCAGCTGTGATAGTGTGACCGCTAGCTGTGACACATGTCCGACCTGGAAGTACATAAAACATATTGTTTGTTGTTTGTTTGTTATGTTGGGTTTAACGCCCTAGCAACACATTTTATAGGTCATATAACGGCGGTCAGTCAACCTACACACTTCTCATGGAAAGGCTAAATCTCTGGATTTAGCTGTTAACCAACTACTAAGTGCATACCTTCTTCAGTGACTGACAACTGTCCTACATAATTAAAAATCAGTGGTAGGAGGGAGAACGGCCGTAGAAATAATTTCATGACCAAGCTCCACGAAAGTATTCCCCGCCCGGGAATCGAACCCACGACCCCTCGATCAGTAGACTTGCGTGCTATTAACTGAGCTAGCTGTATTGGTCTTTCTTGATGGGACAAAATCACACTGTGTTTTTTCATTCTCTTGGACTGCGATTTCGATGAAATCGTCCGAGTAATCCGCATGTGATATTAAAGCATTTTGCATCGGACTGGTTCTGTTTTGTTCGTAGGCGTCAATTAAAAACTGGTTTGTCTACTGATTTTAACTGTGGACGCGCACCGCGATTTTAAAGTTAGCTCTCCGGAGTGGGTTCCGGTTCTAATCCAATACAGAACGAGTATACTTTGCTTGAAAATTCGACAAAAATATCAATCTTCCTCTATTAATAGGATGAAAACAATTGTCGGCCTTGTGGAAGGGTAGGTGAATACAGGTAATAGACAAGTGTCCAGGAAAGCTAGGTTAGGTTACCAGGCCGCTGTAAAATACCCATACATGTGTTTCCACGGCGATAAATCTAGTAAAGATATAGACACCTGTAGGACAGTAGTTACAAGGTGTGCCAGGAACTGGTTTAGGATTCACACAAAATGTTGGTAAACAATCAAGACGTTCGTCTGTAGTTACCATAGCGACTAGAGCACAATAAAATAACAAGCCAATTATAAACTTGGACATTTTTAATCTGAAAATATAGCATCAACGCATTTATGCATAATGATATAATTTTTTATGATTAAAAAAACAAATATTTGAACAAAAGATAATTTTATAAAGTTATATACAATGTAAATGATGAAAACGTTCGAAGCCAGATCAGATAAAATCAGATAGCATGATAGCTTTAAGTTTATGAAGAGGTTAACTAGTTACGTAACTAGTTATTTCTTTCAATAAAATTATGATCATAACAGGGAATAAATGCAAGTTAGTTACTACAACTACCATGTTTGTATTATTTCACCAGCTTCATGTTAAGTGGTTAACTAGTTACCGTAACTAGTTAACTGTTTAATTAACTTGTTGGTTATGTAGTTATTTGGTGGCTCATATATGCCTCCATACTTACTATAAGATAATGGTATTAATTGACATAATTGTTGAGCATTCAATTGGCACTCAAATAATTTCCGTTTGAAATTATACCAAGTGCGTATATATCCGTCGACTCGCTTATAATATGTTTCATAAAGACTTTTTACTTTTTAGCGGGATTCAACGGTCGGGCGTACGGTGTCGTTAACAATTGCGTTAAAGTTTTTTCTTTACCATATATTTATGTTGTTTATTGTCAGATCTTAATGAAACTTCATACAATGATAGCATACCATGAGATGAGCAGAATTAGAAAGTAACCTCATGACTCTACCTGGCTATTTTATGGATTATTTCTCTTTGTAATTTTTGCATTTAAGTTTTTAAATCTGGCTTTAATGTGGTTTCCACATTACATTTCTTGTTCTAAATTGGAAAAAATAACATAAAAACAAGAACATATCATAAAAGTAAACATACCTTAAGTTTTTGTTTTCCTGCAGTTAGAAACATAAGCTGGTAAAAAGTTGAACACAATATTTGATTTAGGAGACCAGGACTTATATAACATATATATATATATATGTACATACACAGGGTCTTCCAAAATTTCTTGGACAAAATCCTGTTTTTATTACAATAAACTAATTCTCATTTATCATGAAAAACAAAGAGTGATCTGAGCGAATTTCTAAAATCAACATCAATAAATTATTAGTTTATCAACATATGATTTAAACCATGTCACATGAATAAAATTTAACTATAGTATCATATTGACAATTTGTATTCAACTGCCAGTGGCAAATACGTTAACCCCACTCATTTAAATACTCGATATTAGTTGGAAAAGTCCTACCATTTGTATAGATAATTATTGTTTATCGACAGAGAGTACATGTACATAAATATTGAATTGAGTATTTACAGCAGCTGGTCTAGTATACCCACCATTGAAAGTTGACTAGAATTTAACAATACCTTTGGTATCAATGTTTTTGTCTGTAGAAATTCCACGTGTTAAAAAACTTTTGGAGGGCACTGTATATGCATATGTTGTTATATTGAAACAGATGTTTGTACTTGACTTACGACTGTTAAATTCCTGTGTCAGACTTGTAGGATTTTTACATATTATCTGGAGGGGACGAGGCATCAAAAAGCTGCAAAAACTTATAGAAGTCCATTTCTTTAGTATTCTTTAGGGCCTACATGTAGATTGTCTTTCGAGTTAATCTTCGCCAGAATTATAACACAAGAGATGCCAGGATACCAGTTTGAGTTAATCTATGCCATATATCTGTGACGTCATAACACAAGTGACGTCATAACACCAGTGAGATTACTTTTGCCAGAATTATATAGTTACACTTAAAATAAAATTCGTGTTTGCTCTAAAGTTTGTTCCATACCTAAGCCAATTTGATAAAACCTGATATTTAATTATCAATTCACATATCTGGCAAACTTGTATCCATAATATTCATGCAATAAATAGATCTAGTCCAAGCAATGCCAGTAGGCTCTATATTGCAAATTGTTTCGAGGTTTCGGTCCCATAGACCCCCGCCTGTTTTCTACAATCCTTTATTTAGAAATCGCCGCGTCCCAAACTCTACTAATAAATTCTGCTTATTGTCAAAAACATATTGTTATTATGAACGCTTATCATTTCGAGGTCAGATATTAAAACTATGGTTAGTGTTTACATAATTTTGACGTTTTATCCAACAGATGTTTAAATAACAGTACTTTTGTAACAAAAGTGTAACCATGTCCTTTATCTAGGGTAGATAGGTGGGGTTTAATCACAAATCAACATGGGAAGTAACTCTTTTATATGTTTATTTCATTCGGAAAACCGCTCGGGTGATTCCATAAACTGACGATGTTACGCAGTAATATCCGAGGTAGTTCCGAATGATATTTATTTATTACAAAATTAGCAAGTATGATGATAATATTTGGCAGCATTAATCATGCACTGTATGCATCGTCGTGACTTTCCGTATGAAATCTCCGTAAATTCACGAATATATTACTTTAACCTTTAGTAATACGACACCATGAGGCATCTTAGGACTTGATGAAGTGGTAAAACGCACCACCTCACAATCAAGAGGCTACGGGTTCGATCCTAAATAAAATCTTATTTTTTTGCAACTTCACATAATCGTTATATGCTTTACAAATACTTGTTAACCCGACGGCGCACGGATTCCATGATTTTTCATTAAAAAACCTAAGCGAAAGTGTATTACACACACGATGGGCATTAATTTGTAAGATGTATATCATAATTAACAGTAATTGAAAGAGTACATCAGTTAGTAAAGTCATGTTTGTATATGATATAATAGCTCGAGTGCAACTTCCATATTTGTCAGGAACGTATCAATTTCTGTCTGAGAAGTAAATGAACGTTAATTAATATAAACAGTGGCATCAGGATAGTAATGATAAAACCCTTCCGGTCATAAAATGTAGAAGTTTATTAATGATTAACATAAACTACTGTTCATTAATAAGATATTACTGAATAAAAATATACTACCATTTCTGTCTGGGAAATATAGATAAGATCATATTACTGATTATCATAAACAAGTGCTAATTTATAAGATTATTACAGAATAAATATTTACGTTCATTACGCCAGATACACTAGTTTAAATTTAAACAGACTATTTAGAGTGGTGGTCCAGTGGTAGGACACATACTAAGGATTCGTGAGGTTCTGGGTTCAAAACACCACTAGGGGCACTGGTAATTTCCCTAAGCAGTAAATTTACCTAGAGTTGATCCACTCCACCTTGTTGTAAATTAGAACTGTGACAAATCACCTGCTTGAAGGTGATATCTGGAGTTAATGTATAAATTTGTTGTCGGCTGAACATGTCTTTGGAAGCAAAATTCCTACCATGCTAGCTGTGACCATGCAAGGATATATCTTGTTGTATAAACATACATGTACTTAATAAAAGGAGTAAAGTAACAGGCATGGCCGTTCAGTTACAATGTTGGACTGGTAATCAATGGATAGCAAGTTGTGTATAGGTTCAAATCAAATCTAAAACATATTATGTTGTTTTCTTGATCAAGAAACTGTATTCTACAAGCTCAGAACTTTATACTAAAAGCTCACAACTTAAATAAGGTTTACCATTGAGCTAAAATGATTTTTGTTATGTATGAGCTATGAAAAATGATGAAGTCCAACAAATGCTTCAAAATTAGGTACCAAAGTTCTCAGTAGAAAAGTCTTGGTTTGTTTGTTTGTTTGTTTGTTTGTTTGTTTGTCTAGGTCTTACGGCGCACCAACAGAAAAAGGTCATATCGCGCCGAAAGCAATCAATAATACTGTGACAAAGTTGTTCCGCTATTCATAGAGTGGATATAAGATTATTACGCAGTTAATTATAAATGGACATATTTGCAGTATAATAGTTTATGTTAACACCGGTTGGCTTTTGTATAAAAGGCGTGATTTCAGTTGTAATAATCACTCTTGCTCTGGTCGTCGTCGAAGTAGCATCTAAAGTTAAATGGTAAATATTAATTAATAAATATATAATATTGTAATTGTCTCCTATCGTGCAGCGGTGCTCAGACTTGGAGATAAAATTACTTTGAGTTGATAAAGAGTTTTGGAAAGAATTGTTAGTCGAGTCTTTGTGCCGAGGTGTTGGTAGTTTTGGGACGGGTTAACTTGCAGCGGTGCTCATACCTATTCGTCTCCAGCTTCAAACAAGAGTGCGGGACTCGGTGAGCAAGTCTGATATAGAGTATCGACGAGAATTGTTAGTTTGGTCTTTGTGCCGAGGTGTTGGTTGTTTCGGGACGGATTAATTTGCAGCGGTGCTCATACCTATTCGTCTCCAGCTCCAACCAAGTGTTCGGGACCCGGTTTGCAAGTCTCAGAATTCCATAGATATAAGTATCAAGTTCGAAAGGTTCGAACATATAAGTTTAATAAGCAAGAGTCATAGAGTGTTTGAGCTGAGAGTATTAGTTGTACGGTGATTAAGTTTCATACCAATAATTGTTTCATACCGATTATTTCGTTTTAATCTATATTGTTCGATACCCGATCATTTCCAATCATTTTCTAATTGCTAATCAAAAGGGGAAGTAACCTGAGGAAAAACTATATATCTTTTGTATATATTTGCCTATTGTTGTCTTTCTGTAAAAAAAAATATCCGCTCGGTCAAATATCCAAATACGCTACAATACTATTAATTCAAACGAAATTAATGATGTAAAGCTATATCTTATTATAAACATTTATTTCTTTCAAAAAGTTAAGTATCGCATATGATGGTACAGATTCAAAAAGTTCTTTAAGTGAGTTTACTTTAAAATGTTTGTCACGAATGTATTTGAGATCCTGACAGTCAAGGAGAACGTGTTTTACATTGAAATGCTCGTCACATGGTATACATTTAGGTGCTTCCTCTCTTTTGAGAAGGTATGAATGTGTTAATCTGGTATGACCAATTCAATATCGCGTAGTCTTGGCTTGAACACTATATAATGGCTACATAGTACTTTGAAAAAACTGTTTACAACAAAGTTTTATTTCTAAGCAAACAGGAAAATAACAATTTACATTTGAAAAAATGTCCCAAAATATAACAAACATGGGTTTAGAGTTTAAGAATGAATGTATGCAAATATGATAACTTTTAAGATACTCTCTGACATTGAACACAAAAGTGAACAGTATACAAGAAAAAGGACACTTTATTAACACAGCACAAGCTAGTTCTGGCAAGACTACATTTATATAATATTAGCGAACTACATTAAAGTTTTTTTCTTAAAAAAAACATGGTTTATATATAAAACAATACGAAGACACTACACGGTAGTTTAACTTATGCCGCAGTCCCATATAATCGTGGCTTGTTACGGACCCGTACGTGCAGACAGTCGTTGGCCGTGGGAAGTCTTGCGTATCCAGGTGACGGTACGCATATGGTACAAAACAACACACCCGTACCGAGCCGTAGCTGGTACGAGTATCCTGGGCTCATCTCATGGACTCTGATAAAACGTAGTTGTCCGTACGGGTACGCAACAGTTCGTACGAGTCCTTGCGGAACTTGATCGCACGGCGCCCGTACGGTGCCCTCACGGCTAGTTTTATGTTTATGGGACTGTAGCTTAAAGCATAACTGCCTATAGTTACATGTTTGTTTCTTTGTTTGGTTTAACGCTGTAGCAACACATTGTATAGGCCATATAACGGCAGTCAGTCAACTTACTCACTCCTCCGGGAAAGACAAAATCTCTAGATTTAGCTTTTAACCAACTACTAAGCGCATACTTCTTCAGAGACTGACAACTGCCCTCCATAATTAGAAATCATTGGTAGGAGGGAGAATGGCCGTAGAAATAATTTCATGACCAAGCTCCACTAAAGTATGCCCCGTCCAGGAATTAAACCCACCAAAATGTCCAAATGATAAAAAGTTACGTAGGGTCTTATATTTAGGACTCACATAAGCTATGTCTTGTGCTGTATTGAATCTCTTCTATATAATATTATGATTGGAGCTGTGAATGTGCTCTTTATATGATAGTTCAAAAATAAAAGATTAAAACAACATGACTACGTTATTTATCTATAAAAAAGTGAACAAATTAGCACACTATTAACATTATCCGAATTTATCATATCCGAAAAAAATAGAAAAAAGACAGTCAAGTCCAAACAATAAAATACATGGATAACTAGACCAAAAATATACAATAAATAAATTAAATGTCTTACCACCGACAACCTGGCTTAGAAAGAACTAATGCGCTGCGGACAATTTTTCTTAGTGACGTTTCTGTTGTTGGTAATCGGTTCGGTAAATAAGGTAAATAACCGCTGCGGGGAGTTTGTCAAACTCACACCAGCGGTCATTTCCCTTTATTAAATTAATAAGTAACAAAGTAGCAAAGCGTGACGTAAGAACTGTAAGGAGTTTTTGACTTTGTATAAACGGTGTCGCGGGTCCGTCGACTAACCGCGGTGTATTTTCGTGGGTGTGGTATTTTCGTGGTTTCACCGTTTTCCGGTATGAATGAATAATGCATTTATATAGCGCAAAAATTAATAAGTTTTGTGCGCACGCGTGGTTCCGGTCACGTGATTTTTTGATGTCCGCATTATAATGTAAACACGGACATTTTTTTCCAAAATGGAAGTTAGAAAGGTAAGTAGAACAAAACTTGAATGTATAGTCGTGTTCGCTAATATCGCGGGTTCGGTAATATCGCGGTATTGTCCCTTTGTTGTTGTCATTCCCGATGCGCCATCTAGCGATAATTGCAGTGACGTCATTTTGTAGGGCACACGTCACCAGTGACGTAAACAATCAAAAATTGATATATGCCGGTCTAAGTGGAGAATAAACTTACTTTCTCTTCAACCATCAATATAATTGAAATCCCGTAAAAGTTCCGTACCACCATGTCGCCAAAAACTGCTTTTATTAAAAGAAAACCGAGCCCAGCACTCTGAATTTCGCAAAAAGTTCGTCTGCTGCATTATGGTTATGAAAAAAATGGCTGCAGTCAATGAGTGACGTATGTGGGCGGGACTAAACGCTGACGAATTAAGTGAAAAAAATATGAGAACCACTGAGGGCTGTTAGTTCCCGGTGCAAAAATTGCGTTACCGTTTTTGTTATAGTTCAAGTTTACTGACATTTTAAATGTGTTGAAAACAAGGATTATTGTTTGAAAATGGATTTAATGTTAAAAAATATGGCTTTTATATTTTAAAAACTGTTTAATCAGCAACACAATGTGATCCCACGAAAATACCTCTCGTAGAAAAATGCTAGCTCTGCTTTAGTACCGAAAGGTCAAACTCCCCGCAGCGGTTATCTCCCTTTATCTAATCAATAACCACTGCCACCACAAGAAGAATTCGTCCCTCAGAGAGCCGAAAAACTTTTTTCATCTGTTCTTTTACAATTCAATATTTTCAATAAATTTAGTCTTCTCTTAGTAAAATATGATGTTCAAAGTACATAAAGAGAAAAAAATAAATAGTATGAATAAATAACTTGTAAAAAAACAATATTAATTTTACCCTGACACCGGTTACCTAAAGTGCGTAAAATTGCATGAATAACAAAATGGTACGCAAAATGAATATTAAATGGATAATTGTACTTATTTTAGTGATTTAATATATAAATGTTACATTATTCAGTATCATATACATATAATTTTATCATAAATACTTAAGATTTCTCAACACAAGCATCATGTAAGTAGCGTGATGAGGACCAAGGATTCTATTGGGTGGACAACGCAGCTCATTCCCGACCTTGCTCACTTTCCATTGTAATTTAATCATGAATTAAACAATTTTGGTTCATAATGATATATTTCTATTTAATTTATCTTATTTCTTTGGCAGTACTTGTAAGTCAACCACATTTTCTATCATTCAATTTTATTTTTCGCTACATTACGCCTAACACATTTTAGGCTTACCGTTATTGCTCGTTTAAATTTAAACATTAGTCACATGGTACTACTTGCGTCACGTGATTCATGTGAAGGCAGTGGTTAAAGTAGCAACGCGTGACGTAACCGCTGTGAGGTGTTTGCCGAAAGGTATGTACATCGTATTTTATATTGAAATATAAAAATATATATGTGTTAAAAATTATTCTATTACGTAGGTAAATGATTGGTTTATTTAAACTTTATTGCTTTTTACTTTTCTGAAAAATATCCGTTACGTCAGCGACATTGTCCAATTACATGTATACCCACGAAAATACCCGACGCAGGGATACACTGCGAAAGTTATTCTGAAAATTTAGTTTGACTGCATTTGGGTGGCTGTGACTGAATGTAGTGTGTTGGCTAGGTGTTTAAACACAATTTTTCGTAGTATGTAACCTATCTGCACACTTATCGAGGGTGCACACTGTAGTGCTTGATGGCTATACTGTTGTTAATAGTCGGAGGTTACAGTGCTTTGATTGCGTATTGTAGTTTTCGAGGCGTAGTGCCGAACTGGTCGGGGTCAAATTTCGTTATAATATAAACTGTGGAAAATCAATTGCATATTTGAGGTTTAGAATATTTACAGTCGCTTAATTTGAAGTCTAAACAGCTAATGTTGCGTTTAAATTATTACGTTAAACTGATTCCAAGCGTATTGCCCCGAGGTATAGTGATTGTAAAATCTTAGGAGCTAGGCCAGAATTCATGAGTTAGCGCACACTACCACATACCACCACAAACTTTCACAAACTACCTTTTTACATGATACCATGCTTTTTTAATTATATGTTTGTGATTTTTTATAAAATATCAAAATTACGTAAATTATTGAACATTTAGCCCGTAAAAACACACTTAATTTGAAAAGTTTGTTGTAACATTGAAAAAAAATTTCCGAAACCGCCCCAAGGGTGGTGGGGTCTGTTCAGGGGGTCAAGTCCGTCAAGGTAAAGCGCGTAACCGGGGTCCTAAAGGGGCGCGGATAGCGGGGGCCTCGATTTTGCGCTTCAGGGGTCCCAAATATGAAAATTCTGCACTATTGCCTTCAGAGCTGTCTGACCCTATTAAAACAGGTTTTTGGGGCTAAGGTCCACCTATGACCCTGAGGAAACTTACATTCGGACCCCCTGGGACCTTCTTAGGCCAAAACTGGAGAAAAAATTTTTTCGTGAAATTTTTTAACTTTGCGACAGGTGCGCGTAGGCAGAAAATGTCAGTTTTTGAGCGTAAAACTTAGCGTCACGAAACCGCCCCAAGGGTGGTGGGGTCTGTTCAGGGGGTCAAGTCCGTCAAGGTAAAGCGCGTAACCGGGGTCCTAAAGGGGCGCGGATAGCGGGGGCCTCGATTTTGCGCTTCAGGGGTCCCAAATATGAAAATTCTGCACTATTGCCTTCAGAGCTGTCTGACCCCCTTAAAACAGGTTTTTGGGGCTAAGGTCCACCTATGACCCTGAGGAAACTTACATTCGGACCCCCTGGGACCTTCTTAGGCCAAAACTGGAGAAAAAAATTTTTCGTGAAAATTTGAACTTTGCGACAGGTCCGCGTATGCAGAAAATTCAAGAAATTGCACATTTTGGTGCGGAGGATTCAGAGTCGCCAAACGGGCAGGTTGGTGGGTGGGGTTGGTCGGTGAAGTCAAATCGGTCAAGTAAACGGGCATAACCGGGGTTCGCAAGTCAAACGGGAAAGGGTGAGGCCAGGTAATGTTTCTCAATGGTTTCCTACTGTAATTAACAGGGATACTCAGCTCTATTCATCTCAGAGGTGTGAAAGCCCAGCCACGCAGGCGTTTGCGCGCTATATCCGTTGGAGATGGACCGGAACCGCCTATGAAATCCCCACTTTTGGCCTGGAAATGCCCCGGGATGACAATGTCATTGTCTCCCGGGGCATTTCCAGGCCAAAAGTGGGGATTTCATAGGCTTTTTATTTAAGCCTGGCATAAAAACTGTACTTTTTGGACAGGTGCGCGTAGGCAGAAAATGTCAGTTTTTGAGCGTAAAACTTAGCGTCACGAAACCGCCCCAAGGGTGGTGGGGTCTGTTCAGGGGGTCAAGTCCGTCAAGGTAAAGCGCGTAACCGGGGTCCTAAAGGGGCGCGGATAGCGGGGGCCTCGATTTTGCGCTTCAGGGGTCCCAAATATGAAAATTCTGCACTATTGCCTTCAGAGCTGTCTGACCCCCTTAAAACAGGTTTTTGGGGCTAAGGTCCACCTATGACCCTGAGGAAACTTACATTCGGACCCCCTGGGACCTTCTTAGGCCAAAACTGGAGAAAAAATTTTTTCGTGAAAATTTGAACTTTGCGACAGGTCCGCGTATGCAGAAAATTCAAGAAATTGCACATTTTGGTGCGGAGGATTCAGAGTCGCCAAACGGGCAGGTTGGTGGGTGGGGTTGGTCGGTGAAGTCAAATCGGTCAAGTAAACGGGCATAACCGGGGTTCGCAAGTCAAACGGGAAAGGGTGAGGCCAGGTAATGTTTCTCAATGGTTTCCTACTGTAATTAACAGGGATACTCAGCTCTATTCATCTCAGAGGTGTGAAAGCCCAGCCACGCAGGCGTTTGCGCGCTATATCCGTTGGAGATGGACCGGAACCGCCTATGAAATCCCCACTTTTGGCCTGGAAATGCCCCGGGATGACAATGTCATTGTCTCCCGGGGCATTTCCAGGCCAAAAGTGGGGATTTCATAGGCTTTTTATTTAAGCCTGGCATAAAAACTGTACTTTTTGGACAGGTGCGCGTAGGCAGAAAATGTCAGTTTTTGAGCGTAAAACTTAGCGTCACGAAACCGCCCCAAGGGTGGTGGGGTCTGTTCAGGGGGTCAAGTCCGTCAAGGTAAAGCGCGTAACCGGGGTCCTAAAGGGGCGCGGATAGCGGGGGCCTCGATTTTGCGCTTCAGGGGTCCCAAATATGAAAATTCTGCACTATTGCCTTCAGAGCTGTCTGACCCCCTTAAAACAGGTTTTTGGGGCTAAGGTCCACCTATGACCCTGAGGAAACTTACATTCGGACCCCCTGGGACCTTCTTAGGCCAAAACTGGAGAAAAAATTTTTTCGTGAAAATTTGAACTTTGCGACAGGTCCGCGTATGCAGAAAATTCAAGAAATTGCACATTTTGGTGCGGAGGATTCAGAGTCGCCAAACGGGCAGGTTGGTGGGTGGGGTTGGTCGGTGAAGTCAAATCGGTCAAGTAAACGGGCATAACCGGGGTTCGCAAGTCAAACGGGAAAGGGTGAGGCCAGGTAATGTTTCTCAATGGTTTCCTACTGTAATTAACAGGGATACTCAGCTCTATTCATCTCAGAGGTGTGAAAGCCCAGCCACGCAGGCGTTTGCGCGCTATATCCGTTGGAGATGGACCGGAACCGCCTATGAAATCCCCACTTTTGGCCTGGAAATGCCCCGGGATGACAATGTCATTGTCTCCCGGGGCATTTCCAGGCCAAAAGTGGGGATTTCATAGGCTTTTTATTTAAGCCTGGCATAAAAACTGTACTTTTTGGACAGGTGCGCGTAGGCAGAAAATGTCAGTTTTTGAGCGTAAAACTTAGCGTCACGAAACCGCCCCAAGGGTGGTGGGGTCTGTTCAGGGGGTCAAGTCCGTCAAGGTAAAGCGCGTAACCGGGGTCCTAAAGGGGCGCGGATAGCGGGGGCCTCGATTTTGCGCTTCAGGGGTCCCAAATATGAAAATTCTGCACTATTGCCTTCAGAGCTGTCTGACCCCCTTAAAACAGGTTTTTGGGGCTAAGGTCCACCTATGACCCTGAGGAAACTTACATTCGGACCCCCTGGGACCTTCTTAGGCCAAAACTGGAGAAAAAATTTTTTCGTGAAAATTTGAACTTTGCGACAGGTCCGCGTATGCAGAAAATTCAAGAAATTGCACATTTTGGTGCGGAGGATTCAGAGTCGCCAAACGGGCAGGTTGGTGGGTGGGGTTGGTCGGTGAAGTCAAATCGGTCAAGTAAACGGGCATAACCGGGGTTCGCAAGTCAAACGGGAAAGGGTGAGGCCAGGTAATGTTTCTCAATGGTTTCCTACTGTAATTAACAGGGATACTCAGCTCTATTCATCTCAGAGGTGTGAAAGCCCAGCCACGCAGGCGTTTGCGCGCTATATCCGTTGGAGATGGACCGGAACCGCCTATGAAATCCCCACTTTTGGCCTGGAAATGCCCCGGGATGACAATGTCATTGTCTCCCGGGGCATTTCCAGGCCAAAAGTGGGGATTTCATAGGCTTTTTATTTAAGCCTGGCATAAAAACTGTACTTTTTGGACAGGTGCGCGTAGGCAGAAAATGTCAGTTTTTGAGCGTAAAACTTAGCGTCACGAAACCGCCCCAAGGGTGGTGGGGTCTGTTCAGGGGGTCAAGTCCGTCAAGGTAAAGCGCGTAACCGGGGTCCTAAAGGGGCGCGGATAGCGGGGGCCTCGATTTTGCGCTTCAGGGGTCCCAAATATGAAAATTCTGCACTATTGCCTTCAGAGCTGTCTGACCCCCTTAAAACAGGTTTTTGGGGCTAAGGTCCACCTATGACCCTGAGGAAACTTACATTCGGACCCCCTGGGACCTTCTTAGGCCAAAACTGGAGAAAAAATTTTTTCGTGAAAATTTGAACTTTGCGACAGGTCCGCGTATGCAGAAAATTCAAGAAATTGCACATTTTGGTGCGGAGGATTCAGAGTCGCCAAACGGGCAGGTTGGTGGGTGGGGTTGGTCGGTGAAGTCAAATCGGTCAAGTAAACGGGCATAACCGGGGTTCGCAAGTCAAACGGGAAAGGGTGAGGCCAGGTAATGTTTCTCAATGGTTTCCTACTGTAATTAACAGGGATACTCAGCTCTATTCATCTCAGAGGTGTGAAAGCCCAGCCACGCAGGCGTTTGCGCGCTATATCCGTTGGAGATGGACCGGAACCGCCTATGAAATCCCCACTTTTGGCCTGGAAATGCCCCGGGATGACAATGTCATTGTCTCCCGGGGCATTTCCAGGCCAAAAGTGGGGATTTCATAGGCTTTTTATTTAAGCCTGGCATAAAAACTGTACTTTTTGGACAGGTGCGCGTAGGCAGAAAATGTCAGTTTTTGAGCGTAAAACTTAGCGTCACGAAACCGCCCCAAGGGTGGTGGGGTCTGTTCAGGGGGTCAAGTCCGTCAAGGTAAAGCGCGTAACCGGGGTCCTAAAGGGGCGCGGATAGCGGGGGCCTCGATTTTGCGCTTCAGGGGTCCCAAATATGAAAATTCTGCACTATTGCCTTCAGAGCTGTCTGACCCCCTTAAAACAGGTTTTTGGGGCTAAGGTCCACCTATGACCCTGAGGAAACTTACATTCGGACCCCCTGGGACCTTCTTAGGCCAAAACTGGAGAAAAAATTTTTTCGTGAAAATTTGAACTTTGCGACAGGTCCGCGTATGCAGAAAATTCAAGAAATTGCACATTTTGGTGCGGAGGATTCAGAGTCGCCAAACGGGCAGGTTGGTGGGTGGGGTTGGTCGGTGAAGTCAAATCGGTCAAGTAAACGGGCATAACCGGGGTTCGCAAGTCAAACGGGAAAGGGTGAGGCCAGGTAATGTTTCTCAATGGTTTCCTACTGTAATTAACAGGGATACTCAGCTCTATTCATCTCAGAGGTGTGAAAGCCCAGCCACGCAGGCGTTTGCGCGCTATATCCGTTGGAGATGGACCGGAACCGCCTATGAAATCCCCACTTTTGGCCTGGAAATGCCCCGGGATGACAATGTCATTGTCTCCCGGGGCATTTCCAGGCCAAAAGTGGGGATTTCATAGGCTTTTTATTTAAGCCTGGCATAAAAACTGTACTTTTTGGACAGGTGCGCATAGGCAGAAAATGTCAGTTTTTGAGCGTAAAACTTAGCGTCACGAAACCGCCCCAAGGGTGGTGGGGTCTGTTCAGGGGGTCAAGTCCGTCAAGGTAAAGCGCGTAACCGGGGTCCTAAAGGGGCGCGGATAGCGGGGGCCTCGATTTTGCGCTTCAGGGGTCCCAAATATGAAAATTCTGCACTATTGCCTTCAGAGCTGTCTGACCCCCTTAAAACAGGTTTTTGGGGCTAAGGTCCACCTATGACCCTGAGGAAACTTACATTCGGACCCCCTGGGACCTTCTTAGGCCAAAACTGGAGAAAAAAATTTTTCGTGAAAATTTGAACTTTGCAACAGGTCCGCGTATGCAGAAAATTCAAGAAATTGCACATTTTGGTGCGGAGGATTCAGAGTCGCCAAACGGGCAGGTTGGTGGGTGGGGTTGGTCGGTGAAGTCAAATCGGTCAAGTTAACAGGCATAACCGGGGTTCGCAAGTCAAACGGGAAAGGGTGAGGCCAGGTAATGTTTCTCAATGGTTTCCTACTGTAATTAACAGGGATACTCAGCTCTATTCATCTCAGAGGTGTGAAAGCCCAGCCACGCAGGCGTTTGCGCGCTATATCCGTTGGAGATGGACCGGAACCGCCTATGAAATCCCCACTTTTGGCCTGGAAATGCCCCGGGATGACAATGTCATTGTCTCCCGGGGCATTTCCAGGCCAAAAGTGGGGATTTCATAGGCTTTTTATTTAAGCCTGGCATAAAAACTGTACTTTTTGGACAGGTGCGCGTAGGCAGAAAATGTCAGTTTTTGAGCGTAAAACTTAGCGTCACGAAACCGCCCCAAGGGTGGTGGGGTCTGTTCAGGGGGTCAAGTCCGTCAAGGTAAAGCGCGTAACCGGGGTCCTAAAGGGGCGCGGATAGCGGGGGCCTCGATTTTGCGCTTCAGGGGTCCCAAATATGAAAATTCTGCACTATTGCCTTCAGAGCTGTCTGACCCCCTTAAAACAGGTTTTTGGGGCTAAGGTCCACCTATGACCCTGAGGAAACTTACATTCGGACCCCCTGGGACCTTCTTAGGCCAAAACTGGAGAAAAAATTTTTTCGTGAAAATTTGAACTTTGCGACAGGTCCGCGTATGCAGAAAATTCAAGAAATTGCACATTTTGGTGCGGAGGATTCAGAGTCGCCAAACGGGCAGGTTGGTGGGTGGGGTTGGTCGGTGAAGTCAAATCGGTCAAGTAAACGGGCATAACCGGGGTTCGCAAATCAAACGGGAAAGGGTGAGGCCAGGTAATGTTTCTCAATGGTTTCCTACTGTAATTAACAGGGATACTCAGCTCTATTCATCTCTGAGGTGTGAAAGCCCAGCCACGCAGGCGTTTGCGCGCTATATCCGTTGGAGATGGACCGGAACCGCCTATGAAATCCCCACTTTTGGCCTGGAAATGCCCCGAGATGACAATGTCATTGTCTCCCGGGGCATTTCCAGGCCAAAAGTGGGGATTTCATAGGCTTTTTATTTAAGCCTGGCATAAAAACTGTACTTTTTGGACAGGTGCGCGTAGGCAGAAAATGTCAGTTTTTGAGCGTAAAACTTAGCGTCACGAAACCGCCCCAAGGGTGGTGGGGTCTGCTCAGGGGGTCAAGTCCGTCAAGGTAAAGCGCGTAACCGGGGTCCTAAAGGGGCGCGGATAGCGGGGGCCTCGATTTTGCGCTTCAGGGGTCCCAAATATGAAAATTCTGCACTATTGCCTTCAGAGCTGTCTGACCCCCTTAAAACAGGTTTTTGGGGCTAAGGTCCACCTATGACCCTGAGGAAACTTACATTCGGACCCCCTGGGACCTTCTTAGGCCAAAACTGGAGAAAAAATTTTTTCGTGAAAATTTGAACTTTGCGACAGGTCCGCGTATGCAGAAAATTCAAGAAATTGCACATTTTGGTGCGGAGGATTCAGAGTCGCCAAACGGGCAGGTTGGTGGGTGGGGTTGGTCGGTGAAGTCAAATCGGTCAAGTAAACGGGCATAACCGGGGTTCGCAAATCTAACGGGAAAGGGTGAGGCCAGGTAATGTTTCTCAATGGTTTCCTAATGTAATTAACAGGGATACTCAGCTCTATTCATCTCTGAGGTGTGAAAGCCCAGCCACGCAGGCGTTTGCGCGCTATATCCGTTGGAAATGGACCGGAACCGCCTATGAAATCCCCACTTTTGGCCTGGAAATGCCCCGGGATGACAATGTCATTGTCTCCCGGGGCATTTCCAGGCCAAAAGTGGGGATTTCATAGGCTTTTTATTTAAGCCTGGCATAAAAACTGTACTTTTTGGACAGGTGCGCGTAGGCAGAAAATGTCAGTTTTTGAGCGTAAAACTTAGCGTCACGAAACCGCCCCAAGGGTGGTGGGGTCTGTTCAGGGGGTCAAGTCCGTCAAGGTAAAGCGCGTAACCGGGGTCCTAAAGGGGCGCGGATAGCGGGGGCCTCGATTTTGCGCTTCAGGGGTCCCAAATATGAAAATTCTGCACTATTGCCTTCAGAGCTGTCTGACACCCTTAAAACAGGTTTTTGGGGCTAAGGTCCACCTATGACCCTGAGGAAACTTACATTCGGACCCCCTGGGACCTTCTTAGGCCAAAACTGGAGAAAAAATTTTTTCGTGAAAATTTGAACTTTGCGACAGGTCCGCGTATGCAGAAAATTCAAGAAATTGCACATTTTGGTGCGGAGGATTCAGAGTCGCCAAACGGGCAGGTTGGTGGGTGGGGTTGGTCGGTGAAGTCAAATCGGTCAAGTAAACGGGCATAACCGGGGTTCGCAAGTCAAACGGGAAAGGGTGAGGCCAGGTAATGTTTCTCAATGGTTTCCTACTGTAATTAACAGGGATACTCAGCTCTATTCATCTCAGAGGTGTGAAAGCCCAGCCACGCAGGCGTTTGCGCGCTATATCCGTTGGAGATGGACCGGAACCGCCTATGAAATCCCCACTTTTGGCCTGGAAATGCCCCGGGATGACAATGTCATTGTCTCCCGGGGCATTTCCAGGCCAAAAGTGGGGATTTCATAGGCTTTTTATTTAAGCCTGGCATAAAAACTGTACTTTTTGGACAGGTGCGCGTAGGCAGAAAATGTCAGTTTTTGAGCGTAAAACTTAGCGTCACGAAACCGCCCCAAGGGTGGTGGGGTCTGTTCAGGGGGTCAAGTCCGTCAAGGTAAAGCGCGTAACCGGGGTCCTAAAGGGGCGCGGATAGCGGGGGCCTCGATTTTGCGCTTCAGGGGTCCCAAATATGAAAATTCTGCACTATTGCCTTCAGAGCTGTCTGACCCCCTTAAAACAGGTTTTTGGGGCTAAGGTCCACCTATGACCCTGAGGAAACTTACATTCGGACCCCCTGGGACCTTCTTAGGCCAAAACTGGAGAAAAAAATTTTTCGTGAAAATTTGAACTTTGCGACAGGTCCGCGTATGCAGAAAATTCAAGAAATTGCACATTTTGGTGCGGAGGATTCAGAGTCGCCAAACGGGCAGGTTGGTGGGTGGGGTTGGTCGGTGAAGTCAAATCGGTCAAGTAAACGGGCATAACCGGGGTTCGCAAGTCAAACGGGAAAGGGTGAGGCCAGGTAATGTTTCTCAATGGTTTCCTACTGTAATTAACAGGGATACTCAGCTCTATTCATCTCAGAGGTGTGAAAGCCCAGCCACGCAGGCGTTTGCGCGCTATATCCGTTGGAGATGGACCGGAACCACCTATGAAACCCCCACTTTTGGCCTGGAAATGCCCCGGGATGACAATGTCATTGTCTCCCGGGGCATTTCCAGGCCAAAAGTGGGGATTTCATAGGCTTTTTATTTAAGCCTGGCATAAAAACTGTACTTTTTGGACAGGTGCGCGTAGGCAGAAAATGTCAGTTTTTGAGCGTAAAACTTAGCGTCACGAAACCGCCCCAAGGGTGGTGGGGTCTGTTCAGGGGGTCAAGTCCGTCAAGGTAAAGCGCGTAACCGGGGTCCTAAAGGGGCGCGGATAGCGGGGGCCTCGATTTTGCGCTTCAGGGGTCCCAAATATGAAAATTCTGCACTATTGCCTTCAGAGCTGTCTGACCCCCTTAAAACAGGTTTTTGGGGCTAAGGTCCACCTATGACCCTGAGGAAACTTACATTCGGACCCCCTGGGACCTTCTTAGGCCAAAACTGGAGAAAAAATTTTTTCGTGAAAATTTGAACTTTGCGACAGGTCCGCGTATGCAGAAAATTCAAGAAATTGCACATTTTGGTGCGGAGGATTCAGAGTCGCCAAACGGGCAGGTTGGTGGGTGGGGTTGGTCGGTGAAGTCAAATCGGTCAAGTAAACGGGCATAACCGGGGTTCGCAAGTCAAACGGGAAAGGGTGAGGCCAGGTAATGTTTCTCAATGGTTTCCTACTGTAATTAACAGGGATACTCAGCTCTATTCATCTCAGAGGTGTGAAAGCCCAGCCACGCAGGCGTTTGCGCGCTATATCCGTTGGAGATGGACCGGAACCGCCTATGAAATCCCCACTTTTGGCCTGGAAATGCCCCGGGATGACAATGTCATTGTCTCCCGGGGCATTTCCAGGCCAAAAGTGGGGATTTCATAGGCTTTTTATTTAAGCCTGGCATAAAAACTGTACTTTTTGGACAGGTGCGCGTAGGCAGAAAATGTCAGTTTTTGAGCGTAAAACTTAGCGTCACGAAACCGCCCCAAGGGTGGTGGGGTCTGTTCAGGGGGTCAAGTCCGTCAAGGTAAAGCGCGTAACCGGGGTCCTAAAGGGGCGCGGATAGCGGGGGCCTCGATTTTGCGCTTCAGGGGTCCCAAATATGAAAATTCTGCACTATTGCCTTCAGAGCTGTCTGACCCCCTTAAAACAGGTTTTTGGGGCTAAGGTCCACCTATGACCCTGAGGAAACTGACATTCGGACCCCCTGGGACCTTCTTAGGCCAAAACTGGAGAAAAAAAATTTTCGTGAAAATTTGAACTTTGCGACAGGTCCGCGTATGCAGAAAATTCAAGAAATTGCACATTTTGGTGCGGAGGATTCAGAGTCGCCAAACGGGCAGGTTGGTGGGTGGGGTTGGTCGGTGAAGTCAAATCGGTCAAGTAAACGGGCATAACCGGGGTTCGCAAGTCAAACGGGAAAGGGTGAGGCCAGGTAATGTTTCTCAATGGTTTCCTACTGTAATTAACAGGGATACTCAGCTCTATTCATCTCAGAGGTGTGAAAGCCCAGCCACGCAGGCGTTTGCGCGCTATATCCGTTGGAGATGGACCGGAACCGCCTATGAAATCCCCACTTTTGGCCTGGAAATGCCCCGGGATGACAATGTCATTGTCTCCCGGGGCATTTCCAGGCCAAAAGTGGGGATTTCATAGGCTTTTTATTTAAGCCTGGCATAAAAACTGTACTTTTTGGACAGGTGCGCGTAGGCAGAAAATGTCAGTTTTTGAGCGTAAAACTTAGCGTCACGAAACCGCCCCAAGGGTGGTGGGGTCTGTTCAGGGGGTCAAGTCCGTCAAGGTAAAGCGCGTAACCGGGGTCCTAAAGGGGCGCGGATAGCGGGGGCCTCGATTTTGCGCTTCAGGGGTCCCAAATATGAAAATTCTGCACTATTGCCTTCAGAGCTGTCTGACCCCCTTAAAACAGGTTTTTGGGGCTAAGGTCCACCTATGACCCTGAGGAAACTTACATTCGGACCCCCTGGGACCTTCTTAGGCCAAAACTGGAGAAAAAATTTTTTCGTGAAAATTTGAACTTTGCGACAGGTCCGCGTATGCAGAAAATTCAAGAAATTGCACATTTTGGTGCGGAGGATTCAGAGTCGCCAAACGGGCAGGTTGGTGGGTGGGGTTGGTCGGTGAAGTCAAATCGGTCAAGTGAACGGGCATAACCGGGGTTCGCAAGTCAAACGGGAAAGGGTGAGGCCAGGTAATGTTTCTCAATGGTTTCCTACTGTAATTAACAGGGATACTCAGCTCTATTCATCTCAGAGGTGTGAAAGCCCAGCCACGCAGGCGTTTGCGCGCTATATCCGTTGGAGATGGACCGGAACCGCCTATGAAATCCCCACTTTTGGCCTGGAAATGCCCCGGGATGACAATGTCATTGTCTCCCGGGGCATTTCCAGGCCAAAAGTGGGGATTTCATAGGCTTTTTATTTAAGCCTGGCATAAAAACTGTACTTTTTGGACAGGTGCGCGTAGGCAGAAAATGTCAGTTTTTGAGCGTAAAACTTAGCGTCACGAAACCGCCCCAAGGGTGGTGGGGTCTGTTCAGGGGGTCAAGTCCGTCAAGGTAAAGCGCGTAACCGGGGTCCTAAAGGGGCGCGGATAGCGGGGGCCTCGATTTTGCGCTTCAGGGGTCCCAAATATGAAAATTCTGCACTATTGCCTTCAGAGCTGTCTGACCCCCTTAAAACAGGTTTTTGGGGCTAAGGTCCACCTATGACCCTGAGGAAACTTACATTCGGTCCCCCTGGGACCTTCTTAGGCCAAAACTGGAGAAAAAAATTTTTCGTGAAAATTTGAACTTTGCGACAGGTCCGCGTATGCAGAAAATTCAAGAAATTGCACATTTTGGTGCAGAGGATTCAGAGTCGCCAAACGGGCAGGTTGGTGGGTGGGGTTGGTCGGTGAAGTCAAATCGGTCAAGTAAACGGGCATAACCGGGGTTCGCAAGTCAAACGGGAAAGGGTGAGGCCAGGTAATGTTTCTCAATGGTTTCCTACTGTAATTAACAGGGATACTCAGCTCTATTCATCTCAGAGGTGTGAAAGCCCAGCCACGCAGGCGTTTGCGCGCTATATCCGTTGGAGATGGACCGGAACCGCCTATGAAATCCCCACTTTTGGCCTGGAAATGCCCCGGGATGACAATGTCATTGTCTCCCGGGGCATTTCCAGGCCAAAAGTGGGGATTTCATAGGCTTTTTATTTAAGCCTGGCATAAAAACTGTACTTTTTGGACAGGTGCGCGTAGGCAGAAAATGTCAGTTTTTGAGCGTAAAACTTAGCGTCACGAAACCGCCCCAAGGGTGGTGGGGTCTGTTCAGGGGGTCAAGTCCGTCAAGGTAAAGCGCGTAACCGGGGTCCTAAAGGGGCGCGGATAGCGGGGGCCTCGATTTTGCGCTTCAGGGGTCCCAAATATGAAAATTCTGCACTATTGCCTTCAGAGCTGTCTGACCCCCTTAAAACAGGTTTTTGGGGCTAAGGTCCACCTATGACCCTGAGGAAACTTACATTCGGACCCCCTGGGACCTTCTTAGGCCAAAACTGGAGAAAAATTTTTTTTGTGAAAATTTGAACTTTGCGACAGGTCCGCGTAAGCAGAAAATTCAAGAAATTGCACATTTTGGTGCGGAGGATTCAGAGTCGCCAAACGGGCAGGTTGGTGGGTGGGGTAGGTCGGTGAAGTCAAATCGGTCAAGTAAACGGGCATAACCGGGGTTCGCAAGTCAAACGGGAAAGGGTGAGGCCAGGTAATGTTTCTCAATGGTTTCCTACTGTAATTAACAGGGATACTCAGCTCTATTCATCTCAGAGGTGTGAAAGCCCAGCCACGCAGGCGTTTGCGCGCTATATCCGTTGGAGATGGACCGGAACCGCAATGTCATTGTCTCCCGGGGCATTTCCAGGCCAAAAGTGGGGATTTCATAGGCTTTTTATTTAAGCCTGGCATAAAAACTGTACTTTTTGGACAGGTGCGCGTAGGCAGAAAATGTCAGTTTTTGAGCGTAAAACTTAGCGTCACGAAACCGCCCCAAGGGTGGTGGGGTCTGTTCAGGGGGTCAAGTCCGTCAAGGTAAAGCGCGTAACCGGGGTCCTAAAGGGGCGCGGATAGCGGGGGCCTCGATTTTGCGCTTCAGGGGTCCCAAATATGAAAATTCTGCACTATTGCCTTCAGAGCTGTCTGACCCCCTTAAAACAGGTTTTTGGGGCTAAGGTCCACCTATGACCCTGAGGAAACTTACATTCGGACCCCCTGGGACCTTCTTAGGCCAAAACTGGAGAAAAAATTTTTTCGTGAAAATTTGAACTTTGCGACAGGTCCGCGTATGCAGAAAATTCAAGAAATTGCACATTTTGGTGCGGAGGATTCAGAGTCGCCAAACGGGCAGGTCGGTGGGTGGGGTTGGTCGGTGAAGTCAAATCGGTCAAGTAAACGGGCATAACCGGGGTTCGCAAGTCAAACGGGAAAGGGTGAGGCCAGGTAATGTTTCTCAATGGTTTCCTACTGTAATTAACAGGGATACTCAGCTCTATTCATCTCAGAGGTGTGAAAGCCCAGCCACGCAGGCGTTTGCGCGCTATATCCGTTGGAGATGGACCGGAACCGCCTATGAAATCCCCACTTTTGGCCTGGAAATGCCCCGGGATGACAATGTCATTGTCTCCCGGGGCATTTCCAGGCCAAAAGTGGGGATTTCATAGGCTTTTTATTTAAGCCTGGCATAAAAACTGTACTTTTTGGACAGGTGCGCGTAGGCAGAAAATGTCAGTTTTTGAGCGTAAAACTTAGCGTCACGAAACCGCCCCAAGGGTGGTGGGGTCTGTTCAGGGGGTCAAGTCCGTCAAGGTAAAGCGCGTAACCGGGGTCCTAAAGGGGCGCGGATAGCGGGGGCCTCGATTTTGCGCTTCAGGGGTCCCAAATATGAAAATTCTGCACTATTGCCTTCAGAGCTGTCTGACCCCCTTAAAACAGGTTTTTGGGGCTAAGGTCCACCTATGACCCTGAGGAAACTTACATTCGGACCCCCTGGGACCTTCTTAGGCCAAAACTGGAGAAAAAATTTTTTCGTGAAAATTTGAACTTTGCGACAGGTCCGCGTATGCAGAAAATTCAAGAAATTGCACATTTTGGTGCGGAGGATTCAGAGTCGCCAAACGGGCAGGTTGGTGGGTGGGGTTGGTCGGTGAAGTCAAATCGGTCAAGTGAACGGGCATAACCGGGGTTCGCAAGTCAAACGGGAAAGGGTGAGGCCAGGTAATGTTTCTCAATGGTTTCCTACTGTAATTAACAGGGATACTCAGCTCTATTCATCTCAGAGGTGTGAAAGCCCAGCCACGCAGGCGTTTGCGCGCTATATCCGTTGGAGATGGACCGGAACCGCAATGTCATTGTCTCCCGGGGCATTTCCAGGCCAAAAGTGGGGATTTCATAGGCTTTTTATTTAAGCCTGGCATAAAAACTGTACTTTTTGGACAGGTGCGCGTAGGCAGAAAATGTCAGTTTTTGAGCGTAAAACTTAGCGTCACGAAACCGCCCCAAGGGTGGTGGGGTCTGTTCAGGGGGTCAAGTCCGTCAAGGTAAAGCGCGTAACCGGGGTCCTAAAGGGGCGCGGATAGCGGGGGCCTCGATTTTGCGCTTCAGGGGTCCCAAATATGAAAATTCTGCACTATTGCCTTCAGAGCTGTCTGACCCCCTTAAAACAGGTTTTTGGGGCTAAGGTCCACCTATGACCCTGAGGAAACTTACATTCGGACCCCCTGGGACCTTCTTAGGCCAAAACTGGAGAAAAAATTTTTTCGTGAAAATTTGAACTTTGCGACAGGTCCGCGTATGCAGAAAATTCAAGAAATTGCACATTTTGGTGCGGAGGATTCAGAGTCGCCAAACGGGCAGGTTGGTGGGTGGGGTTGGTCGGTGAAGTCAAATCGGTCAAGTAAACGGGCATAACCGGGGTTCGCAAGTCAAACGGGAAAGGGTGAGGCCAGGTAATGTTTCTCAATGGTTTCCTACTGTAATTAACAGGGATACTCAGCTCTATTCATCTCAGAGGTGTGAAAGCCCAGCCACGCAGGCGTTTGCGCGCTATATCCGTTGGAGATGGACCGGAACCGCCTATGAAATCCCCACTTTTGGCCTGGAAATGCCCCGGGATGACAATGTCATTGTCTCCCGGGGCATTTCCAGGCCAAAAGTGGGGATTTCATAGGCTTTTTATTTAAGCCTGGCATAAAAACTGTACTTTTTGGACAGGTGCGCGTAGGCAGAAAATGTCAGTTTGAGCGTAAAACTTAGCGTCACGAAACCGCCCCAAGGGTGGTGGGGTCTGTTCAGGGGGTCAAGTCCGTCAAGGTAAAGCGTGTAACCGGGGTCCTAAAGGGGCGCGGATAGCGGGGGCCTCGATTTTGCGCTTCAGGGGTCCCAAATATGAAAATTCTACACTATTGCCTTCAGAGCTGTCTGACCCCCTTAAAACAGGTTTTTGGGGCTAAGGTCCACCTATGACCCTGAGGAAACTTACATTCGGACCCCCTGGGACCTTCTTAGGCCAAAACTGGAGAAAAAATTTTTTCGTGAAAATTTGAACTTTGCGACAGGTCCGCGTATGCAGAAAATTCAAGAAATTGCACATTTTGGTGCGGAGGATTCAGAGTCGCCAAACGGGCAGGTTGGTGGGTGGGGTTGGTCGGTGAAGTCAAATCGGTCAAGTAAACGGGCATAACCGGGGTTCGCAAGTCAAACGGGAAAGGGTGAGGCCAGGTAATGTTTCTCAATGGTTTCCTACTGTAATTAACAGGGATACTCAGCTCTATTCATCTCAGAGGTGTGAAAGCCCAGCCACGCAGGCGTTTGCGCGCTATATCTGTTGGAGATGGACCGGAACCACCTATGAAATCCCCACTTTTGGCCTGGAAATGCCCCGGGATGACAATGTCATTGTCTCCCGGGGCATTTTCCAGGCCAAAAGTGGGGATTTCATAGGCTTTTTATTTAAGCCTGGCATAAAAACTGTACTTTTTGGACAGGTGCGCGTAGGCAGAAAATGTCAGTTTTTGAGCGTAAAACTTAGCGTCACGAAACCGCCCCAAGGGTGGTGGGGTCTGTTCAGGGGGTCAAGTCCGTCAAGGTAAAGCGCGTAACCGGGTCCTAAAGGGGCGCGGATAGCGGGGGCCTCGATTTTGCGCTTCAGGGGTCCCAAATATGAAAATTCTGCACTATTGTCTTCAGAGCTGTCTGACCCCCTTAAAACAGGTTTTTGGGGCTAAGGTCCACCTATGACCCTGAGGAAACTTACATTCGGACCCCCTGGGACCTTCTTAGGCCAAAACTGGAGAAAAAATTTTTTCGTGAAAATTTGAACTTTGCGACAGGTCCGCGTATGCAGTAAATTCAAGAAATTGCACATTTTGGTGCGGAGGATTCAGAGTCGCCAAACGGGCAGGTTGGTGGGTGGGGTTGGTCGGTGAAGTCAAATCGGTCAAGTAAACGGGCATAACCGGGGTTCGCAAGTCAAACGGGAAAGGGTGAGGCCAGGTAATGTTTCTCAATGGTTTCCTACTGTAATTAACAGGGATCCTCAGCTCTATTCATCTCAGAGGTGTGAAAGCCCAACCACGCAGGCGTTTGCGCGCTATATCCGTTGGAGATGGACCGGAACCGCCTATGAAATCCCCACTTTTGGCCTGGAAATGCCCCGGGATGACAATGTCATTGTCTCCCGGGGCATTTCCAGGCCAAAAGTGGGGATTTCATAGGCTTTTTATTTAAGCCTGGCATAAAAACTGTACTTTTTGGACAGGTGCGCGTAGGCAGAAAATGTCAGTTTTTGAGCGTAAAACTTAGCGTCACGAAACCGCCCCAAGGGTGGTGGGGTCTGTTCAGGGGGTCAAGTCCGTCAAGGTAAAGCGCGTAACCGGGGTCCTAAAGGGGCGCGGATAGCGGGGGCCTCGATTTTGCGCTTCAGGGGTCCCAAATATGAAAATTCTGCACTATTGCCTTCAGAGCTGTCTGACCCCCTTAAAACAGGTTTTTGGGGCTAAGGTCCACCTATGACCCTGAGGAAACTTACATTCGGACCCCCTGGGACCTTCTTAGGCCAAAACTGGAGAAAAATTTTTTTCGTGAAAATTTGAACTTTGCGACAGGTCCGCGTATGCAGAAAATTCAAGAAATTGCACATTTTGGTGCGGAGGATTCAGAGTCGCCAAACGGGCAGGTTGGTGGGTGGGGTTGGTCGGTGAAGTCAAATCGGTCAAGTAAACGGGCATAACCGGGGTTCGCAAGTCAAACGGGAAAGGGTGAGGCCAGGTAATGTTTCTCAATGGTTTCCTACTGTAATTAACAGGGATACTCAGCTCTATTATAATAATAATAATAATAATAATAATAACGACTTTATTTATTGTGGATAACATATTTGGTGAACACCAATTTTCAATATGGTCCACACAGATATTTACAGTGTACATACATAATAACAATAGCAACGAGAAACAAAAGTTTAGATTCATTATTATACATACTGAAATTGATAGGCAAATTAAGAGTTTGAATATATAAACATACATGAAACGTAATCAAGTATCATAAAAGGAGACAGTTCATGAAATATGTGAATTTATCATTCTAATTGACATGATTATTGTAAACTAATGTGGTATATACAAACATTTTTTAATGATAAAATAACATATATTTACATAGCACAACCAGAGTACTTCCACCTAAGATAGTTAGTCTTAAACTTACTAAGAGAATCTGACTTTCGAACATAGAAAGGAATTGAATTCCAAATCACAGGGCCAGAATAACTGAGGGATTTACGAAAAAATTCTAGTTTAGGTTTTGGGACAGAAATTATTTCTTGGTCATGAGATCTAAGAGTATGGCCATGATTGGGGTTTTGAGAGTGAAACAAGGAGCATAAATAATCTGGACCACTATTATTCAGGGATTTAAACATAAGTATTGCTTTTTTGTAAATGATTCTATCTGGGAAAAGCATCCATTTAAGTTCCTTAAAGAGGTCAGCTGAGGGAGTTGTTAAATCTTGATCTAAAATAATTCTTGCTGCCCTTTTTTGAAATTTTATAACAGTATCTAATAGTTCAGTACTGCAGTTTCCCCAAATAGTGCAACAGTAGTCTAGATGGGGCAGAATATAAGCATTGAAAAATAATTTACGGGAGTGAATACTTAGAAAAGTTTTAATACGTAGTAGAAGGTATAAATTAATATTACATACTTTAAGTGTTTTTTCAACTTGAAACTTCCAGTTAAGATTATGGTCAACATTTACTCCTAACAGCTTTTCAGTAGTAGAGTACATCAAATTTTGGTCTTTCATTTGTAAAGGATTTATATTTGTGTGAGTTAAAACTCTATTATTATTTGCAGATGTGGATATGAACATTGCCTTAGTTTTAGACACATTTGGTAGCATGGAATTTTGTTCACACCATTTGGAAACGATATCAATATTTGTTTGAAGTTCATTATGTACTTCACTTAGGGTTTTACCTTTTGCAGACAAAGTTGTATCATCAGCAAACATATCAACATTAGAGTGTTGTATATGTAGCGGTAAATCATTTATATATAAAATGAATAGTATTGGGCCAAGAACTGAGCCTTGGGGGACTCCCGCTGTTATTTCTTGGGCATCAGATAAACTTCCTGATACACAAACTTTTTGGGTGCGATTAGTTAAGTATGACTTAAACCATTCAATTGTGGAGTTGCTGAAGTGGTAGAGTTTAAGTTTACTTAAAAGTAGTGAATGATTAACAAGATCAAAAGCTTTGGTCAGGTCTAGAAATATTGTTCCTACATAGTTCTTGTCATTGATTGATGTAATCCAGTCATCTATAATAGAGGTAAGGGCTGTCTCACATGAATGATTTGGGCGAAACCCAGATTGTTTTGAATGAAGAAGTTTATTTTCTTCTAAAAATGTTTGCACATAACTTGATACATGTTTTTCAAAGATTTTGGATAAAACTGGCAATACAGATATTGGCCTGTAGTTATTTTTATCAGATTTTGAACCTTTTTTAAAGATAGGAGTTATTTTTGCTTCTTTAAATTTAGAGGGGAATTTACATCTAATGATACTGAGATTAATTATTTTAGTTAGGGGTTTTGCTATGACAGTAGAACTAACTTTAAGAATTTTAGGACCAATATCATCTAGACCTGTAGATTTGGTGTCATCCAAAGCTTTTAGTTCTTTAATAATAACATTTTCTGTAACTAAAGGTATATCAAAAATCTCTTGATCAATTTTACTATCAACAAAATGTTTGACAATTTCATTTTCCAGTATGTTTTACTCGTAAATCTTCTCATAGATTTGAAAATGGCCCCTTGCATTCAACCATCCAATATCGTTCATATAAGAATTTCAATGAAGATACTTTCGTTTTGGATTTGCAAAATCAACCCTGGTCTGTTCTTGACATATATGATGATCCTGATGATGCCCTAGATTACTTTCTTAAATTGTTTACTGATATAATGAATCTTCATCTTCCAAAGAAATTAAAACGAGTTAAATTTAAACAACAACCAGATTGGTTCAACTCAGAAATAGCTGATGCAATCAGAGCAAAAAATCATGCCAAAAAAGTAGGAAATGAAGATCAATTTAAATACTGGAGACAAAAAGTTAAAACAATTTCTTATACATCAAAGAAGGCATTTTATTCTAAAACAATTAATGATTGCAAGAAAAATACTAAATTATTATGGAAGAACATCAAAGAAATATCAGGAAAAGAAACAAATCATCAAACTAATTTCATTAATGATGATCATGGAGACCCAATTTTAGATCCTTTTACCACAGCACAAACTTTTAATTCATTTTTTGCTAATATATTTAAAATGGTTCCTATTCATCTCAGAGGTGTGAAAGCCCAGCCACGCAGGCGTTTGCGCGCTATATCCGTTGGAGATGGACCGGAACCGCCTATGAAATCCCCACTTTTGGCCTGGAAATGCCCCGGGATGACAATGTCATTGTCTCCCGGGGCATTTCCAGGCCAAAAGTGGGGATTTCATAGGCTTTTTATTTAAGCCTGGCATAAAAACTGTACTTTTTGGACAGGTGCGCGTAGGCAGAAAATGTCAGTTTTTGAGCGTAAAACTTAGCGTCACGAAACCGCCCCAAGGGTGGTGGGGTCTGTTCAGGGGGTCAAGTCCGTCAAGGTAAAGCGCGTAACCGGGGTCCTAAAGGGGCGCGGATAGCGGGGGCCTCGATTTTGCGCTTCAGGGGTCCCAAATATGAAAATTCTGCACTATTGCCTCAGAGCTGTCTGACCCCCTTAAAACAGGTTTTTGGGGCTAAGGTCCACCTATGACCCTGAGGAAACTTACATTCGGACCCCCTGGGACCTTCTTAGGCCAAAACTGGAGAAAAAATTTTTTCGTGAAAATTTGAACTTTGCGACAGGTCCGCGTATGCAGAAAATTCAAGAAATTGCACATTTTGGTGCGGAGGATTCAGAGTCGCCAAACGGGCAGGTTGGTGGGTGGGGTTGGTTGGTGAAGTCAAATCGGTCAAGTAAACGGGCATAACCGGGGTTCGCAAGTCAAACGGGAAAGGGTGAGGCCAGGTAATGTTTCTCAATGGTTTCCTACTGTAATTAACAGGGATACTCAGCTCTATTCATCTCAGAGGTGTGAAAGCCCAGCCACGCAGGCGTTTGCGCGCTATATCCGTTGGAGATGGACCGGAACCGCCTATGAAATCCCCACTTTTGGCCTGGAAATGCCCCGGGAGACAATGACATTGTCAAAAGTGGGGATTTCATAGGCTTTTTATTTAAGCCTGGCATAAAAACTGTACTTTTTGGACAGGTGCGCGTAGGCAGAAAATGTCAGTTTTCGAGCGTAAAACTTAGCGTCACGAAACCGCCCCAAGGGTGGTGGGGTCTGTTCAGGGGGTCAAGTCCGTCAAGGTAAAGCGCGTAACCGGGGTCCTAAAGGGGCGCGGATAGCGGGGGCCTCGATTTTGCGCTTCAGGGGTCCCAAATATGAAAATTCTGCACTATTGCCTTCAGAGCTGTCTGACCCCCTTAAAACAGGTTTTTGGGGCTAAGGTCCACCTATGACCCTGAGGAAACTTACATTCGGACCCCCTGGGACCTTCTTAGGCCAAAACTGGAGAAAAATTCTTTTCGTGAAATTTTGAACTTTGCGACAGGTCCGCGTATGCAGAAAATTCAAGAAATTGCACATTTTCGTGCGGAGGATTCAGAGTCGCCAAACGGGCAGGTTGGTGGGTGGGGTTGGTCGGTGAAGTCAAATCGGTCAAGTAAACGGGCATAACCGGGGTTCGCAAGTCAAACGGGAAAGGGTGAGGCCAGGTAATGTTTCTCAATGGTTTCCTACTGTAATTAACAGGGATACTCAGCTCTATTCATCTCAGAGGTGTGAAAGCCCAGCCACGCAGGCGTTTGCGCGCTATATCCGTTGGAGATGGACCGGAACCGCCTATGAAATCCCCACTTTTGGCCTGGAAATGCCCCGGGATGACAATGTCATTGTCTCCCGGGGCATTTCCAGGCCAAAAGTGGGGATTTCATAGGCTTTTTATTTAAGCCTGGCATAAAAACTGTACTTTTTGGACAGGTGCGCGTAGGCAGAAAATGTCAGTTTTTGAGCGTAAAACTTAGCGTCACGAAACCGCCCCAAGGGTGGTGGGGTCTGTTCAGGGGGTCAAGTCCGTCAAGGTAAAGCGCGTAACCGGGGTCCTAAAGGGGCGCGGATAGCGGGGGCCTCGATTTTGCGCTTCAGGGGTCCCAAATATGAAAATTCTGCACTATTGCCTTCAGAGCTGTCTGACCCCCTTAAAACAGGTTTTTGGGGCTAAGGTCCACCTATGACCCTGAGGAAACTTACATTCGGACCCCCTGGGACCTTCTTAGGCCAAAACTGGAGAAAAAATTTTTTCGTGAAAATTTGAACTTTGCGACAGGTCCGCGTATGCAGAAAATTCAAGAAATTGCACATTTTGGTGCGGAGGATTCAGAGTCGCCAAACGGGCAGGTTGGTGGGTGGGGTTGGTCGGTGAAGTCAAATCGGTCAAGTAAACGGGCATAACCGGGGTTCGCAAGTCAAACGGGAAAGGGTGAGGCCAGGTAATGTTTCTCAATGGTTTCCTACTGTAATTAACAGGGATACTCAGCTCTATTCATCTCAGAGGTGTGAAAGCCCAGCCACGCAGGCGTTTGCGCGCTATATCCGTTGGAGATGGACCGGAACCGCCTATGAAATCCCCACTTTTGGCCTGGAAATGCCCCGAGATGACAATGTCATTGTCTCCCGGGCATTTCCAGGCCAAAAGTGGGGATTTCATAGGCTTTTTATTTAAGCCTGGCATAAAAACTGTACTTTTTGGACAGGTGCGCGTAGGCAGAAAATGTCAGTTTTTGAGCGTAAAACTTAGCGTCACGAAACCGCCCCAAGGGTGGTGGGGTCTGTTCAGGGGGTCAAGTCCGTCAAGGTAAAGCGCGTAACCGGGGTCCTAAAGGGGCGCGGATAGCGGGGGCCTCGATTTTGCGCTTCAGGGGTCCCAAATATGAAAATTCTGCACTATTGCCTTCAGAGCTGTCTGACCCCCTTAAAACAGGTTTTTGGGGCTAAGGTCCACCTATGACCCTGAGGAAACTTACATTCGGACCCCCTGGGACCTTCTTAGGCCAAAACTGGAGAAAAAATTTTTTCGTGAAAATTTGAACTTTGCGACAGGTCCGCGTATGCAGAAAATTCAAGAAATTGCACATTTTGGTGCGGAGGATTCAGAGTCGCCAAACGGGCAGGTTGGTGGGTGGGGTTGGTCGGTGAAGTCAAATCGGTCAAGTAAACGGGCATAACCGGGGGTTCGCAAGTCAAACGGGAAAGGGTGAGGCCAGGTAATGTTTCTCATTGGTTTCCTAATGTAATTAACAGGGATACTCAGCTCTATTCATCTCTGAGGTGTGAAAGCCCAGCCACGCAGGCGTTTGCGCGCTATATCCGTTGGAGATGGACCGGAACCGCCTATGAAATCCCCACTTTTGGCCTGGAAATGCCCCGGGATGACAATGTCATTGTCTCCCGGGGCATTTCCAGGCCAAAAGTGGGGATTTCATAGGCTTTTTATTTAAGCCTGGCATAAAAACTGTACTTTTTGGACAGGTGCGCGTAGGCAGAAAATGTCAGTTTTGAGCGTAAAACTTAGCGTCACGAAACCGCCCCAAGGGTGGTGGGGTCTGTTCAGGGGGTCAAGTCCATCAAGGTAAAGCGCGTAACCGGGGTCCTAAATGGGCGCGGATAGCGGGGGCCTCGATTTTGCGCTTCAGGGGTCCCAAATATGAAAATTCTGCACTATTGCCTTCAGAGCTGTCTGACCCCCTTAAAACAGGTTTTTGGGGCTAAGGTCCACCTATGACCCTGAGGAAACTTACATTCGGACCCCCTGGGACCTTCTTAGGCCAAAACTGGAGAAAAAATTTTTTCGTGAAAATTTGAACTTTGCGACAGGTCCGCGTATGCAGAAAATTCAAGAAATTGCACATTTTGGTGCGGAGGATTCAGAGTCGCCAAACGGGCAGGTTGGTGGGTGGGGTTGGTCGGTGAAGTCAAATCGGTCAAGTAAACGGGCATAACCGGGGTTCGCAAGTCAAACGGGAAAGGGTGAGGCCAGGTAATGTTTCTCATTGGTTTCCTAATGTAATTAACAGGGATACTCAGCTCTATTCATCTCTGAGGTGTGAAAGCCCAGCCACGCAGGCGTTTGCGCGCTATATCCGTTGGAGATGGACCGGAACCGCCTATGAAATCCCCACTTTTGGCCTGGAAATGCCCCGGGATGACAATGTCATTGTCTCCCGGGGCATTTCCAGGCCAAAAGTGGGGATTTCATAGGCTTTTTATTTAAGCCTGGCATAAAAACTGTACTTTTTGGACAGGTGCGCGTAGGCAGAAAATGTCAGTTTTTGAGCGTAAAACTTAGCGTCACGAAACCGCCCCAAGGGTGGTGGGGTCTGTTCAGGGGGTCAAGTCCATCAAGGTAAAGCGCGTAACCGGGGTCCTAAAGGGGCGCGGATAGCGGGGGCCTCGATTTTGCGCTTCAGGGGTCCCAAATATGAAAATTCTGCACTATTGCCTTCAGAGCTGTCTGACCCCCTTAAAACAGGTTTTTGGGGCTAAGGTCCACCTATGACCCTGAGGAAACTTACATTCGGACCCCCTGGGACCTTCTTAGGCCAAAACTGGAGAAAAAATTTTTTCGTGAAAATTTGAACTTTGCGACAGGTCCGCGTATGCAGAAAATTCAAGAAATTGCACATTTTGGTGCGGAGGATTCAGAGTCGCCAAACGGGCAGGTTGGTGGGTGGGGTTGGTCGGTGAAGTCAAATCGGTCAAGTAAACGGGCATAACCGGGGTTCGCAAGTCAAACGGGAAAGGGTGAGGCCAGGTAATGTTTCTCAATGGTTTCCTACTGTAATTAACAGGGATACTCAGCTCTATTCATCTCAGAGGTGTGAAAGCCCAGCCACGCAGGCGTTTGCGCGCTATATCCGTTGGAGATGGACCGGAACCGCCTATGAAATCCCCACTTTTGGCCTGGAAATGCCCCGGGATGACAATGTCATTGTCTCCCGGGGCATTTCCAGGCCAAAAGTGGGGATTTCATAGGCTTTTTATTTAAGCCTGGCATAAAAACTGTACTTTTTGGACAGGTGCGCGTAGGCAGAAAATGTCAGTTTTTGAGCGTAATACTTAGCGTCACGAAACCGCCCCAAGGGTGGTGGGGTCTGTTCAGGGGGTCAAGTCCGTCAAGGTAAAGCGCGTAACCGGGGTCCTAAAGGGGCGCGGAAAGCGGGAGCCTCGATTTTGCGCTTCAGGGGGTCCCAAATATGAAAATTCTGCACTATTGCCTTCAGAGCTGTCTGACCCCCTTAAAACAGGTTTTTGGGGCTAAGGTCCACCTATGACCCTGAGGAAACTTACATTCGGACCCCCTGGGACCTTCTTAGGCCAAAACTGGAGAAAAAAATTTTTCGTGAAAATTTGAACTTTGCGACAGGTCCGCGTATGCAGAAAATTCAAGAAATTGCACATTTTGGTGCGGAGGATTCAGAGTCGCCAAACGGGCAGGTTGGTGGGTGGGGTTGGTCGGTGAAGTCAAATCGGTCTAGTAAACGGGCATAACCGGGGTTCGCAAGTCAAACGGGAAAGGGTGAGGCCAGGTAATGTTTCTCAATGGTTTCCTACTGTAATTAACAGGGATACTCAGCTCTATTCATCTCAGAGGTGTGAAAGCCCAGCCACGCAGGCGTTTGCGCGCTATATCCGTTGGAGATGGACCGGAACCGCCTATGAAATCCCCACTTTTGGCCTGGAAATGCCCCGGGATGACAATGTCATTGTCTCCCGGGGCATTTCCAGGCCAAAAGTGGGGATTTCATAGGCTTTTTATTTAAGCCTGGCATAAAAACTGTACTTTTTGGACAGGTGCGCGTAGGCAGAAAATGTCAGTTTTTGAGCGTAAAACTTAGCGTCACGAAACCGCCCCAAGGGTGGTGGGGTCTGTTCAGGGGGTCAAGTCCGTCAAGGTAAAGCGCGTAACCGGGTTCCTAAAGGGGGCGCGGATAGCGGGGGCCTCGATTTTGCGCTTCAGGGGTCCCAAATATGAAAATTCTGCACTATTGCCTTCAGAGCTGTCTGACCCCTTTAAAACAGGTTTTTGGGGCTAAGGTCCACCTATGACCCTGAGGAAACTTACATTCGGACCCCCTGGGACCTTCTTAGGCCAAAACTGGAGAAAAAATTTTTTCGTGAAAATTTGAACTTTGCGACAGGTCTGCGTATGCAGAAAATTCAAGAAATTGCACATTTTGGTGCGGAGGATTCAGAGTCGCCATACGGGCAGGTTGGTGGGTGGGGTTGGTCGGTGAAGTCAAATCGGTCAAGTAAACGGGCATAACCGGGGTTCGCAAGTCAAACGGGAAAGGGTGAGGCCAGGTAATGTTTCTCAATGGTTTCCTACTGTAATTA
>CM046295.1:17000712-17072233 GCA_025267735.1 Mactra quadrangularis | reverse complement strand
AAAACCTGTTTTAAGGGGGTCAGACAGCTCTGAAGGCAATAGTGCAGAATTTTCATATTTGGGACCCCTGAAGCGCAAAATCGAGGCCCCCGCTATCCGCGCCCCTTTAGGACCCCGGTTACGCGCTTTACCTTGACGGACTTGACCCCCTGAACAGACCCCACCACCCTTGGGGCGGTTTCGTGACGCTAAGTTTTACGCTCAAAAACTGACATTTTCTGCCTACGCGCACCTGTCGCAAAGTTCAAAATTTCACGAAAAAATTTTTTCTCCAGTTTTGGCCTAAGAAGGTCCCAGGGGGTCCGAATGTAAGTTTCCTCAGGGTCATAGGTTGACCTTAGCCCCAAAAACCTGTTTTAAGGGGGTCAGACAGCTCTGAAGGCAATAGTGCAGAATTTTCATATTTGGGACCCCTGAAGCGCAAAATCGAGGCCCCCGCTATCCGCGCCCCTTTAGGACCCCGGTTACGCGCTTTACCTTGACGGACTTGACCCCCTGAACAGACCCCACCACCCTTGGGGCGGTTTCGTGACGCTAAGTTTTACGCTCAAAAACTGACATTTTCTGCCTACGCGCACCTGTCCAAAAAGTACAGTTTTTATGCCAGGCTTAAATAAAAAGCCTATGAAATCCCCACTTTTGGCCTGGAAATGCCCCGGGAGACAATGACATTGTCTCCCGGGGCATTTCCAGGCCAAAAGTGGGGATTTCATAGGCGGTTCCGGTCCATCTCCAACGGATATAGCGCGCAAACGCCTGCGTGGCTGGGCTTTCACACCTCTGAGATGAATAGAGCTGAGTATCCCTGTTAATTACAGTAGGAAACCATTGAGAAACATTACCTGGCCTCACCCTTTCCCGTTTGACTTGCGAACCCCGGTTATGCCCGTTTACTTGACCGATTTGACTTCACCGACCAACCCCACCCACCAACCTGCCCGTTTGGCGACTCTGAATCCTCCGCACCAAAATGTGCAATTTCTTGAATTTTCTGCATACGCGGACCTGTCGCAAAGTTCAAAATTTCACGAAAAATTTTTTTCTCCAGTTTTGGCCTAAGAAGGTCCCAGGGGGTCCGAATGTAAGTTTCCTCAGGGTCATAGGTGGACCTTAGCCCCAAAAACCTGTTTTAAGGGGGTCAGACAGCTCTGAAGGCAATAGTGCAGAATTTTCATATTTGGGACCCCTGAAGCGCAAAATCGAGGCCCCCGCTATCCGCGCCCCTTTAGGACCCCGGTTACGCGCTTTACCTTGACGGACTTGACCCCCTGAACAGACCCCACCACCCTTGGGGCGGTTTCGTGACGCTAAGTTTTACGCTCAAAAACTGACATTTTCTGCCTACGCGCACCTGTCGCAAAGTTCAAAATTTCACGAAAAAATTTTTTCTCCAGTTTTGGCCTAAGAAGGTCCCAGGGGGTCCGAATGTAAGTTTCCTCAGGGTCATAGGTTGACCTTAGCCCCAAAAACCTGTTTTAAGGGGGTCAGACAGCTCTGAAGGCAATAGTGCAGAATTTTCATATTTGGGACCCCTGAAGCGCAAAATCGAGGCCCCCGCTATCCGCGCCCCTTTAGGACCCCGGTTACGCGCTTTACCTTGACGGACTTGACCCCCTGAACAGACCCCACCACCCTTGGGGCGGTTTCGTGACGCTAAGTTTTACGCTCAAAAACTGACATTTTCTGCCTACGCGCACCTGTCCAAAAAGTACAGTTTTTATGCCAGGCTTAAATAAAAAGCCTATGAAATCCCCACTTTTGGCCTGGAAATGCCCCGGGAGACAATGACATTGTCTCCCGGGGCATTTCCAGGCCAAAAGTGGGGATTTCATAGGCGGTTCCGGTCCATCTCCAACGGATATAGCGCGCAAACGCCTGCGTGGCTGGGCTTTCACACCTCTGAGATGAATAGAGCTGAGTATCCCTGTTAATTACAGTAGGAAACCATTGAGAAACATTACCTGGCCTCACCCTTTCCCGTTTGACTTGTGAACCCCGGTTATGCCCGTTTACTTGACCGATTTGACTTCACCGACCAACCCCACCCACCAACCTGCCCGTTTGGCGACTCTGAATCCTCCGCACCAAAATGTGCAATTTCTTGAATTTTCTGCATACGCGGACCTGTCGCAAAGTTCAAAATTTCACGAAAAATTTTTTTCTCCAGTTTTGGCCTAAGAAGGTCCCAGGGGGTCCGAATGTAAGTTTCCTCAGGGTCATAGGTGGACCTTAGCCCCAAAAACCTGTTTTAAGGGGGTCAGACAGCTCTGAAGGCAATAGTGCAGAATTTTCATATTTGGGACCCCTGAAGCGCAAAATCGAGGCCCCCGCTATCCGCGCCCCTTTAGGACCCCGGTTACGCGCTTTACCTTGACGGACTTGACCCCCTGAACAGACCCCACCACCCTTGGGGCGGTTTCGTGACGCTAAGTTTTACGCTCAAAAACTGACATTTTCTGCCTACGCGCACCTGTCGCAAAGTTCAAAATTTCACGAAAAAATTTTTTCTCCAGTTTTGGCCTAAGAAGGTCCCAGGGGGTCCGAATGTAAGTTTCCTCAGGGTCATAGGTTGACCTTAGCCCCAAAAACCTGTTTTAAGGGGGTCAGACAGCTCTGAAGGCAATAGTGCAGAATTTTCATATTTGGGACCCCTGAAGCGCAAAATCGAGGCCCCCGCTATCCGCGCCCCTTTAGGACCCCGGTTACGCGCTTTACCTTGACGGACTTGACCCCCTGAACAGACCCCACCACCCTTGGGGCGGTTTCGTGACGCTAAGTTTTACGCTCAAAAACTGACATTTTCTGCCTACGCGCACCTGTCCAAAAAGTACAGTTTTTATGCCAGGCTTAAATAAAAAGCCTATGAAATCCCCACTTTTGGCCTGGAAATGCCCCGGGAGACAATGACATTGTCTCCCGGGGCATTTCCAGGCCAAAAGTGGGGATTTCATAGGCGGTTCCGGTCCATCTCCAACGGATATAGCGCGCAAACGCCTGCGTGGCTGGGCTTTCACACCTCTGAGATGAATAGAGCTGAGTATCCCTGTTAATTACAGTAGGAAACCATTGAGAAACATTACCTGGCCTCACCCTTTCCCGTTTGACTTGCGAACCCCGGTTATGCCCGTTTACTTGACCGATTTGACTTCACCGACCAACCCCACCCACCAACCTGCCCGTTTGGCGACTCTGAATCCTCCGCACCAAAATGTGCAATTTCTTGAATTTTCTGCATACGCGGACCTGTCGCAAAGTTCAAAATTTCACGAAAAATTTTTTTCTCCAGTTTTGGCCTAAGAAGGTCCCAGGGGGTCCGAATGTAAGTTTCCTCAGGGTCATAGGTGGACCTTAGCCCCAAAAACCTGTTTTAAGGGGGTCAGACAGCTCTGAAGGCAATAGTGCAGAATTTTCATATTTGGGACCCCTGAAGCGCAAAATCGAGGCCCCCGCTATCCGCGCCCCTTTAGGACCCCGGTTACGCGCTTTACCTTGACGGACTTGACCCCCTGAACAGACCCCACCACCCTTGGGGCGGTTTCGTGACGCTAAGTTTTACGCTCAAAAACTGACATTTTCTGCCTACGCGCACCTGTCGCAAAGTTCAAAATTTCACGAAAAAATTTTTTCTCCAGTTTTGGCCTAAGAAGGTCCCAGGGGGTCCGAATGTAAGTTTCCTCAGGGTCATAGGTTGACCTTAGCCCCAAAAACCTGTTTTAAGGGGGTCAGACAGCTCTGAAGGCAATAGTGCAGAATTTTCATATTTGGGACCCCTGAAGCGCAAAATCGAGGCCCCCGCTATCCGCGCCCCTTTAGGACCCCGGTTACGCGCTTTACCTTGACGGACTTGACCCCCTGAACAGACCCCACCACCCTTGGGGCGGTTTCGTGACGCTAAGTTTTACGCTCAAAAACTGACATTTTCTGCCTACGCGCACCTGTCCAAAAAGTACAGTTTTTATGCCAGGCTTAAATAAAAAGCCTATGAAATCCCCACTTTTGGCCTGGAAATGCCCCGGGAGACAATGACATTGTCTCCCGGGGCATTTCCAGGCCAAAAGTGGGGATTTCATAGGCGGTTCCGGTCCATCTCCAACGGATATAGCGCGCAAACGCCTGCGTGGCTGGGCTTTCACACCTCTGAGATGAATAGAGCTGAGTATCCCTGTTAATTACAGTAGGAAACCATTGAGAAACATTACCTGGCCTCACCCTTTCCCGTTTGACTTGCGAACCCCGGTTATGCCCGTTTACTTGACCGATTTGACTTCACCGACCAACCCCACCCACCAACCTGCCCGTTTGGCGACTCTGAATCCTCCGCACCAAAATGTGCAATTTCTTGAATTTTCTGCATACGCGGACCTGTCGCAAAGTTCAAAATTTCACGAAAAATTTTTTTCTCCAGTTTTGGCCTAAGAAGGTCCCAGGGGGTCCGAATGTAAGTTTCCTCAGGGTCATAGGTGGACCTTAGCCCCAAAAACCTGTTTTAAGGGGGTCAGACAGCTCTGAAGGCAATAGTGCAGAATTTTCATATTTGGGACCCCTGAAGCGCAAAATCGAGGCCCCCGCTATCCGCGCCCCTTTAGGACCCCGGTTACGCGCTTTACCTTGACGGACTTGACCCCCTGAACAGACCCCACCACCCTTGGGGCGGTTTCGTGACGCTAAGTTTTACGCTCAAAAACTGACATTTTCTGCCTACGCGCACCTGTCGCAAAGTTCAAAATTTCACGAAAAAATTTTTTCTCCAGTTTTGGCCTAAGAAGGTCCCAGGGGGTCCGAATGTAAGTTTCCTCAGGGTCATAGGTTGACCTTAGCCCCAAAAACCTGTTTTAAGGGGGTCAGACAGCTCTGAAGGCAATAGTGCAGAATTTTCATATTTGGGACCCCTGAAGCGCAAAATCGAGGCCCCCGCTATCCGCGCCCCTTTAGGACCCCGGTTACGCGCTTTACCTTGACGGACTTGACCCCCTGAACAGACCCCACCACCCTTGGGGCGGTTTCGTGACGCTAAGTTTTACGCTCAAAAACTGACATTTTCTGCCTACGCGCACCTGTCCAAAAAGTACAGTTTTTATGCCAGGCTTAAATAAAAAGCCTATGAAATCCCCACTTTTGGCCTGGAAATGCCCCGGGAGACAATGACATTGTCTCCCGGGGCATTTCCAGGCCAAAAGTGGGGATTTCATAGGCGGTTCCGGTCCATCTCCAACGGATATAGCGCGCAAACGCCTGCGTGGCTGGGCTTTCACACCTCTGAGATGAATAGAGCTGAGTATCCCTGTTAATTACAGTAGGAAACCATTGAGAAACATTACCTGGCCTCACCCTTTCCCGTTTGACTTGCGAACCCCGGTTATGCCCGTTTACTTGACCGATTTGACTTCACCGACCAACCCCACCCACCAACCTGCCCGTTTGGCGACTCTGAATCCTCCGCACCAAAATGTGCAATTTCTTGAATTTTCTGCATACGCGGACCTGTCGCAAAGTTCAAAATTTCACGAAAAATTTTTTTCTCCAGTTTTGGCCTAAGAAGGTCCCAGGGGGTCCGAATGTAAGTTTCCTCAGGGTCATAGGTGGACCTTAGCCCCAAAAACCTGTTTTAAGGGGGTCAGACAGCTCTGAAGGCAATAGTGCAGAATTTTCATATTTGGGACCCCTGAAGCGCAAAATCGAGGCCCCCGCTATCCGCGCCCCTTTAGGACCCCGGTTACGCGCTTTACCTTGACGGACTTGACCCCCTGAACAGACCCCACCACCCTTGGGGCGGTTTCGTGACGCTAAGTTTTACGCTCAAAAACTGACATTTTCTGCCTACGCGCACCTGTCGCAAAGTTCAAAATTTCACGAAAAAATTTTTTCTCCAGTTTTGGCCTAAGAAGGTCCCAGGGGGTCCGAATGTAAGTTTCCTCAGGGTCATAGGTTGACCTTAGCCCCAAAAACCTGTTTTAAGGGGGTCAGACAGCTCTGAAGGCAATAGTGCAGAATTTTCATATTTGGGACCCCTGAAGCGCAAAATCGAGGCCCCCGCTATCCGCGCCCCTTTAGGACCCCGGTTACGCGCTTTACCTTGACGGACTTGACCCCCTGAACAGACCCCACCACCCTTGGGGCGGTTTCGTGACGCTAAGTTTTACGCTCAAAAACTGACATTTTCTGCCTACGCGCACCTGTCCAAAAAGTACAGTTTTTATGCCAGGCTTAAATAAAAAGCCTATGAAATCCCCACTTTTGGCCTGGAAATGCCCCGGGAGACAATGACATTGTCTCCCGGGGCATTTCCAGGCCAAAAGTGGGGATTTCATAGGCGGTTCCGGTCCATCTCCAACGGATATAGCGCGCAAACGCCTGCGTGGCTGGGCTTTCACACCTCTGAGATGAATAGAGCTGAGTATCCCTGTTAATTACAGTAGGAAACCATTGAGAAACATTACCTGGCCTCACCCTTTCCCGTTTGACTTGCGAACCCCGGTTATGCCCGTTTACTTGACCGATTTGACTTCACCGACCAACCCCACCCACCAACCTGCCCGTTTGGCGACTCTGAATCCTCCGCACCAAAATGTGCAATTTCTTGAATTTTCTGCATACGCGGACCTGTCGCAAAGTTCAAAATTTCACGAAAAATTTTTTTCTCCAGTTTTGGCCTAAGAAGGTCCCAGGGGGTCCGAATGTAAGTTTCCTCAGGGTCATAGGTGGACCTTAGCCCCAAAAACCTGTTTTAAGGGGGTCAGACAGCTCTGAAGGCAATAGTGCAGAATTTTCATATTTGGGACCCCTGAAGCGCAAAATCGAGGCCCCCGCTATCCGCGCCCCTTTAGGACCCCGGTTACGCGCTTTACCTTGACGGACTTGACCCCCTGAACAGACCCCACCACCCTTGGGGCGGTTTCGTGACGCTAAGTTTTACGCTCAAAAACTGACATTTTCTGCCTACGCGCACCTGTCGCAAAGTTCAAAATTTCACGAAAAAATTTTTTCTCCAGTTTTGGCCTAAGAAGGTCCCAGGGGGTCCGAATGTAAGTTTCCTCAGGGTCATAGGTTGACCTTAGCCCCAAAAACCTGTTTTAAGGGGGTCAGACAGCTCTGAAGGCAATAGTGCAGAATTTTCATATTTGGGACCCCTGAAGCGCAAAATCGAGGCCCCCGCTATCCGCGCCCCTTTAGGACCCCGGTTACGCGCTTTACCTTGACGGACTTGACCCCCTGAACAGACCCCACCACCCTTGGGGCGGTTTCGTGACGCTAAGTTTTACGCTCAAAAACTGACATTTTCTGCCTACGCGCACCTGTCCAAAAAGTACAGTTTTTATGCCAGGCTTAAATAAAAAGCCTATGAAATCCCCACTTTTGGCCTGGAAATGCCCCGGGAGACAATGACATTGTCTCCCGGGGCATTTCCAGGCCAAAAGTGGGGATTTCATAGGCGGTTCCGGTCCATCTCCAACGGATATAGCGCGCAAACGCCTGCGTGGCTGGGCTTTCACACCTCTGAGATGAATAGAGCTGAGTATCCCTGTTAATTACAGTAGGAAACCATTGAGAAACATTACCTGGCCTCACCCTTTCCCGTTTGACTTGCGAACCCCGGTTATGCCCGTTTACTTGACCGATTTGACTTCACCGACCAACCCCACCCACCAACCTGCCCGTTTGGCGACTCTGAATCCTCCGCACCAAAATGTGCAATTTCTTGAATTTTCTGCATACGCGGACCTGTCGCAAAGTTCAAAATTTCACGAAAAATTTTTTTCTCCAGTTTTGGCCTAAGAAGGTCCCAGGGGGTCCGAATGTAAGTTTCCTCAGGGTCATAGGTGGACCTTAGCCCCAAAAACCTGTTTTAAGGGGGTCAGACAGCTCTGAAGGCAATAGTGCAGAATTTTCATATTTGGGACCCCTGAAGCGCAAAATCGAGGCCCCCGCTATCCGCGCCCCTTTAGGACCCCGGTTACGCGCTTTACCTTGACGGACTTGACCCCCTGAACAGACCCCACCACCCTTGGGGCGGTTTCGTGACGCTAAGTTTTACGCTCAAAAACTGACATTTTCTGCCTACGCGCACCTGTCGCAAAGTTCAAAATTTCACGAAAAAATTTTTTCTCCAGTTTTGGCCTAAGAAGGTCCCAGGGGGTCCGAATGTAAGTTTCCTCAGGGTCATAGGTTGACCTTAGCCCCAAAAACCTGTTTTAAGGGGGTCAGACAGCTCTGAAGGCAATAGTGCAGAATTTTCATATTTGGGACCCCTGAAGCGCAAAATCGAGGCCCCCGCTATCCGCGCCCCTTTAGGACCCCGGTTACGCGCTTTACCTTGACGGACTTGACCCCCTGAACAGACCCCACCACCCTTGGGGCGGTTTCGTGACGCTAAGTTTTACGCTCAAAAACTGACATTTTCTGCCTACGCGCACCTGTCCAAAAAGTACAGTTTTTATGCCAGGCTTAAATAAAAAGCCTATGAAATCCCCACTTTTGGCCTGGAAATGCCCCGGGAGACAATGACATTGTCTCCCGGGGCATTTCCAGGCCAAAAGTGGGGATTTCATAGGCGGTTCCGGTCCATCTCCAACGGATATAGCGCGCAAACGCCTGCGTGGCTGGGCTTTCACACCTCTGAGATGAATAGAGCTGAGTATCCCTGTTAATTACAGTAGGAAACCATTGAGAAACATTACCTGGCCTCACCCTTTCCCGTTTGACTTGTGAACCCCGGTTATGCCCGTTTACTTGACCGATTTGACTTCACCGACCAACCCCACCCACCAACCTGCCCGTTTGGCGACTCTGAATCCTCCGCACCAAAATGTGCAATTTCTTGAATTTTCTGCATACGCGGACCTGTCGCAAAGTTCAAAATTTCACGAAAAATTTTTTTCTCCAGTTTTGGCCTAAGAAGGTCCCAGGGGGTCCGAATGTAAGTTTCCTCAGGGTCATAGGTGGACCTTAGCCCCAAAAACCTGTTTTAAGGGGGTCAGACAGCTCTGAAGGCAATAGTGCAGAATTTTCATATTTGGGACCCCTGAAGCGCAAAATCGAGGCCCCCGCTATCCGCGCCCCTTTAGGACCCCGGTTACGCGCTTTACCTTGACGGACTTGACCCCCTGAACAGACCCCACCACCCTTGGGGCGGTTTCGTGACGCTAAGTTTTACGCTCAAAAACTGACATTTTCTGCCTACGCGCACCTGTCGCAAAGTTCAAAATTTCACGAAAAAATTTTTTCTCCAGTTTTGGCCTAAGAAGGTCCCAGGGGGTCCGAATGTAAGTTTCCTCAGGGTCATAGGTTGACCTTAGCCCCAAAAACCTGTTTTAAGGGGGTCAGACAGCTCTGAAGGCAATAGTGCAGAATTTTCATATTTGGGACCCCTGAAGCGCAAAATCGAGGCCCCCGCTATCCGCGCCCCTTTAGGACCCCGGTTACGCGCTTTACCTTGACGGACTTGACCCCCTGAACAGACCCCACCACCCTTGGGGCGGTTTCGTGACGCTAAGTTTTACGCTCAAAAACTGACATTTTCTGCCTACGCGCACCTGTCCAAAAAGTACAGTTTTTATGCCAGGCTTAAATAAAAAGCCTATGAAATCCCCACTTTTGGCCTGGAAATGCCCCGGGAGACAATGACATTGTCTCCCGGGGCATTTCCAGGCCAAAAGTGGGGATTTCATAGGCGGTTCCGGTCCATCTCCAACGGATATAGCGCGCAAACGCCTGCGTGGCTGGGCTTTCACACCTCTGAGATGAATAGAGCTGAGTATCCCTGTTAATTACAGTAGGAAACCATTGAGAAACATTACCTGGCCTCACCCTTTCCCGTTTGACTTGCGAACCCCGGTTATGCCCGTTTACTTGACCGATTTGACTTCACCGACCAACCCCACCCACCAACCTGCCCGTTTGGCGACTCTGAATCCTCCGCACCAAAATGTGCAATTTCTTGAATTTTCTGCATACGCGGACCTGTCGCAAAGTTCAAAATTTCACGAAAAATTTTTTTCTCCAGTTTTGGCCTAAGAAGGTCCCAGGGGGTCCGAATGTAAGTTTCCTCAGGGTCATAGGTGGACCTTAGCCCCAAAAACCTGTTTTAAGGGGGTCAGACAGCTCTGAAGGCAATAGTGCAGAATTTTCATATTTGGGACCCCTGAAGCGCAAAATCGAGGCCCCCGCTATCCGCGCCCCTTTAGGACCCCGGTTACGCGCTTTACCTTGACGGACTTGACCCCCTGAACAGACCCCACCACCCTTGGGGCGGTTTCGGAAATTTTTTTTCAATGTTACAACAAACTTTTCAAATAAAGTGTGTTTTTACGGGCTAAATGTTCAATAATTTACGTAATTTTGATATTTTATAAAAAATCACAAACATATAATTAAAAAAGCATGGCATCATGTAAAAAGGTAGTTTGTGAAAGTTTGTGGTGGTATGTGGCAGTGTGTGCTAACTCGTGAATTCTGGCCTAGCTCCTAAGATTTTACAATCACTATACCTCGGGCAATACGCTTGGAATCAGTTTAACGTAATAATTTAAACGCAACATTAGCTGTTTAGACTTCAAATTAAGCGACTGTAAATATTCTAAATCTCAAATATGCAATTGATTTTCCACAGTTTATATTATAACGAAATTTGACCCCGACCAGTTCGGCACTACGCCTCGAAAACTACAATACGCAATCAAAGCACTGTAACCTCCGACTATTAACAACAGTATAGCCATCAAGCACTACAGTGTGCACCCTCGATAAGTGTGCAGATAGGTTACATACTACGAAAAATTGTGTTTAAACACCTAGCCAACACACTACATTCAGTCACAGCCACCCAAATGCAGTCAAACTAAATTTTCAGAATAACTTTCGCAGTGTATCCCTGCGTCGGGTATTTTCGTGGGTATACATGTAATTGGACAATGTCGCTGACGTAACGGATATTTTTCAGAAAAGTAAAAAGCAATAAAGTTTAAATAAACCAATCATTTACCTACGTAATAGAATAATTTTTAACACATATATATTTTTATATTTCAATATAAAATACGATGTACATACCTTTCGGCAAACACCTCACAGCGGTTACGTCACGCGTTGCTACTTTAACCACTGCCTTCACATGAATCACGTGACGCAAGTAGTACCATGTGACTAATGTTTAAATTTAAACGAGTAATAACGGTAAGCCTAAAATGTGTTAGGCGTAATGTAGCGAAAAATAAAATTGAATGATAGAAAATGTGGTTGACTTACAAGTACTGCCAAAGAAATAAGATAAATTAAATAGAAATATATCATTATGAACCAAAATTGTTTAATTCATGATTAAATTACAATGGAAAGTGAGCAAGGTCGGGAATGAGCTGCGTTGTCCACCCAATAGAATCCTTGGTCCTCATCACGCTACTTACATGATGCTTGTGTTGAGAAATCTTAAGTATTTATGATAAAATTATATGAGCCAGGCTCTGTGAAAACCGGGCTTAATGACATTGATTATGACGTCGCGATACGACGTCATAAAGTATACACATTTACGCAGGTAGAAACCGAAAGTTGTATAACGTTGCTCGCCAGTGATTATATTGTTTATATTAGGCTCTCTTTCATTAAAAGGAATAAATCTATGCTTTGTTAATTATGACTGGCTATAAGTGTCATTGTTTCAAGATATCAATAACAACGGCGTAAAAATGAGGATTGTTTACAATGATGAGTTTTGTTTTCCATCCGACTTTCGTCAACATGCTGAGCCACCGTGTGGTGTGGATTCTTTTAAAAGTAGACTTGTTACTAAATACATATAGAATATTCTGTATCATTTGTGCTTTAAAATTGGAATGCTAAATCTATATAAGCTATAATAAGTTTATTTCCAAAGAATTACACGCATAAATTCGGTATTTTTGTTTTAAAATGTCGATGGATATGTAGCGTCAACACGCGTTACCATCGAATTGTTTACTCGTAACTACGAGTGCATATGCACACCCGTGAACACAGGACACGTTATTAACTTCAATGCGGACTCGTTCTTTTTATTTTGAGTTTTGATTCAGTAGCCTACATATAGTTTCATTGGGAAATTTTCTAAATAGGTAACGCAAAATTAGAAAAATGTCCCCTTCCTGAACTGAATGTCCTTGAGTTTTTTAAAAGTTTATTATCAGTCTGTATTAAGATCTGTTATTACGTAGGCACGGGCATACATATACAATGTAAACAACATCATTTTTACACGTCATGGTTTTTCTCTTGTATTGCTATCGTTTAGAATCATAATTATAATCGCAATATGGAATCAGTTTCTAAACAATGTTCAACAGTCTGTAGGCCATCTTCGGCAGCTCCAGTCACAATGTATAATATAGGTTTGGTCCTGCTAGATATCGGCCTACATTCATTATTATTTTCATAATTTGACTAAATAAATCTCGACTTAGCATCATTGATCGGAAAAATCATATTGTTAGCAAAATACACCACTTTCTTATTACCACATCTATTCGTTGGATCTTAGAAATCCATATCAATTGCCGAGCCAGATAACAAAACTTGCAAGTCAAGGTGAACCCGTTGCTATTATGAATGCGTATAAGTTTTCCAAGGGCGTAACATTGTATAAAATAAGAGATATTGAGACCTAGTGTTTCCATCTACCTATATATCATGGTTATATAACATCACATTGGTATAAGACAAAGATGTGTTTCTTTCTTAATGACCATTATAACTTACCACAAGTTCGTTAGAACACATCATTTTCGTCCTACAAAACTGTAAACACTTAATTCCGTTAAGAATGATTACCAATAGTTTATTGAAAACAAAACGATTGCAATATTAATGCAGTGTGAGTGTATATTTTGTACTACAGTGTTGTTTTATCTTACGTCGTGTTTATACCTGATCTGCACATGAGTAGGTCACCTAGGCTTTGAAGTAATTGGCGTTTTGTTCATGTTGTTTTCTGTTCGTCACATCAGCGATATCAAAGAGTTATCTTGCAATCTGATTTTTTTCATAAAATGAAAAACGTTAATAATGGAGCATGCAAATTATGCACCTGTCAGGTCATCGTCGATCCACAGTACATAAGTCAAACTTTAATGTAATTTGAAATAACATGCAGCTTCCGTAATTCAGAGCCGGGTTTCCATATCTATGCTCAAGTATAATGTAAAAAAATCACCAAACACGACGATTTTCTTTAATTTACTACGTATCTATCCTCAGTTTTCTCAACTGTACCACAACCATAACAGCTCATGCATTTCTTGCGCCTATTGAACTATCAAAGGATCGCCGACTATCATTTCCAAACTATAATATTCCACATTTCTTTGAAAGTTTGATAATATTGCCTTCCGAAAGCGTTGTTATGCCGACATTCTTTGATCTTTTAAAGTAAAGGTTAGCAAGGTATTACGTGATGTTCTCTATTTTTGTCCAACTAAATATTTCAACCATCTTTCACTTGGATTTTGGATTTAATGTGTATTATACATCATATAACAAATAAAGAAAGTTACTTTTAAACATTGCTCTTAATTTTTCCGTATGGATAAATTATCTTTACATCGGCCATTGTAAAGTCTGCCGCGATACGCTGTAACTAAAAAAAGAATATTAAGTTTTAGAAAACTTCATTTTGCTTGAAAATTTTGTTACGTTTTACGTATGTATTAATAGAAAAAAAACTATTTAATATTCAACCTCTTGCGGAAGCGAGTGAAATAGAGTATTTATCTTATTCTTAAATTGTCAATTTAATATTGATCTTGTAATTTTTGCAAACACGCCATTCTAAAACTGATAAACCCCCAAAATGGTGAAAAATGAAGGACAAATCAAAATAGTACACGTAAGAATGTTATTGCATTATCACACTTCGCGTGTAAACTACGACTATGCCGACAAAAACTATGTTCAGAGAGTATTGTATTGATCGTTGTCATTTAACGCAGTTCACATATTTAATATTAGTTTAATATTTTTGGACACATAATTATATTTTTTTAATATTTACAAACGTATGTAAAGATTGCGTAGAGTTTTATAATTTATGTTCTTGTAAAAATAGGTCCATACGCATGAACATGGACCCTATGTTACATATAGGGTCCTTGGCATGAATAACAAAATAAACAAAATATGAAATTGATTTTAATATCAAATTGTGATGGCTGTACCTTTTATTATTAGCATAATAATGACGTTGTCGTATTCATCTCTTCTCGAGGTTCACTACACGAAGACGTCATTTTGGGTAATTCGCGACGTCGTTGTTGCAAGATACATAATTATATGCGTTACATGCATTAAGCTGTAAAATCGTTAATATCAATCAGAATTAGACAAGATTTTCGGTTTAATGCAACGGAGATGTACTTTCCGAAAACGTGAAAAAGTGAAAATCAAAAATTTTGTCATTAAGCCCGGTTTTTACAGAGCCTGGCCCATATGTATATGATACTGAATAATGTAACATTTATATATTAAATCACTAAAATAAGTACAATTATCCATTTAATATTCATTTTGCGTACCATTTTGTTATTCATGCAATTTTACGCACTTTAGGTAACCGGTGTCAGGGTAAAATTAATATTGTTTTTTTACAAGTTATTTATTCATACTATTTATTTTTTCCCTTTATGTACTTTGAACATCATATTTTACTAAGAGAAGACTAAATTTATTGAAAATATTGAATTGTAAAAGAACAGATGAAAAAAGTTTTTCGGCTCTCTGAGGGACGAATTCTTCTTGTGGTGGCAGTGGTTATTGATTAGATAAAGGGAGATAACCGCTGCGGGGAGTTTGACCTTTCGGTACTAAAGCAGAGCTAGCATTTTTCTACGAGAGGTATTTTCGTGGGATCACATTGTGTTGCTGATTAAACAGTTTTTAAAATATAAAAGCCATATTTTTTAACATTAAATCCATTTTCAAACAATAATCCTTGTTTTCAACACATTTAAAATGTCAGTAAACTTGAACTATAACAAAAATGGTAACGCAATTTTTGCACCGGGAACTAACAGCCCTCGGTGGTCCTCATATTTTTTTCACTTAATTCGTCAGCGTTTAGTCCCGCCCACATACGTCACTCATTGACTGCAGCCATTTTATTCATAACCATAATGCAGCAGACGAACTTTTTGCGAAATTCAGAGTGCTGGGCTCGGTTTTCTTTTAATAAAAGCAGTTTTTGGCGACATGGTGGTACGGAACTTTTACGGGATTTCAATTATATTGATGGTTGAAGAGAAAGTAAGTTTATTCTCCACTTAGACCGGCATATATCAATTTTTGATTGTTTACGTCACTGGTGACGTGTGCCCTACAAAATGGCGTCACTGCAATTATCGCTAGATGGCGCATCGGGAATGACAACAACAAAGGGACAATACCGCGATATTACCGAACCCGCGATATTAGCGAACACGACTATACATTCAAGTTTTGTTCTACTTACCTTTCTAACTTCCATTTTGGAAAAAAATGTCCGTGTTTACATTATAATGCGGACATCAAAAAATCACGTGACCGGAACCACGCGTGCGCACAAAACTTATTAATTTTTGCGCTATATAAATGCATTATTCATTCATACCGGAAAACGGTGAAACCACGAAAATACCACACCCACGAAAATACACCGCGGTTAGTCGACGGACCCGCGACACCGTTTATACAAAGTCAAAAACTCCTTACAGTTCTTACGTCACGCTTTGCTACTTTGTTACTTATTAATTTAATAAAGGGAAATGACCGCTGGTGTGAGTTTGACAAACTCCCCGCAGCGGTTATTTACCTTATTTACCGAACCGATTACCAACAACAGAAATGTCACTAAGAAAAATTGTCCGCAGCGCATTAGTTCTTTCTAAGCCAGGTTGTCGGTGGTAAGACATTTAATTTATTTATTGTATATTTTTGGTCTAGTTATCCATGTATTTTATTGTTTGGACTTGACTGTCTTTTTTCTATTTTTTTCGGATATGATAAATTCGGATAATGTTAATAGTGTGCTAATTTGTTCACTTTTTTATAGATAAATAACGTAGTCATGTTGTTTTAATCTTTTATTTTTGAACTATCATATAAAGAGCACATTCACAGCTCCAATCATAATATTATATAGAAGAGATTCAATACAGCACAAGACATAGCTTATGTGAGTCCTAAATATAAGACCCTACGTAACTTTTTATCATTTGGACATTTTGGTGGGTTTAATTCCTGGACGGGGCATACTTTAGTGGAGCTTGGTCATGAAATTATTTCTACGGCCATTCTCCCTCCTACCAATGATTTCTAATTATGGAGGGCAGTTGTCAGTCTCTGAAGAAGTATGCGCTTAGTAGTTGGTTAAAAGCTAAATCTAGAGATTTTGTCTTTCCCGGAGGAGTGAGTAAGTTGACTGACTGCCGTTATATGGCCTATACAATGTGTTGCTACAGCGTTAAACCAAACAAAGAAACAAACATGTAACTATAGGCAGTTATGCTTTAAGCTACAGTCCCATAAACATAAAACTAGCCGTGAGGGCACCGTACGGGCGCCGTGCGATCAAGTTCCGCAAGGACTCGTACGAACTGTTGCGTACCCGTACGGACAACTACGTTTTATCAGAGTCCATGAGATGAGCCCAGGATACTCGTACCAGCTACGGCTCCGTACGGGTGTGTTGTTTTGTACCATATGCGTACCGTCACCTGGATACGCAAGACTTCCCACGGCCAACGACTGTCTGCACGTACGGGTCCGTAACAAGCCACGATTATATGGGACTGCGGCATAAGTTAAACTACCGTGTAGTGTCTTCGTATTGTTTTATATATAAACCATGTTTTTTTTAAGAAAAAAACTTTAATGTAGTTCGCTAATATTATATAAATGTAGTCTTGCCAGAACTAGCTTGTGCTGTGTTAATAAAGTGTCATTTTTCTTGTATACTGTTCACTTTTGTGTTCAATGTCAGAGAGTATCTTAAAAGTTATCATATTTGCATTCTTAAACTCTAAACCCATGTTTGTTATATTTTGGGACATTTTTTCAAATGTAAATTGTTATTTTCCTGTTTGCTTAGAAATAAACTTTTGTTGTAAACAGTTTTTTCAAAGTACTATGTAGCCATTATATAGTGTTCAAGCCAAGACTACGCGATATTGAATTGGTCATACCAGATTAACACATTCATACCTTCTCAAAAGAGAGGAAGCACCTAAATGTATACCATGTGACGAGTATTTCAATGTAAAACACGTTCTCCTTGACTGTCAGGATCTCAAATACATTCGTGACAAACATTTTAAAGTAAACTCACTTAAAGAACTTTTTGAATCTGTACCATCATATGCGATACTTAACTTTTTGAAAGAAATAAATGTTTATAATAAGATATAGAGCTTTACATCATTAATTTCGTTTGAATTAATAGTATTGTAGCGTATTTGGATATTTGACCGAGGGGATATTTTTTTTTACAGAAAGACAAAAATAGGCAAATATATACAAAAGATATATAGTTTTTCCTCAGGTTACTTCCCCTTTTGATTAGCAATTAGAAAATGATTGGAAATGATCGGGTATCGAACAATATAGATTAAAACGAAATAATCGGTATGAAACAATTATTGGTATGAAACTTAATCACCGTACAACTAATACTCTCAGCTCAAACACTCTATGACTCTTGCTTATTAAACTTATATGTTCGAACCTTTCGAACTTGATACTTATAACTATGGAATTCTGAGACTTGCAAACCGGGTCCCGAACACTTGGTTGGAGCTGGAGACGAATAGATATGAGCACCGCTGCAAATTAATCCGTCCCGAAACAACCAACACCTCGGCACAAAGACCAAACTAACAATTCTCGTCGATACTCTATATCAGACTTGCTCACCGAATCCCGCACTCTTGTTTGAAGCTGGAGACGAATAGGTATGAGCACCGCTGCAAGTTAACCCGTCCCAAAACTACCAACACCTCGGCACAAAGACTCGACTAACAATTATTTCCAAAACTCTTTATCAACTCAAAGTAATTTTATCTCCAAGTCTGAGCACCGCTGCACGATAGGAGACAATTACAATATTATATATTTATTAATTAATATTTACCATTTAATTTTAGATGCTACTTCGACGACGACCAGAGCAAGAGTGATTATTACAACTGAAATCACGCCTTTTATACAAAAGCCAACCGGTGTTAACATAAACTATCATACTGCAAATATGTCCATTTAATTAACTGCGTAATAATCTTATATCCACTCTATAAATAGCGGAACAACTTTGTCACAGTATTATTGATTGCTTTCGGCGCGATATGACCTTTTTCTGTTGGTGCGCCGTAAGACCTAGACAAACAAACAAACAAACAAACAAACAAACAAACAAACAAACCAAGACTTTTCTACTGAGAACTTTGGTACCTAATTTTGAAGCATTTGTTGGACTTCATCATTTTTCATAGCTCATACATAACAAAAAATCATTTTAGCTTAATGGTAAACCTTATTTAAGTTGTGAGCTTGTAGTATAAGTTCTGAGCTTGTAGAATAAAGTTTCTTGATCAAGAAAACAACATAATATGTTTTAGATTTGATTTGAACCTATACACAACTTGCTATCCATTGATTACCAGTCCAACATTGTAACTGAACGGTCATGCCTGCTACTTTACTCCTTTTATTAAGTACATGTATGTTTATACAACAAGATATATCCTTGCATGATACAGCTTGCATGGTAGGAGTTTTGCTTCCAAAGACATATTCAGCCGACAACAAATTTATACATTAACTCCAGATATCACCTTCAAGCAGGTGATGTGTCACAGTTCCAATTTACAACAAGGTGGAGTGGAACAACTCTAGGTAAATTTACTGCTTAGGGAAATTAGCAGTGCCCCTAGTGGTGTTTTGAACCCAGAACCTCACAAATCCTTAGTATGTGTCCTACAACTGGACCACCACTCTAAATAGTCTGTTTAAATTCAAACTAGTGTATCTGGCGTAATGAACGTAAATATTTATTCTGTAATAATCTTATAAATTAGCACTTGTTTATGATAATCAGTAATATGATCTTATCTATATTTCCCAGACAGAAATGGTAGTATATTTTTATTCAGTAATATCTTATTAATGAACAATAGTTTATGTTAATCATTAATAAACTTCTACATTTTATGACCGGAAGGGGTTTATCATTACTATCCTGATGCCACTGTTTATATTAATTAACGTTCATTTACTTCTCAGACAGAAATTGATACGTTCCTGACAAATATGGAAGTTGCACTCGAGCTATTATATCATATACAAACATGACTTAGATAACTGATGTATTCTTTCAATTACTGTTAATTATGATATACATCTTACAAATTAATGCCCATCGTGTGTGTAATACACTTTCGCTTAGGTTTTTTAATGAAAAATCATGGAATCCGTGCGCCGTCGGGTTAACAAGTATTTGTAAAGCATATAACGATTATGTGTAAGTTGCAAAAAAATAAGATTTTATTTAGGATCGAACCCGCAGCCTCTTGATTGTGAGGTGGTGCGTTTTACCACTTCACCAAGTCCTAAGATGCCTCATGGTGTCGTATTACTAAAGGTTAAAGTAATATATTCGTGAATTTACGGAGATTTCATACGGAAAGTCACGACTATGCATACAGTGCATGATTAATGTTGCCAAATAATATCATTATACTTGCTAATTTTGTAATAAATAAATATCATTCGGAACTACCTCGGATATTACTGCGTAACATCGTCAGTTTACGGAATCACCCGAGCGGTTTTCCGAATGAAATAAACATATAAAGGAGTTACTTCCCATGTTGATTTGTGATTAAACCCCACCTATCTACCCTAGATAAAGGACATGGTTATACTTTTGTTACAAAAGTACTGTTGTTTAAACATATGTTGGATAAAACGTCAAAATTATGTAAACACTAACCATAGTTTTAATATCTGACCTGGAAATGATAAGCGTTCATAATAACAATATGTTTTTGACAATAAGCAGAATTTATTAGTAGAGTTTGGGACGCGGCGATTTCTAAATAAAGGATTGTAGAAAACACTCGAAACCGAAACCGAAACCTCGAAACAATTTGCAATATAGAGCCTACTGGCATTGCTTGGACTACACTCAATGTCAAAAAAAGTGGACAATTTCACATTTTCAATGTCCCTTCGCCCTCATTTTTTAAAAACAGAAGGTATCTGAGATTTTTTCTCATTAGATGATGTATACAACATATATGTACCTCCAACAAGAGTTTTGTCCCTCATTGAACATACTTTCTGGTGAAAACTTTAATCCAAAAATACAAAAACTGTTGATTTTGCGTTGTCCCTGCATAGGGTACTTGTTTTGACTAAAATATAATTTTGAAATAATATACCGTTTTGCTGCAAATGTTACCTTTACTAGTGGTCATTTGGGGTAATTCAATGAAAACATAACCTTCCGAAATCAGACCAAAAAAATGGCTAAAATTAAAAATTATTTTCCTGTGTCCCCAAATTGGATGTAAGATACGTTAACAGTTATGGACATCATGCATTAAGTCCAAATATTGGCTATTTTACTCGGATTTATGCCAATATAAACTCCCAAGTGGTTCATGTAAGAGATAAAAAAGGCCCTTGGCGTCTAAGATCTAATACAGATTAACCATATTTTTTAAATAATGAAAAATTGAATTGTTACTTTAAGATTTGATAAGATACGTTAACTTTCCATATGTTACAACACATAAGCTAGTTCAGAAAGCAGGCAGAGTTACCTAATTTCACAATGCCTACTTCATGCAGGCATAATCCAGAGAAATTTCATCCTCGAAAAGTGCGATATGCTTACTTTATGGTAAAAAATAGTAAATGTCAATAAGATACGTTAACATAAGATACGTTAACACGTACCTGATATTTCAATATTTGTCGAAAATAAATCATCTTTGGATTTACTTTCTAGCCAATTGCATTGCTAATTACCAAAATTTCCAATCAAAACAGAAGTTGTAAAGTATTCCTGGCGATTATGACTAAACAATCAAGCATTTTATGACAACTCCAGAAAACTGATGCCGTCTAGTTATTTTCTATATTTAAGACAGCTAAACTTGCTTTTCATGTGTAACAAAGACAAGTCAGAACAATTGTATGCATTGTACATGTCTTATTTGCTAATTGATTCCAACAGACGTGAACAAACTTGTTCAACGTATCTTACTCAATGTTAACGTATCTTACATTGTTTAAAAGACATGATATAACAAGCAAATACAAACTTATAGGATGTTAACTTATTAGAATTATAAAGTAAAATGGACAACTTTTGATATAAAACCTAAAAAAAGCATTTCTTTCATTGAGTATTTGACAAAACTTATACATTGTAGTAAAGGTTAACGTATCTTTCTTTCCAGCTTATGTATCTTAAAATACTAATGTACAGGAGGAAAAAATAGACTAGAGCTTAATACCAGCAAGGGTACAAGAAATGAAAAATGACAAATGGTCAAATATACCTTCTGAATATGGAGCAAAATTAAATGCTAAATCAAACAAAGTAACAATAAAATGTCTGAGTATTTCAACAAAAGAAAATTTATCTGCAGAAAACACATTCCGAATGATTTAGGAAAAAACAACAACAGAAGAATGCATTACAAATGAGGCTTTTACGCACCCAGCACAATCTACAAGTTTAAATGAGAAAGAAAAATAAGGTTTCAGGTAAATTCAATATTGAAAAAGTTCTGAATATAGTTTGAGCAAGTACATCAGTCCAATGTACACGACAGATAGACAAAACAAGATTGTTTTTTTTTTGAAAATGCCAATTTGTGACCTAGAAAAACAAAGGGCCACCTTGTAGTTTTAAGACAAAGGTCAGCGGCATACAGAAGTTGGTCTTGAAATGATCAGGTGAAAGCGCTTAAACAAAATTATGAACCTTTTTTTAAAAAAGAAAAAAAATGCAAAAGTCTTAACATGAATTCAGATTGTAAGGAATTACCATACGACTAAAACTAATGGAAACAAAACATCGTCCAGCACACCAGGATCTAAAACCAAATTAAAACTCAATGGTGCAGGTATAGTTTCGGACATATTTCCACAGAAACTCAAGAAACACTTTTTATGCAAATAATGTAATCGAAAAGTTTAATTTCATATAACAACGCCACGGTCCAAAACGGTACACCAGCAGAAAGAAGGACAAGTTGAAAATATATTTAGATAGTTGGACTTTTAAAACAAATTGTAGAACCTCTACCTTGTTGAAAACAAATCGACAATTTTGTTGCAATAAAGCTGACATCAGCTGTCTAAAGAAATAGATAATATGTAAAGTTATATGAAAATGGACCATATATTTTGAACTCTTAAGTCATGAACTGATTTTGATAAATGAGTAAGATACGTTAACAGATACAAAATAAATGTTTACAGAAAAAACAAATAGATATGTCTCCTTTCTGATAAATAAACATATTTGAAGCAAAAGAGCTAGCATTGTTTTGATTTTAACATAAATTGTGCCTTAACTAGAACGTCTTTTAAAATAAACGGCAGTGGAACTTATGTGAATTGAAAAAGTAAGATACGTTACCTTTTTAAGTTTACCAATGTGAACATTTGATTGTTGTCTAAACAAACTAAGTTTAATTTTAGATTATCGTTTTGAAGTGTTTGTAAGAAAATGCTAGCATAATTTTTGCTTATTGATTACATTTACCTCAAATATATGTTAATAATTTTTTAGTAAGATACGTTATTATTTACCTTGTACAAATTAAGTGATTAAACCTTACACTAGAAACATAGTAGCGGCATTAGAACTGGGTTTTTAGTGTGTTCTTACATTGACTCCTGTGCTACGGTTTTATTGTTTTATTAGCGCGAGTAATTCCTGAATAAAACGAATTGATTTAGAAACACCTTCAAATTAAAAAAAACAATCATTGTGTTTATTGTTTAATCAAGGACAAATAGAACTTCATGTCATAAGAAATATATAAATAATTGTCATAAAGTTTACCGTCATACTATGAAATACCTTTTAATTAATAACTATTAGATTTGCTATTGTCTATCGGTTCTAGAAATTTTATTTTAAAAATCTTAACGTATCTTACTTTACATTTATACTACCTTTCGTTAAGCCATGACAATTTCAGTACAGTCCTTTATAAAATCTCCGATGCGTATTTTCTACTTCCAAATAGGTTAATGTTAAAGATTATAATGATAAAAGATGTTAAACTCCTACTTCATTTTTTATCAATTGTCAAATCCTAATTGTGCACTTTTTTTGACATTGAGTGACTAGATCTATTTATTGCATGAATATTATGGATACAAGTTTGCCAGATATGTGAATTGAGAATTAAATATCAGGTTTTATCAAATTGGCTTAGGTATGGAACAAACTTTAGAGCAAACACGAATTTTATTTTAAGTATAACTATATAATCCTGGCAAAAGTAATCTCACTGGTGTTATGACGTCACTTGTGTTATGACGTCACAGATATATGGCATAGATTAACTCAAACTGGTATCCTGGCATCTCTCGTGTTATAATTCTGGCGAAGATTTACTCGAAAGACAATCTACATGTAGGCCCTAAAGAATACTAAAGAAATTGACATCTATAAGTTTTTGCAGCTTTTTGATGCCTCGTCCCCTCCAGATAATATGTAAAAATCCTACAAGTCTGACACAGGAATTTAACAGTCGTAAGTCAAGTACAAACATCTGTTTCAATATAACAACATATGCATATACAGTGCCGTCCAAAAATTTTTTAACACGTGGAATTTCGAGAGAGAAAAAACATTGATACCAAAGGTATTGTTAAATTCTAGTCAACTTTCAATGGTGGGTATACTAGACCAGCTTCTGTAAATACTCAATTCAATATTTATGTACATGTACTCACTAGCGATAAAAAAATAAATATCCGTACAAATGGTAGGACTTTTCAAACTAATATCGAGTATTTAAATGAGTGGGGTTAACGTATTTGCCACTGGCAGTTGAATACAAATTGTCAATATGATACTATAGTTAAATTTTATTCATGTGACATAGTTTCAATCATATGTTGATAAACTAATTAATGTTGATTTTAGAAATTCGCTCAGATCACTCTTTGTTTTTCATGATAAATGAGAATTAGTTTATTGTAATAAAAACAGGATTTTGTCCAAGAAATTTTGAAAGACCCTGTGCATGTACATATATATATATATATGTTATATAAGTCCTGATCTCCTAAATCAAATATTGTGTTCAACTTTTTACCAGGTTATGTTTCTAACTGCAGGAAAACAAAAACTTTATAGGTATGTTTACTTTTATGATATGTTCTTGTTTTTTATGTTATTTATTTTATTTTTTCCAATTTAGAACAAGAAATGTAATGTGGAAACCACATTAAAGCCAGATTTAAAAACTTAAATGCAAAAATTACAAAGAGAAATTATCCATAAAATAGCCAGGTAGAGTCATGAGGTTACTTTCTAATTCTGCTCATCTCATGGTATGCTATCATTGTATGAAGTTTCATTAAGATCTGACAATAAATAACATAAATATATGGTAAAGAAAAAACTTTAACGCAATTGTTAACGACACCGGACGCCCGACCGTTGAATCCCGCTAAAAAGTCTTTTTATGAAACATATTATAAGCGAGTCGACGGATATATACGCACTTGGTATAATTTCAAACGGAAATTATTTGAGTGCCAATTGAATGCTCAACAATTATGTCAATTAATACCATTATCTTATAGTAAGTATGGAGGCATATATGAGCCACCAAATAACTACATAACCAACAAGTTAATTAAGCAGTTAACTAGTTACGGTAACTAGTTAACCACTTAACATGAAGCTGGTGAAATAATACAAACATGGTAGTTGTAGGAACTAACTTGCATTTATTCCCTGTTATGATCATAAATTTATTGAAAGAAATAACTAGTTACGTAACTAGTTAACCTCTTCATAAATTTAAAGCTATCATGCTATCTGATTTTATCTGATCTGGCTTCGAACGTTTTCATCATTTACATTGTATATAACTTTATAAAATTATCTTTTGTTCAAATATTTGTTTTTTTTTAAATCATAATAAATTATATCATTATGCATAAATGCGTTGATGGTATATTTTCAGATTAAAAATGTCCAAGTTTATAATTGGCTTGTTATTTTATTGTGCTCTGGTTGCTATGGTAACTACAGACGAACGTCTTGATTGTTTACCAACATTTTGTGTGAATCCTAAACCAGTTCCAGGCACACCTTGTAACTACTGTCCTACAGGTATCTATATATTTACTAGATTTATTGCCGTGGAAACACATGTATGGGTGTTTTACAGCGGCCTGGTAACCTAACCTAGCTTTCCTGGGCACTTGTCTATTACCTGTATTCACCTACCCTTCCACAAGGCCGACAATTTTTTTTCACCCTATTAATAGAGGAAGATTGATATTTTTGTCGAATTTTCAAGCAAAGTATACTCGTTCTGGATTGGATGAGAACCGGAACCCACTCCGGTGAGCTAACTTTAAAATCGCGGTGCGCGTCCACAGTTAAAATCAGTAGACAAACCATTTTTTAATTGACGCCTACGAACAAAACAGAACCAGTCCGATGCAAAATGCTTTAATATCACATGCGGATTACTCGGACGATTTCATTGAAATCGCAGTCCAAGAGAATGAAAAAACACAGTGTGATTTTGTCCCATCAAGACCAATACAGCTAGCTCAGTTGGTAGCACGCAAGTCTACTGATCGAGGGGTCGTGGGTTCGATTCCCGGGCGGGGAATACTTTCGTGGAGCTTGGTCATGAAATTATTTCTACGGCCGTTCTCCCTCCTACCACTGAATTTTAATTATGTAGGACAGTTGTCAGTCACTGAAGAAGGTATGCACTTAGTAGTTGGTTAACAGCAAAATCCCGAGATTTAGCCTTTCCATGAGAAGTGAGTAGGTTGACTGACCACCGTTATATGACCTTTAATACGTTTGTTACTATATATAGTAACAAATGTGACAAGTCTACACGGACATTACGCGACTTTTTCCCGTATTATGCGATTTTGGCCGCCTGCAACTCGCCCATTATGCATAATAGGCGCCGAGTGCTTGCACGCGCACTGGTTACGTCATCAAGTAGCCGTAATTAGCTTCGAACATGGCGGCCGAAAGAATTTTTGAGTCTTTGTCAAATAGAATTTCACTGTCAGGAAAGATTATACAAAAATATAAGACACAAAAAAGATTTACCTGAGATTTTACAAATAAATAATTTCATTATAAATCACTTACTTCACCATTCAAATTCAACAGACACTCAACCGTTGACGCTGTCAAACTCCGAAATTCGAACTGAATTCCTTTCTGTGTTCAATTTGACGAATATCCAGCCATTATACAGTAAATGCGTAGGTTGACTACTGTTGTACCAAAGCCAAGCCATGCATAGATTAAATATAATGGAACTGGTTTCTAGAAATAATTAGCAACGTCAATGCCATTTTCGGAAAATCCATGAATCATTGAATGACTCATCCCTTCCTTTCAGAGCCTTGTGTATTTCCATACATAATCCTTACATCCATATCGTCAATTTAAAGTTTGAAAAACACGTATACACTAGTAATTACGTTCCAGTCTCCTGATAATATCGTTTTAATCCATGATAAATGAACGTATATTCGTCACAAACGTTTAAAAACATGACCGCCATTTGACAACAAAGTTTACATTAGATTCTACGTCATTGTTTTCTTACGTCATCAAAGTACTGATTCGTCCTCGGAAAATTCGTCAGTTATTTATTCGTCCCTGAATAAAATGTTTTTAGTTTACTAAAAAGTCGAGTCCGGATTCTGAACAAACGTATTAAAGACGTTAATGATTAGTTGCTACTCGCCATTATGCGATAATCACCCTCGAGTCCATAATAGCCTTCGGGCCAAAGGCCCTCAGGCTATTATGGACTTCATCGGGTGATTATCGCATAATGGCGAGTAGCAACTAATCATTAACCTCTAAATAAAATGTGTTGCTAGGGCGTTAAACCCAACATATCAAACAAACGACAAACAATATGTTTTATGTACTTCCAGGTCGGACATGTGTCACAGCTAGCGGTCACACTATCACAGCTGGTCAAGTACATTTAGTTGGTGGACAGAAATGTCATTGTAGGGAACCAACTGACCCATTCTGGAATCTTGCAAGATGTTCTTACTGACCCTTAGACCTTTTTGTTACATCTTGGAAACCCCTAAAAATAATTGTACTTATGTATTTACTATTTAACATGTGTTTTATAAATAAATAAAAAAACATTGAATGTGAGTTTATATATATGTTTTTTTTAAAGTAAGTTACAAATGTATTAAATAATCTTATTGAGCCCCTTCTGGGACCCCCATTCCTCGTGACACTATAAAATCTGATACACACTCAGGTAAGTTCCATAACAAACGAAACAATATCTTTGAATCCCAACCAACGACATATCTGGAAAAGAAAGAAAAAATAAAATAAGTTTATAAGTTAGAGAAACTGTCCAGTGGTAGAACGCACTTAGGGATCGAGAAGTATATGATTCGAATCCTATTTGTTTCACAACTGATTTCTTTGAGCAAGAAATTTACCTTTATGCGATTGCTTCACTCTCTACACAGGTGTAAATGGGAACTTGCGATGGTGGTATAATTCCGTTGCGCAAATATGTCAGCCGCACTAAACGGATTAAAAAAAAACTCCCAGTGAGATTGATAGAAAGATACCAGTAGCCTGATGACAAGAGGTAATAGATGTAAAGTCGGTGCACGTGCGTAGGCAAAAAACTTTGAAATGCATTAAATTTTTACATTACATACAATGCATTAGAAAAGTTATTGAACAACAAAAAAATTACGAAAGTTACTAATTATGTATGCTTGTCACAAGTAATTTTACTATAATAAAAATTCATTCATGATTTCAACATAGTTTAAATCACATAAACTAATTAATGTTGATTTTATAATTTATAGTTCGAACAATAAAAAAACAACAAATATCGAAAACAAAGAGTCTCATGCCAGAGAAAAAAATGTTTTATTGCAAAAGAATTTGAAATTATACAAAAAGACAAATAAAGCTATTAATTGCTCGCGTAACCTAGTTTGTGACATATTGTTACTCATTTTAACAAGTTATCAACATAAGTAAAGCTACAGTCCCATAAACATAAATATACCCGTGAGGGCACCGTACGGGCGCCGTGCGATCAAACTCCGCAAGGACCCGTACGAACTCTTGCGTACCCGTACGGACTGTTACGTTGTTACCAGGGTCCGTGATATGAGCCAAGGATACACGTATCAGTTTCAGAGTCAAATCGTGAACAAAATAGTGGCTAAGTATGGATTAAACATGCATATCTTCCAGCTATGGCTCTGTACAGGTGTGTTGTTTTGTATCATGTTTTGTATCATGTGCGTACCGTCACCTTTAAACGCAAGGCTTTCTACGGCCTACGACTGTCTGCACGTACGGGTCCGTAACAAGCCACGATTATATGGGACTGAGGCATTTAGTAAGAGATCGTGACATGTAATGTGTTGACAATGTATAATATGTATTTGGTCCTTACTCGCTGAGGTGGAATTTCTTATAATTGTGTTATTGAAATCATGTGAAAGGTGATTTAAAGCACTTGAGTGTTTCCGTACTTGACAAGCTGACTAAAAGTTTATTTTTGAGGTTTGTTTGAAACCTCTACCATTTAGAGTCAGACCTTGATGGATTTATGTTTAGGAGTTATGCCTCTTTTATGTTTTACAAATACGAATATGTAACTTGTTTGACTGATTTATATCCTATGAAAAATTAAGCCCTTATTTGAAAGCATTTTTGTTTAAAGATAAGCCTTGCCATGAAAAAAAAACACTCAAAAAGTCGATTGCGCTGTTCTTGGGCTGTTCTTGGATTGCTCTTGTCCTAGAAAAATGTCAGCTTTTTACTTTATTTGTAGAATTTATATCTGCCACACTGAATCCAAACATATAGTCATGTATACATGTATGAATATATAACAACAGTTTGAATTTGATTTCTACTGATACCATCTTAATACACTCCTTTCAGGACAGAAGTAACTTTCCTAGAAAGCAGTCAACGTTTTTTCCTTATTTAGTCATGTAGACTGAAACTAAAATTTATAGATCAAAGAATAGATAACATTAGTTTCAGGATTATATTTATTGATACTGATTAATTTGATACTTGAAGAGATTGTATCGCAGATGTAGCTCTGGTACTATCATGATTTCAGCAACAAATCTCAAGTTGTTTACTTCAAATCTAATTAAATCTTAATGACAGTTTCGATATCTTAATGTCCGTTTCGATATTCAAGCGGTTGATGCGTGATGTGATTAGACACATTGCACTCTTGACAGAGTTTTAACCTCATTTGATTATTTTAAGGTGTGTTATGAAGTGCTTAGATTTGCATCTTTGGCATACAACGAATTTTACCACTTTTCCCTTTAAAATTTCATTTCATTGTAATGACAGAAATGAGACAGTGTATTGCCTTTGTTTCTATTGTGCTCTGTGTCTTGCTGCAAACTCCAATAACCTTTTACAATAAAGAATTTGATTTTCTGTGGCAAAATTAGGCATTGTACTGTTTTGAAGTACTCAATGATCCAATATGAGTGATTTCCTTTTAGCCAGATTTTTCAACGAAAACAAAGGCCTATAGTTTGGCGAAACTTGGACAGGCGGTCGGGCGGGTGTCCGGTATTGTTACAATTGTGTTAAAGTTTTCCTTTACCATATATTTCTGACATTTATTGCCATATCTTTATGAAACTTCATACAATGATAACCATGTGATGTACAGAAAGTAACTAGAACTCCACCTGCCTTTATTATGGATTATTTCTCTTTGCAATATTGTAATTCCCAAATCCATATATAGGCAGAAAGATCTATCTGTTCCGCACAAAATGATCAATATTAGAAATAAAGTTACGTTACTTATAAGAAAATAAATTTCGATTGAAAGTTCCTATCATAAAAACTTCCATGTATGTAACTTTCACTGAAATGGGCTGAACAATGATTGCGTAAAAACAATAAAATGTCGGCAGTAGGAAGATAGGCATTTTGTCACGTGACTTTTGCCCATTGCTACCGAAAACTACCCACCACAATATCACAGCGTTGAGACACCGTTAAATAACAATACAATGAACCCAATCCACGACGAGGGATGCTCAGGATGACAATAACAGAAACCATTGTGATATGTTTTACGAGTGCCCAAGTTGTTGGCGTAAGGGAAAGCGTTTTACCATTACAACCATGATTTACCAAGTGGCGATGGTTTATCCGCCATGCTGGTTTTGTTAAAATGATTTCTAATTCTTGTGCAATGATCCTTTGATTTAAGCCTGTGTAGTGAGAAATGTTCATTTAAAAACATATTTATCCAATACCTAATTCATTACATCGGTCGCGGCCATGATCATGCTTTGCCTGACGTACTTTTACCTGTCAAAGTACGACTGGGAACTAGACAAGGCGATGGACTAGCAATCAAGCTCAAAATAACATTCGAGTTACGTTGAGGCTGTGAGTGCAGATTAATTAGTGATAAAACAGGATTTAGTAAAAGAGCTTTCGGATTGAATTGCAGAAAACAGAAACGAACCTTGTTTTAGGATATCTAGAAGTTATTGCATGGATGTAGGCACTAATTACTTTATTTAAATCTGATGACATGATAAGTGTCAAGGCTTTTGTTGATTTTTCTGTCGCTGTAATATAAGATAAAATATATACATGTATTTGAAATATATTCATTGGACTTCACGTGATCTTTTGAATGTCATCAAACCCTCGTTTTTTGTCAAATTCTTACAACATCTAAAAAAAGGAAAGATTTAAATACAGTGCATAAAATAACTATACTAATAGACAACAGAAACTGGACACCTACATTTTGTGTAATATGTTTATAATTAGGAAACCATTTGAAACAAAATTTATACACAAGTTTCATATCATGTATCACTAAAACTACCCTAAATTTTACTACTTAACACTCAACCGATTTCAATATATAGCGTTTTTGTTGAAAAACACATTTTCCTCGAGCACGTCGAGGAAATAAGCATGTCATTGTGATGACGTCGATTTTCGATAAGACTATTAACACGACTATCGAAAAATCCAAATAATTTCATTGCTTTATCCGCATGAAATATGCAAAAGTTATATGAATCTGATCGTATCCGAGGTCTGATGCTCTTGGCTTCCGGGCAAAGCGTAGTATACGTTGCACGTACGTTAATCTTCAACTGAAAGACTAAAATGAATATCAGTGTGGTGTTTGACACCGCGTGGTTGATACAAGACAAAGCTACGTCTGGTCGACCAACAGTCATGAACGTCAGATCTAACCGAGCTATTACGTTGGCTCACGTCTGTTATCCGTTCCGAACGGCGATTGCAACAGCTCAACAATATGGGATCTCATACAAGATGGTACAACAATGTCTTAAAGGTAATGCTCGGCCCATACGTCATATGCGTTCATACTTTGGACAGAAGCTACTTTTGCGATATAGGCTGGGACGAATATTGTTTTCACGACGTCATTTGCGTTATAAATAGCAATCTTGACGCACACGAATATGTTGACAAAATTTTACAACCTGTTCTAGTGCCATTTATTGCACGAAATGGATCGGCTGTGCTCATGCATTGCGTTGTTGGAGGAAAGTGAACGGCTTCCAAATGCCGATGTTTTTAAGTGCGTGCGGTCAATGCGTCAACGTGTGGCCACTTTAAGACTTCAGCGAGATGGTCAAAATCGTTTTTAGACACAAATAATGGCAATTTGACTTTATACTACTCGACAACAATGAACAGAATTTACTTTTTAAATCAAAATCATCTATTGCGATTGATTTGCAGATTTTAAAAAGCATTTCTTGTGTTCAATAGGCGTTTACGTTATACAATGAACGTATTTTCAAATTATATTGTTGTAAATGTCCCCTTTAATTTGATACCAAATTTATATGGAGTTTCCTCTTCTTTAACATAAAAGTTTAGGTTTATACAGATGTCCAGTTTCTTTTGTCTATTAGTATATTTCATTTCTTTATCCGAAAATGTCCAAGTCATAACCCTGTGAGTTGTAATTATATACTCTGAAGCCTCTACACGAATTTTTTGGCACATGACCTAGTTAATCGCTCCAACCTAATTATTGAGCAGAAGATTTGGAGCTAATGATCTAACCTCACTTTGAAATCAATGTGAGATGAAATGAAAGATTGAGCATTGCATAAAACACGCTTGTTCTCAAGGCAGTACAACGTGGACGAATAAACGTAGAAAAAATATCTCGCGCAAAATCTTGAACGAATAAACGTAGAAATACTTACTTGTTTCTAGATATGATTTCCCATAATACCTCTGTACTTCCGGTGAAGCTTCATTGAAAGCTTTATTCATCGACAGTGAGAGTTGATTCTCTTCAACTATTCCTGTACGAAAATATCCTGGCTCTATCAAATGTACTGTGACCCCGGTTCTAAATAACTCCCGTCTGCAAACATGAATTAAAACAAAAGTAAACAATCATTTACAATTCTATAGCCTATAGGTAATGCTTAAGCACGTTTATCGACTTTACAGCCATTACACCCGGTCATCGGGCTACTAGTATCTATCTATCAATCTACCTGGGAAGTCTTTCACTTCGCTTGGTGCAGCCAGCGTATTGGTGCAATGCAAATGTATATATTCTAAAAGTATCCATTTTCACCTTAGTTATATAATATAATTATTCACCAAATTTATAACTCCTGCTCAAAGAAATTAGCAGTGTCTATAGTGTAGGGTTCGAACCCAGGCCCTCTAGATCCCTAAACACGTCCTTCCACTGGATTACTGCTCAGAAATCCTCATCTCAGCAAGCTTGCGAGATTTTAACTGAGGGAGGAAACTCTTGTTTACTAAGGGAAGTAACTCTTAACTGATTGGAATCAAATTTCTACACAGGGAAGTAACTCTTTGGAATACTGTGCTTACCTTAGCTGATCCGAGAAACCTTCTACACCAAATTTAGAGGCAGAGTACCCTGCTGTTGACACAGCAAATCTTCCCATGATGCTCGCCATGTTTATAACACGACCTCTCTCTTTCCTTACTAAGGGAAGTAACTCTTTAGTCACATACATAACTCCTAGCAAGTTGACTTCAACCACAGTTCTCATACTTTTATTTGACATCCATTCTGTAGGGGCTATAGGACCGGAGATACCTGCGTTGTTTACTATAGCCCATAAACCTATATAATATATAGAGTAGCATTAATTAACAATGATTAGAAGCCACCCGGCTATCCCAGTTGGTAGCACGCAAGACTACTGATCGTGGGGTCTTGGGTTTGATTCCCGTGCGGGGTATACTTTCGTGGAGCTTGGTCATGAAATTATTTCTACAGCCATTCTCCCTTCTTAAAATGATGTTTAATTATGTAGGGCAGTTGTCAGTCACTGACGAAAGTATGCGCTTAGTAGTTGGTTGACAGAGAAATCCAGAGATTTAGCCTTTCCAGGAGAAGTGGGTAGGTTGATTGACCGCCGTTATATGACCTATACAATGTGTTGATATGGCGTTAAACCTAACAAAAACAATCAAACAAACAAACAATGATTAGAAGTTTGATATTGGTATTTGAAGACGTTGTTTCAGTCACATATCGCTTGCAGGCTTGATCAGAATATTAACTCTTAATTGACGACGATCCGTTTTCTCATAATGGATACAAATCTAGAAATCTTGACGATTTTAAGATCAGCAAATTGCAGTTAAAGATGACTGTCCTGTCACTAGGTAAAATAATGACAGAACCTTATTTTAATTATGTACATGCACATATTTATATATAGATCTATTATATAAAATTAATTTTGCTGCGCCTTTGGGATATCAGATTGGAAATTCTACGCAAAGAAAACTGCTCCACGGACCCTGGTACAACCCTTCAGTAGAAAAATATTACCTCTATTTTTAGGAAGTATTTTTTCAATTTGTTTTCTCGCTGTCTCTATATTAGATTCATCACACACATTTAACACAAGTGTTTCTAAACGATCAGAACACAGTTTCTTTAATTCTTGACAACTTGATGACGTCATACATCCAGCGATCACGTGACATCCTAGATTATCCAATCGTTGAGCTAGTATTCTTCCAAACCCGGTATCACATCCGGTTATAAACACATATCTGTAGCTATAATTTCCTATTTTCAATTTTCTCACGAACCATCGAATGGTTAGAAATAAAATAATTGGCGTTATGACGTATTGAAGATCTATATTTAATTCTAGCTTCATTATGACGTCACTAATTTTATGACGTCACCGGAGTTACAAAGTAAATTAATTCTGCTGATCTGAAAACAAATAAAGAATCGTGGTACAAGTTTAGTAGCACCGTTCCATCGGAACTATCAGTACTTTGATTTTAGTAAAATAAAACGCTGTGTTACAAAAATACGCCCATTGATTGTACTAAAAATAACTCTTTTTTTGTATGACCTTAACATGCGGAGTGTATATACATGTACAATATAAACTTGCATAGCTTTGAGATAACTCACCCGTGTATCTACATATGAGTTAAATTTGTATAGTATACAAACATCAAACTCCCCCTTATATATAGTGCGTACAAAAAACAAAACACTGTTTATAACAACAATAGAATAAACTAATCCACTACGAGGGACGCTCAGGATGACAATAACATAAACATGTGATATGTTTTACGATTGTCTTAGTTGTTAATGTAATGGAAAAGATTTTTACCAATACAAGCACGATTTACCAACAAATTGTGGTATCCATCATGCTAATTTTGTTACAATGAATTACACACATTTCATTTTCATTACTGCTTACCCCAGAAATGGATTGTCTCATTTCTACCAAAACTCGTTTTGTTTTTTGTACGCACTATATGTTTGATGGTATGTATATGCTTATAAAATGTGAATACACTACTAACAACAATGTACTTATGTCGATAAGTATTAACACAGCATTCAATGCGAATTTTGGAAGTTTACGTAGTTCATGCAGGTTTAGAACTAAAAACAACGCTCACTTTGTTATTTGTGTTAATGTTTAAAACCAACATTTTGGTCATTTCATATAAGCGAGCATCAGGTAAAAACTAACATACATGTATTACAATTTCAAACGGAAATTAATTGTATGCATTGCCAAGTTTAATACGTCTAGATCTAATTAAATATAAATAGGCCTACCTGAGAGAGTTGAACGATCAGTAAAGTTTTAATTTCAAAATGAGATCCTGAGTATAATAAATCTGTTAGACATGTTACTGTGTACTAATAATTGTAAGGTTTAACCTACATTTAGATTATCTGTTGTAACAAGCTGATTAAAATCTGAGATATTTTTTTAGCTCGCACACTCGATCGTCTTACATCTGACAAGCTCGCGGTACCTATAGGCCTAGGTCACGTTCAGTTTACCTTTGCTTTGACTTAAGGATAACTATTGAATTATTTTTGTACACTTGTTAGCGAACGTTACGGATACGGAACAACTCAACCCGTAGACAACTCAACCAATGGATAACTCAATCCAAAGTTGGGACAACTCAAACCGTTAATAGGGTATTGAGTTTTCTCGGGATAAGTTATCTTTGGGTTGAGTTATCCCGACCCTAACGTTACAAAACGTTTCGGGACGTTCAGGGTAATTAAACACGCTGCAGGTAAAGATGCTAATCAGAAGCTACCATATTAATTTTTTGTGCATTTGTATAATTCGTTCAGTAACTGTGGTCTGTAGCGTAATTGGTAACGCGCCGCGATTTAAAATCTACTTTCAACAATGGGGTATGGGTTCGAATCCCATCCGGAGCGGTTACACATTTCCATAAAAATCAACAAAAATATCAATTTTTCTCAATAATTAAGGTATATAGAGAAGTTTCTGACTTACTTCTGGAAGGGTAGGTGAGTACTGGTTATAAACAAGCGTTCAGGAAAGCTAGATTCTAGTTGAGCTAGCTACTACATGTATAACCTGATTGAAGCGGTCACTTTTCATCACTGACTACTAAATGCAAGTTATACTGTATACTAGACTAGAAGTTAAACTTTGGCCTTACATCACAGTATACTGTGTTATATGCAATGATATACGTATGGTTATCAGGCAAATCGAGATATAAAATCAAAGCACTGAAAGCAATGAATGAAACAAAATACTGCATTATAATAGACCATATCCGAACTCATATTTGTGGGAGTTTCCGATCGTTTGCAGGCGGACAATCTTTTTTGTTACACATTATTGCTGAAAAGCATAAATTACGATATAAATCATATTGTCTTAGTACATATATTTTCATTGTGACTGTGAACGTCAGGGGCGTAGCAAAGGCTTTTTAATGTGTACGCAGAATTCTAGGGGTTCAAGGGCATGCCCCCCCCCATTTGTTTTTCTGTAGATCATCTCAGGAGCGTTTTGGCAACTATTCAAAGAGTTTGTATATTTTTGTATAATTCATTACGGGCACCAATACAGGAAGATAACATTCGTACCAATTATCATTCTTTTCCAACCAGCGTTCAAAGAATTATATAGTCTGGAGTCAAAGACAAACAACGAGGCAAACTCGACTCCCAAAAGGCAAGTCCCATTGAAACGTAACTTGACATAAGGTTGGTAAAATAACGAGCAGTTTTGTTTCACACACTCCTATCCCTCTCAGGCCTAAGTTTTTATTGCATTGTTTTTTGCTTTTTTATTTTTAGGATTTCCTAGATCAATGTGTACGCAGCTGCGTACTCTGCGTAATGGTAGCTACGCGCCTGAACGTTTGTTTTGATCGTAGAAGAAAACACTAATATTTGAATTCCGGTTAAAGTCTATCAAATCAATATAACATTAAATACTGAAGGTCAATTGTAAACTTCTTTGTGCAGAGGATTCAAAGTTAGTAATTTAATTTCACAAAGGCCAACATTGGAATTTTAGAAAAAGAAAGCTAAACAATCATTTTTTTCACGCAAGAGGTATTTTGTATAGGACATTATAGACAATACGTTTAACTACTCACTTAACTTTCGCTCGCAAAATATTTTGCAAAATCTTGCGACAAAAATATCGCTGTTCATGTTTTTTTAAATAGACTATATCCGGAATTCAAATAGTTGGGTTTTCCCCTCCGATAAAAACAAACTTTCACCATTACAATGAAAACACGCGTAAACTTAAATTTGATTAAACGCCTATTTCTATACTTCATATTCAACGGCGTAGTACAAAAAGATAGATTATAGAAAATAAAAAAGTAAAACCCTCCACCATAAATATAGTTCTATTACATTAACCTGTCAGAACTTAAATAATTACACGGTCACTGAATCTATTATTTTAACCCCTTTTCGAACTTGTTATTTCTCCGATATTCAAAATCGTCGCATATATAGTTAGATTATCAATAATTAATATGGATTGGTAGCTCAATGGTTAAAAAGAGGTTCAATAATAACACATTCAGTGACCGTGTAATTATTCAAGTTGTGACAGGTTAATGTAATAGAACTATACATTATGTATGTACAATAACACAAAACAAAATAAAAATTTTCACACATGATGTAATAATGTGTGTAAGTGTATTATTTAGTATGCCTACATCATTCAAAGTTCATGATCCTACTTAATTTTACATTTTTATCACTAATTTTACATTATTTCCGACTTAATCTAGGAACAAATAAAGTGATTTGCCGGTGCCCGTTTAGGAATCGGCGTACGCCGGTTTGTGTCGCCTTGCAAATCAAGTCGGTCCATGTTGCATTTAAGACCACATGTGGTATATTGAAATTCGACAGAATCTTCAGGATCGAGTCACTCATTTGTAAAACACAGCCTTTATTCTCCGGGGAAGTTTAGCGTATTCAAGTTGATAATATTTTAGTGACGGATTTAAACTTAACTGGTGAGTTGAATACATAAACTTGTACATGTATACCGTGGAGTATGGCTATATTGGGCTTAAGAACAGCAAAATTAGGCTTCGCCTCCTGGTGTCGGGAGGTTTGCACGCCTTTTTTGCTACCTAAATGTAGTTAGTTGCTTGTTTAAACACATTTTCCCGATGCCCTACGTAGTTAGCAACCCATTTGCAAAAAAATCATACCTGCGCAGTGAGATGCGCAGTGGCTACAGTGCCCAAAATTCGCGTCGCCTTGTAGTGTCGGGAAAATTGCACGGGGTTTCTCGGTACCAGAAACTGGTGGGTTTGGTGTTTAAACACGTTTTTCAGGTGCCCTAGATGGTTAGCAACCAAACTGCAAAAAATCACATTCGCACACCGAGGTGCGCCATGGCAACAGAGCCGCAAAGTATACCGTGCAGTATGGCTATATTGGGCTTAAGAACAGCAAAATTAGGCTTCGCCTCCTGGTGTCGGGAGGTTTGCACGCGTTTTTTGCTACCTAAATGTAGTTAGTTGCTTGTTTAAACACATTTTCCCGATGCCCTACGTAGTTAGCAACCCATTTGCAAAAAAATCATACCTGCGCAGTGAGATGCGCAGTGGCTACAGTGCCCCAAATTCGCGTCGCCTTGTAGTGTCGGGAAAATTGCACGGGGTTTCTCGGTACCAGAAACTGGTGGGTTTGGTGTTTAAACACATTTTTCAGGTGCCCTAGATGGTTAGCAACCAAACTGCAAAAAATCACATTCGCACACCGAGGTGCGCCATGGCAACAGAGCCGCAAAGTATACCGTGCAATATGGCTATATTGGGCTTAAGAACAGCAAAATTAGGCTTCGCCTCCTGGTGTCGGGAGGTTTGCACGCGTTTTTTGCTACCTAAATGTAGTTAGTTGCTTGTTTAAACACATTTTCCCGATGCCCTACGTAGTTAGCAACCCATTTGCAAAAAAATCATACCTGCGCAGTGAGATGCGCAGTGGCTACAGTGCCCCAAATTCGCGTCGCCTTGTAGTGTCGGGAAAATTGCACGGGGTTTCTCGGTACCAGAAACTGGTGGGTTTGGTGTTTAAACACGTTTTTCAGGTGCCCTAGATGGTTAGCAACCAAACTGCAAAAAATCACATTCGCACACCGAGGTGCGCCATGGCAACAGAGCCGCAAAGTATACCGTGCAGTATGGCTACTAGTATATTGGGCTTAAGAACAGCAAAATAAGGCTTCGCCTCCTGGTGTCGGGAGGTTTGCACGCGTTTTTTGCTACCTAAATGTAGTTAGTTGCTTGTTTAAACACATTTTCCCGATGCCCTACGTAGTTAGCAACCCATTTGCAAAAAAATCATACCTGCGCAGTGAGATGCGCAGTGGCTACAGTGCCCCAAATTCGCGTCGCCTTGTAGTGTCGGGAAAATTGCACGGGGTTTCTCGGTACCAGAAACTGGTGGGTTTGGTGTTTAAACACGTTTTTCAGGTGCCCTAGATGGTTAGCAACCAAACTGCAAAAAATCACATTCGCACACCGAGGTGCGCCATGGCAACAGAGCCGCAAAGTATACCGTGCAGTATGGCTATATTGGGCTTAAGAACAGCAAAATTAGGCTTCGCCTCCTGGTGTCGGGAGGTTTGCACGCGTTTTTCCTACCTAAATGTAGTTAGTTGCTTGTTTAAACACATTTTCCCGATGCCCTACGTAGTTAGCAACCCATTTGCAAAAAAATCATACCTGCGCAGTGAGATGCGCAGTGGCTACAGTGCCCCAAATTCGCATCGCCTTGTAGTGTCGGGAAAATTGCACGGAGTTTCTCGGTACCAGAAACTGGTGGGTTTGGTGTTTAAACACGTTTTTCAGGTGCCCTAGATGGTTAGCAACCAAACTGCAAAAAATCACATTCGCACACCGAGGTGCGCCATGGCAACAGAGCCGCAAAGTATACCGTGCAGTATGGCTATATTGGGCTTAAGAACAGCAAAATTAGGCTTCGCCTCCTGGTGTCGGGAGGTTTGCACGCGTTTTTTGCTACCTAAATGTAGTTAGTTGCTTGTTTAAACACATTTTCCCGATGCCCTACGTAGTTAGCAACCCATTTGCAAAAAAATCATACCTGCGCAGTGAGATGCGCAGTGGCTACAGTGCCCCAAATTCGCGTCGCCTTGTAGTGTCGGGAAAATTGCACGGGGTTTCTCGGTACCAGAAACTGGTGGGTTTGGTGTTTAAACACGTTTTTCAGGTGCCCTAGATGGTTAGCAACCAAACTGCAAAAAATCACATTCGCACACCGAGGTGCGCCATGGCAACAGAGCCGCAAAGTATACCGTGCAGTATGGCTATATTGGGCTTAAGAACAGCAAAATTAGGCTTCGCCTCCTGGTGTCGGGAGGTTTGCACGCGTTTTTTGCTACCTAAATGTAGTTAGTTGCTTGTTTAAACACATTTTCTCGATGCCCTACGTAGTTAGCAACCCATTTGCAAAAAAATCATACCTGCGCAGTGAGATGCGCAGTGGCTACAGTGCCCCAAATTCGCGTCGCCTTGTAGTGTCGGGAAAATTGCACGGGGTTTCTCGGTACCAGAAACTGGTGGGTTTGGTGTTTAAACACGTTTTTCAGGTGCCCTAGATGGTTAGCAACCAAACTGCAAAAAATCACATTCGCACACCGAGGTGCGCCATGGCAACAGAGCCGCAAAGTATACCGTGCAGTATGGCTATATTGGGCTTAAGAACAGCAAAATTAGGCTTCGCCTCCTGGTGTCGGGAGGTTTGCACGCGTTTTTTGCTACCTAAATGTAGTTAGTTGCTTGTTTAAACACATTTTCCCGATGCCCTACGTAGTTAGCAACCCATTTGCAAAAAAATCATACCTGCGCAGTGAGATGCGCAGTGGCTACAGTGCCCCAAATTCGCGTCGCCTTGTAGTGTCGGGAAATTGCACGGGGTTTCTCGGTACCAGAAACTGGTGGGTTAGGTGTTTAAACACGTTTTTCAGGTGCCCTAGATGGTTAGCAACCAAACTGCAAAAAATCACATTCGCACACCGAGGTGCGCCATGGCAACAGAGCCGCAAAGTATACCGTTCAGTATGGCTATATTGGGCTTAAAAACAGCAAAATTAGGCTTCGCCTCCTGGTGTCGGGAGGTTTGCACGCGTTTTTTGCTACCTAAATGTAGTTAGTTGCTTGTTTAAACACATTTTCCCGATGCCCTACGTAGTTAGCAACCCATTTGCAAAAAAATCATACCTGCGCAGTGAGATGCGCAGTGGCTACAGTGCCCCAAATTCGCGTCGCCTTGTAGTGTCGGGAAAATTGCACGGGGTTTCTCGGTACCAGAAACTGGTGGGTTTGGTGTTTAAACACGTTTTTCAGGTGCCCTAGATGGTTAGCAACCAAACTGCAAAAAATCACATTCGCACACCGAGGTGCGCCATGGCAACAGAGCCGCAAAGTATACCGTGCAGTATGGCTATATTGGGCTTAAGAACAGCAAAATTAGGCTTCGCCTCCTGGTGTCGGGAGGTTTGCACGCGTTTTTTGCTACCTAAATGTAGTTAGTTGCTTGTTTAAACACATTTTCCCGATGCCCTACGTAGTTAGCAACCCATTTGCAAAAAAATCATACCTGCGCAGTGAGATGCGCAGTGGCTACAGTGCCCCAAATTCGCGTCGCCTTGTAGTGTCGGGAAAATTGCACGGGGTTTCTCGGTACCAGAAACTGGTGGGTTTGGTGTTTAAACACGTTTTTCAGGTGCCCTAGATGGCTAGCAACCAAACTGCAAAAAATCACATTCGCACACCGAGGTTCGCCATGGCAACAGAGCCGCAAATTATACCGTGCAGTATGGCTATATTGGGCTTAAGAACAGCAAAATTAGGCTTCGCCTCCTGGTGTCGGGAGGTTTGCACGCGTTTTTTGCTACCTAAATGTAGTTAGTTGCGTGTTTAAACACATTTTCCCGATGCCCTACGTAGTTAGCAACCCATTTGCAAAAAAATCATACCTGCGCAGTGAGATGCGCAGTGGCTACAGTGCCCCAAATTCGCGTCGCCTTGTAGTGTCGGGAAAATTGCACGGGGTTTCTCGGTATTAGAAACTGGTGGGTTTGGTGTTTAAACACGTTTTTCAGGTGCCCTAGATGGTTAGCAACCAAACTGCAAAAAATCACATTCGCACACCGAGGTGCGCCATGGCAACAGAGCCGCAAAGTATACCGTGCAGTATGGCTATATTGGGCTTAAGAACAGCAAAATTAGGCTTCGCCTCCTGGTGTCGGGAGGTTTGCACGCGTTTTTTGCTACCTAAATGTAGTTAGTTGCTTGTTTAAACACATTTTCCCGATGCCCTACGTAGTTAGCAACCCATTTGCAAAAAATCATACCTGCGCAGTGAGATGCGCAGTGGCTGCAGTGCCCCAAATTCGCGTCGCCTTGTAGTGTCGGGAAAATTGCACGGGGTTTCTCGGTACCAGAAACTGGAGGGTTTGGTGTTTAAACACGTTTTTCAGGTGCCCTAGATGGTTAGCAACCAAACTGCAAAAAATCATATTCGCACACCGAGGTGCGCCATGGCAACAGAGCCGCAAATTATACCGTGCAGTATGGCTATATTGGGCTTAAGAACAGCAAAATTAGGCTTCGCCTCCTGGTGTCGGGAGGTTTGCACGCGTTTTTTGCTACCTAAATGTAGTTAGTTGCTTGTTTAAACACATTTTCCCGATGCCCTACGTAGTTAGCAACCCATTTGCAAAAAAATCATACCTGCGCAGTGAGATGCGCAGTGGCTACAGTGCCCCAAATTCGCGTCGCCTTGTAGTGTCGGGAAAATTGCACGGGGTTTCTCGGTACCAGAAACTGGTGGGTTTGGTGTTTAAACACGTTTTTCAGGTGCCCTAGATGGTTAGCAACCAAACTGCAAAAAATCACATTCGCACACCGAGGTGCGCCATGGCAACAGAGCCGCAAAATATACCGTGCAGTATGGCTACATGTATATTGGGCTTAAGAACAGCAAAATAAGGCTTCGCCTCCTGGTGTCGGGAGGTTTGCACGCGTTTTTTGCTACCTAAATGTAGTTAGTTGCTTGTTTAAACACATTTTCCCGATGCCCTACGTAGTTAGCAACCCATTTGCAAAAAAATCATACCTGCGCAGTGAGATGCGCAGTGGCTACAGTGCCCCAAATTCGCGTCGCCTTGTAGTGTCTGGAAAATTGCACGGGGTTTCTCGGTACCAAAACCTGGTGGGTTTGGTGTTTAAACGCGTTTTTCAGGTGCCCTAGATGGTTAGCAACCAAACTGCAAAAAATCACATTCGCACCATCTAGGGCACCTGAAAAACGTGTTTAAACACCAAACCCACCACGTTCAGGTACCGAGAAACCCCGTGCAAATCTCCCGACACTACAGGTCGACGCGACTTTGGGGCTCTGTAGCCACTGCGCATCTCAGTGCGCAGGTATGATTTTTGTGCAAATGGGTTGCTAACTACGTAGGGCATCGGGAAAATGTGTTTAAACAAGTAACTAACTACATTCAGGTACCAAAAAACACGTGCAAACCACCCGACACCAGGAGGCGACGCCTATTTTTGCTGTTTTATAGCCATATATAGCCATATTGCACGGTATACTTTGCGGCTCTGTTGCCATGGCGCAACTCGGTGTGCGAATGTGATTTTTTGCAGTTAGGTTGCTAGCCATCTAGGGCACCTGAAAAACGTGTTTAAACACCAAACCCACCACGTTCAGGTACCGAGAAACCCCGTGCAAATCTCCCGACACTACAGGTCGACGCGACTTTGGGGCTCTGTAGCCATTGCGCATCTCAGTGCGCAGGTATGATTTTTGTGCAAATGGGTTGCTAACTACGTAGGGCATCGGGAAAATGTGTTTAAACAAGTAACTAACTACATTCAGGTACCAAAAAACACGTGCAAACCACCCGACACCAGGAGGCGACGCCTATTTTTGCTGTTCTATAGCCATATATAGCCATATTGCACGGTACACTTTGCGGCTCTGTTGCCATGGCGCAACTCGGTGTGCGAATGTGAATTTTTGCAGTTAGGTTGCTAGCCATCTAGGGCACCTGAAAAACGTGTTTAAACACCAAACCCACCACGTTCAGGTACCGAGAAACCCCGTGCAAATCTCCCGACACTACAGGTCGACGCGACTTTGGGGCTCTGTAGCCACTGCGCATCTCAGTGCGCAGGTATGATTTTTGTGCAAATGGGTTGCTAACTACGTAGGGCATCGGGAAAATGTGTTTAAACAAGTAACTAACTACATTCAGGTACCAAAAAACACGTGCAAACCACCCGACACCAGGAGGCGACGCCTATTTTTGCTGTTCTATAGCCATATATAGCCATATTGCACGGTACACTTTGCGGCTCTGTTGCCATGGCGCAACTCGGTGTGCGAATGTGATTTTTTGCAGTTAGGTTGCTAGCCATCTAGGGCACCTGAAAAACGTGTTTAAACACCAAACCCACCACGTTCAGGTACCGAGAAACCCCGTGCAAATCTCCCGACACTACAGGTCGACGCGACTTTGGGGCTCTGTAGCCACTGCGCATCTCAGTGCGCAGGTATGATTTTTGTGCAAATGGGTTGCTAACTACGTAGGGCATCGGGAAAATGTGTTTAAACAAGTAACTAACTACATTCAGGTACCAAAAAACACGTGCAAACCACCGACACCAGGAGGCGACGCCTATTTTTGCTGTTCTATAGCCATATATAGCCATATTGCACGGTACACTTTGCGGCTCTGTTGCCATGGCGCAACTCGGTGTGCGAATGTGATTTTTTGCAGTTAGGTTGCTAGCCATCTAGGGCACCTGAAAAACGTGTTTAAACACCAAACCCACCACGTTCAGGTACCGAGAAACCCCGTGCAAATCTCCCGACACTACAGGTCGACGCGACTTTGGGGCTCTGTAGCCACTGCGCATCTCAGTGCGCAGGTATGATTTTTGTGCAAATGGGTTGCTAACTACGTAGGGCATCGGGAAAATGTGTTTTAAACAAGTAACTAACTACATTCAGGTACCAAAAAACACGTGCAAACCACCCGACACCAGGAGGCGACGCCTATTTTTGCTGTTCTATAGCCATATATAGCCATATTGCACGGTACACTTTGCGGCTCTGTTGCCATGGCGCAACTCGGTGTGCGAATGTGATTTTTGCAGTTAGGTTGCTAGCCATCTAGGGCACCTGAAAAACGTGTTTAAACACCAAACCCACCACGTTCAGGTACCGAGAAACCCCGTGCAAATCTCCCGACACTACAGGTCGACGCGACTTTGGGCTCTGTAGCCACTGCGCATCTCAGTGCGCAGGTATGATTTTTGTGCAAATGGGTTGCTAACTACGTAGGGCATCGGGAAAATGTGTTTAAACAAGTAACTAACTACATTCAGGTACCAAAAAACACGTGCAAACCACCCGACACCAGGAGGCGACGCCTATTTTTGCTGTTCTATAGCCATATATAGCCATATTGCACGGTACATTTTGCGGCTCTGTTGCCATGGCGCAACTCGGTGTGCGAGTGTGATTTTTTGCAGTTAGGTTGCTAGCCATCTAGGGCACCAGAAAAACGTGTTTAAACACCAAACCCACCACGTTCAGGTACCGAGAAACCCCGTGCAAATCTCCCGACACTACAGGTCGACGCGACTTTGGGGCTCTGTAGCCACTGCGCATCTCAGTGCGCAGGTATGATTTTTGTGCAAATGGGTTGCTAACTACGTAGGGCATCGGGAAAATGTGTTTAAACAAGTAACTAACTACATTCAGGTACCAAAAAACACGTGCAAACCACCCGACACCAGGAGGCGACGCCTATTTTTGCTGTTCTATAGCCATATATAGCCATATTGCACGGTACACTTTGCGGCTCTGTTGCCATGGCGCAACTCGGTGTGCGAATGTGATTTTTTGCAGTTAGGTTGCTAGCCATCTAGGGCACCTGAAAAACGTGTTTAAACACCAAACCCACCACGTTCAGGTACCGAGAAACCCCGTGCAAATCTCCCGACACTACAGGTCGACGCGACTTTGGGGCTCTGTAGCCACTGCGCATCTCAGTGCGCAGGTATGATTTTTGTGCAAATGGGTTGCTAACTACGTAGGGCATCGGGAAAATGTGTTTTAACAAGTAACTAACTACATTCAGGTACCAAAAAACACGTGCAAACCACCCGACACCAGGAGGCGACGCCTATTTTTGCTGTTCTATAGCCATATATAGCCATATTGCACGGTACACTTTGCGGCTCTGTTGCCATGGCGCAACTCGGTGTGCGAATGTGATTTTTTGCAGTTAGGTTGCTAGCCATCTAGGGCACCTGAAAAACGTGTTTAAACACCAAACCCACCACGTTCAGGTACCGAGAAACCCCGTGCAAATCTCCCGACACTACAGGTCGACGCGACTTTGGGGCTCTGTAGCCACTGCGCATCTCAGTGCGCAGGTATGAATTTTTGTGCAAATGGGTTGCTAACTACGTAGGGCATCGGGAAAATGTGTTTAAACAAGTAACTAACTACATTCAGGTACCAAAAAACACGTGCAAACCACCCGACACCAGGAGGCGACGCCTATTTTTGCTGTTCTATAGCCATATATAGCCATATTGCACGGTACACTTTGCGGCTCTGTTGCCATGGCGCAACTCGGTGTGCGAATGTGATTTTTTGCAGTTAGGTTGCTAGCCATCTAGGGCACCTGAAAAACGTGTTTAAACACCAAACCCACCACGTTCAGGTACCGAGAAACCCCGTGCAAATCTCCCGACACTACAGGTCGACGCGACTTTGGGGCTCTGTAGCCACTGCGCATCTCAGTGCGCAGGTATGATTTTTGTGCAAATGGGTTGCTAACTACGTAGGGCATCGGGAAAATGTGTTTAAACAAGTAACTAACTACATTCAGGTACCAAAAAACACGTGCAAACCACCCGACACCAGGAGGCGACGCCTTTTTTGCTGTTCTATAGCCATATATAGCCATATTGCACGGTACACTTTGCGGCTCTGTTGCCATGGCGCAACTCGGTGTGCGAGTGTGATTTTTTGCAGTTAGGTTGCTAGCCATCTAGGGCACCTGAAAAACGTGTTTAAACACCAAACCCACCACGTTCAGGTACCGAGAAACCCCGTGCAAATCTCCCGACACTACAGGTCGACGCGACTTTGGGGCTCTTGACCACTGCGCATCTCAGTGCGCAGGTATGATTTTTGTGCAAATGGGTTGCTAACTACGTAGGGCATCGGGAAAATGTGTTTAAACAAGTAACTAACTACATTCAGGTACCAAAAAACACGTGCAAACCACCCGACACCAGGAGGCGACGCCTATTTTTGCTGTTCTATAGCCATATATAGCCATATTGCACGGTACACTTTGCGGCTCTGTTGCCATGGCGCAACTCGGTGTGCGAATGTGATTTTTTGCAGTTAGGTTGCTAGCCATCTAGGGCACCTGAAAAACGTGTTTAAACACCAAACCCACCACGTTCAGGTACCGAGAAACCCCGTGCAAATCTCCCGACACTACAGGTCGACGCGACTTTGGGGCTCTGTAGCCACTGCGCATCTCAGTGCGCAGGTATGATTTTTGTGCAAATGGGTTGCTAACTACGTAGGGCATCGGGAAAATGTGTTTAAACAAGTAACTAACTACATTCAGGTACCAAAAAACACGTGCAAACCACCCGACACCAGGAGGCGACGCCTATTTTTGCTGTTCTATAGCCATATATAGCCATATTGCACGGTACACTTTGCGGCTCTGTTGCCATGGCGCAACTCGGTGTGCGAATGTGATTTTTTGCAGTTAGGTTGCTAGCCATCTAGGGCACCTGAAAAACGTGTTTAAACACCAAACCCACCACGTTCAGGTACCGAGAAACCCCGTGCAAATCTCCCGACACTACAGGTCGACGCGACTTTGGGGCTCTGTAGCCACTGCGCATCTCAGTGCGCAGGTATGATTTTTGTGCAAATGGGTTGCTAACTACGTAGGGCATCGGGAAAATGTGTTTAAACAAGTAACTAACTACATTCAGGTACCAAAAAACACGTGCAAACCACCCGACACCAGGAGGCGACGCCTATTTTTGCTGTTCTATAGCCATATATAGCCATATTGCACGGTACACTTTGCGGCTCTGTTGCCATGGCGCAACTCGGTGTGCGAATGTGATTTTTTGCAGTTAGGTTGCTAGCCATCTAGGGCACCTGAAAAACGTGTTTAAACACCAAACCCACCACGTTCAGGTACCGAGAAACCCCGTGCAAATCTCCCGACACTACAGGTCGACGCGACTTTGGGGCTCTGTAGCCACTGCGCATCTCAGTGCGCAGGTATGATTTTTGTGCAAATGGGTTGCTAACTACGTAGGGCATCGGGAAAATGTGTTTAAACAAGTAACTAACTACATTCAGGTACCAAAAAACACGTGCAAACCACCCGACACCAGGAGGCGACGCCTATTTTTGCTGTTCTATAGCCATATATAGCCATATTGCACGGTACACTTTGCGGCTCTGTTGCCATGGCGCAACTCGGTGTGCGAGTGTGATTTTTTGCAGTTAGGTTGCTAGCCATCTAGGGCACCAGAAAAACGTGTTTAAACACCAAACCCACCACGTTCAGGTACCGAGAAACCCCGTGCAAATCTCCCGACACTACAGGTCGACGCGACTTTGGGGCTCTGTAGCCACTGCGCATCTCAGTGCGCAGGTATGATTTTTGTGCAAATGGGTTGCTAACTACGTAGGGCATCGGGAAAATGTGTTTAAACAAGTAACTAACTACATTCAGGTACCAAAAAACACGTGCAAACCACCCGACACCAGGAGGCGACGCCTATTTTTGCTGTTCTATAGCCATATATAGCCATATTGCACGGTAACACTTTGCGGCTCTGTTGCCATGGCGCAACTCGGTGTGCGAATGTGATTTTTTGCAGTTAGGTTGCTAGCCATCTAGGGCACCTGAAAAACGTGTTTAAACACCAAACCCACCACGTTCAGGTACCGAGAAACCCCGTTGCAAATCTCCCGACACTACAGGTCGACGCGACTTTGGGGCTCTGTAGCCACTGCGCATCTCAGTGCGCAGGTATGATTTTTGTGCAAATGGGTTGCTAACTACGTAGGGCATCGGGAAAATGTGTTTAAACAAGTAACTAACTACATTCAGGTACCAAAAAACACGTGCAAACCACCCGACACCAGGAGGCGACGCCTATTTTTGCTGTTCTATAGCCATATATAGCCATATTGCACGGTACACTTTGCGGCTCTGTTGCCATGGCGCAACTCGGTGTGCGAATGTGATTTTTTGCAGTTAGGTTGCTAGCCATCTAGGGCACCTGAAAAACGTGTTTAAACACCAAACCCACCACGTTCAGGTACCGAGAAACCCCGTGCAAATCTCCCGACACTACAGGTCGACGCGACTTTGGGGCTCTGTAGCCACTGCGCATCTCAGTGCGCAGGTATGATTTTTGTGCAAATGGGTTGCTAACTACGTAGGGCATCGGGAAAATGTGTTTAAACAAGTAACTAACTACATTCAGGTACCAAAAAACACGTGCAAACCACCCGACACCAGGAGGCGACGCCTATTTTTGCTGTTCTATAGCCATATATAGCCATATTGCACAGTACATTTTGCGGCTCTGTTGCCATGGCGCAACTCGGTGTGCGAATGTGATTTTTTGCAGTTAGGTTGCTAGCCATCTAGGGCACCTGAAAAACTTGTTTAACCACCAAACCCACCACGTTCAGGTACCGAGAAACCCCGTGCAAATCTCCCGACACTACAGGTCGACGCGACTTTTGGGCTCTGTAGCCACTGCGCATCTCAGTGCGCAGGTATGATTTTTGTGCAGATGGGTTGCTAACTACGTAGGGCATCGGGAAAATGTGTTTAAACAAGTAACTAACTACATTCAGGTACCAAAAAACACGTGCAAACCACCCGACACCAGGAGGCGACGCCTATTTTTGCTGTTCTATAGCCATATATAGCCATATTGCACGGTACACTTTGCGGCTCTGTTGCCATGGCGCAACTCGGTGTGCGAATGTGATTTTTTGCAGTTAGGTTGCTACCCATCTAGGGCACCTGAAAAACGTGTTTAAACACCAAACCCACCACGTTCAGGTACCGAGAAACCCCGTGCAAATCTCCCGACACTACAGGTCGACGCGACTTTGGGGCTCTGTAGCCACTGCGCATCTCAGTGCGCAGGTATGATTTTTGTGCAGATGGGTTGCTAACTACGTAAGGCATCGGGAAAATGTGTTTAAACAAGTAACTAACTACATTCAGGTACCAAAAAACACGTGCAAACCACCCGACACCAGGAGGCGACGCCTATTTTTGCTGTTCTATAGCCATATATAGCCATATTGCACGGTACACTTTGCGGCTCTGTTGCCATGGCGCAACTCGGTGTGCGAATGTGATTTTTTGCAGTTAGGTTGCTAGCCATCTAGGGCACCTGAAAAACGTGTTTAAACACCAAACCCACCACGTTCAGGTACCGAGAAACCCCGTGCAAATCTCCCGACACTACAGGTCGACGCGACTTTGGGGCTCTGTAGCCACTGCGCATCTCAGTGCGCAGGTATGATTTTTGTGCAAATGGGTTGCTAACTACGTAGGGCATCGGGAAAATGTGTTTAAACAAGTAACTAACTACATTCAGGTACCAAAAAACACGTGCAAACAACCCGACACCAGGAGGCGACGCCTATTTTTGCTGTTCTATAGCCATATATAGCCATATTGCACGGTACACTTTGCGGCTCTGTTGCCATGGCGCAACTCGGTGTGCGAATGTGATTTTTTGCAGTTAGGTTGCTAGCCATCTAGGGCTCCTGAAAAACGTGTTTAAACACCAAACCCACCACGTTCAGGTACCGAGAAACCCCGTGCAAATCTCCCGACACTACAGGTCGACGCGACTTTGGGGCTCTGTAGCCACTGCGCATCTCAGTGCGCAGGTATGATTTTTGTGCAAATGGGTTGCTAACTACGTAGGGCATCGGGAAAATGTGTTTAAACAAGTGACAAACTACATTCAGGTACCAAAAAACACGTGCAAACCAACCGACACCAGGAGGCGACGCCTATTTTTGCTATTCTATAGCCATATATAGCCATATTGCACGGTACACTTTGCGGCTCTGTTGCCATGGCGCAACTCGGTGTGCGAATGTGATTTTTTGCAGTTAGGTTGCTAGCCATCTATGGCACCTGAAAAACGTGTTTAAACACCAAACCCACCACGTTCAGGTACCGAGAAACCCCGTGCAAATCTCCCGACACTACAGGTCGACGCGACTTTGGGGCTCTGTAGCCACTGCGCATCTCAGTGCGCAGGTATGATTTTTGTGCAAATGGGTTGCTAACTACGTAGGGCATCGGGAAAATGTGTTTAAACAAGTAACTAACTACATTCAGGTACCAAAAAACACGTGCAAACCACCCGACACCAGGAGGCGACGCCTATTTTGCTGTTCTATAGCCATATATAGCCATATTGCACGGTACACTTTGCGGCTCTGTTGCCATGGCGCAACTCGGTGTGCGAATGTGATTTTTTGCAGTTAGGTTGCTAGCCATATAGGGCACCTGAAAAACGTGTTTAAACACCAAACCCACCACGTTCAGGTACCGAGAAACCCCGTGCAAATCTCCCGACACTACAGGTCGACGCGACTTTGGGGCTCTGTAGCCACTGCGCATCTCAGTGCGCAGGTATGCTTTTTGTGCAGATGGGTTGCTAACTACGTAGGGCATCGGGAAAATGTGTTTAAACAAGTAACTAACTACATTCAGGTACCAAAAAACACGTGCAAACCACCCGACACCAGGAGGCGACGCCTATTTTTGCTGTTCTATAGCCATATATAGCCATATTGCACGGTACACTTTGCGGCTCTGTTGCCATGGCGCAACTCGGTGTGCGAATGTGATTTTTTGCAGTTAGGTTGCTAGCCATCTAGGGCACCTGAAAAACGTGTTTAAACACCAAACCCACCACGTTCAGGTACCGAGAAACCCCGTGCAAATCTCCCGACACTACAGGTCGACGCGACTTTGGGGCTCTGTAGCCACTGCGCATCTCAGTGCGCAGGTATGATTTTTGTGCAAATGGGTTGCTAACTACGTAGGGCATCGGGAAAATGTGTTTAAACAAGTAACTAACTACATTCAGGTACCAAAAAACACGTGCAAACCACCCGACACCAGGAGACGACGCCTATTTTTGCTGTTCTATAGCCATATATAGCCATATTGCACGGTACACTTTGCGGCTCTGTTGCCATGGCGCAACTCGGTGTGCGAATGAGATTTTTTGCAGTTAGGTTGCTAGCCATCTAGGGCACCTGAAAAACGTGTTTAAACACCAAACCCACCACGTTCAGGTACCGAGAAACCCCGTGCAAATCTCCCGACACTACAGGTCGACGCGACTTTGGGGCTCTGTAGCCACTGCGCATCTCAGTGCGCAGGTATGATTTTTGTGCAAATGGGTTGCTAACTACGTAGGGCATCGGGAAAATGTGTTTAAACAAGTAACTAACTACATTCAGGTACCAAAAAACACGTGCAAACAACCCGACACCAGGAGGCGACGCCTATTTTTGCTGTTCTATAGCCATATATAGCCATATTGCACGGTACACTTTGCGGCTCTGTTGCCATGGCGCAACTCGGTGTGCGAATGTGATTTTTTGCAGTTAGGTTGCTAGCCATCTAGGGCACCTGAAAAACGTGTTTAAACACCAAACCCACCACGTTCAGGTACCGAGAAACCCCGTGCAAATCTCCCGACACTACAGGTCGACGCGACTTTGGGGCTCTGTAGCCACTGCGCATCTCAGTGCGCAGGTATGATTTTTGAGCAAATGGGTTGCTAACTACGTAGGGCATCGGGGAAAATGTGTTTAAACAAGTAACTAACTACATTCAGGTACCAAAAAACACGTGCAAACCACCCGACACCAGGAGGCGACGCCTATTTTTGCTGTTCTATAGCCATATATAGCCATATTGCACGGTACACTTTGCGGCTCTGTTGCCATGGCGCAACACGGTGTGCGAATGTGATTTTTTGCAGTTAGGTTGCTAGCCATCTAGGGCACCTGAAAAACGTGTTTAAACAACAAACCCACCATGTTCAGGTACCGAGAAACCCCGTGCAAATCTCCCGACACTACAGGTCGACGCGACTTTGGGGCTCTGTAGCCACTGCGCATCTCAGTGCGCAGGTATGATTTTAGTGCAAATGGGTTGCTAACTACGTAGGGCATCGGGAAAATGTGTTTAAACAAGTAACTAACTACATTCAGGTACCAAAAAACACGTGCAAACCACCCGACACCAGGAGGCGACGCCTATTTTTGCTGTTCTATAGCCATATATAGCCATATTGCACGGTACATTTTGCGGCTCTGTTGCCATGGCGCAACTCGGTGTGCGAATGTGATTTTTTGCAGTTAGGTTGCTAGCCATCTAGGGCACCTGAAAAACGTGTTTAAACACCAAACCCACCACGTTCAGGTACCGAGAAACCCCGTGCAAATCTCCCGACACTACAGGTCGACGCGACTTTGGGGCTCTGTAGCCACTGCGCATCTCAGTGCGCAGGTATGATTTTTGTGCAAATGGGTTGCTAACTACGTAGGGCATCGGGAAAATGTGTTTAAACAAGTAACTAACTACATTCAGGTACCAAAAAACACGTGCAAACCACCCGACACCAGGAGGCGACGCCTATTTTTGCTGTTCTATAGCCATATATAGCCATATTGCACGGTACACTTTGCGGCTCTGTTGCCATGGCGCAACTCGGTGTGCGAATGTGATTTTTTGCAGTTAGGTTGCTAGCCATCTAGGGCACCTGAAAAACGTGTTTAAACACCAAACCCACCACGTTCAGGTACCGAGAAACCCCGTGCAAATCTCCCGACACTACAGGTCGACGCGAATTTGGGGCTCTGTAGCCACTGCGCATCTCAGTGCGCAGGTATGATTTTTGTGCAAATGGGTTGCTAACTACGTAGTGCATCGGGAAAATGTGTTTAAACAAGTAACTAACTACATTCAGGTACCAAAAACACGTGCAAACCACCCGACACCAGGAGGCGACGCCTATTTTTGCTGTTCTATAGCCATATATAGCCATATTGCACGGTACACTTTGCGGCTCTGTTGCCATGGCGCAACTCGGTGTGCGAATGTGATTTTTTGCAGTTAGGTTGCTAGCCATCTAGGGCACCTGAAAAACGTGTTTAAACACCAAACCCACCACGTTCAGGTACCGAGAAACCCCGTGCAAATCTCCCGACACTACAGGTCGACGCGACTTTGGGGCTCTGTAGCCACTGCGCATCTCAGTGCGCAGGTATGATTTTTGTGCAAATGGGTTGCTAACTACGTAGGGCATCGGGAAAATGTGTTTAAACAAGTAACTAACTACATTCAGGTACCAAAAAAACACGTGCAAACCACCCGACACCAGGAGGCGACGCCTATTTTTGCTGTTCTATAGCCATATATAGCCATATTGCACGGTACACTTTGCGGCTCTGTTGCCATGGCGCAACTCGGTGTGCGAATGTGATTTTTTGCAGTTAGGTTGCTAGCCATCTAGGGCACCTGAAAAACGTGTTTAAACACCAAACCCACCACGTTCAGGTACCGAGAAACCCCGTGCAAATCTCCCGACACTACAGGTCGACGCGACTTTGGGGCTCTGTAGCCACTGCGCATCTCAGTGCGCAGGTATGATTTTTTTGCAAATGGGTTGCTAACTACGTAGGGCATCGGGAAAATGTGTTTAAACAAGTAACTAACTACATTCAGGTACCAAAAAACACGTGCAAACCACCCGACACCAGGAGGCGACGCCTATTTTTGCTGTTCTATAGCCATATATAGCCATATTGCACGGTACATTTTGCGGCTCTGTTGCCATGGCGCAACTCGGTGTGCGAATGTGATTTTTTGCAGTTAGGTTGCTAGCCATCTAGGGCACCTGAAAAACGTGTTTAAACACCAAACCCACCACGTTCAGGTACCGAGAAACCCCGTGCAAATCTCCCGACACTACAGGTCGACGCGACTTTGGGGCTCTGTAGCCACTGCGCATCTCAGTGCGCAGGTATGATTTTTGTGCAAATGGGTTGCTAACTACGTAGGGCATCGGGAAAATGTGTTTAAACAAGTAACTAACTACATTCAGGTACCAAAAAACACGTGCAAACCACCCGACACCAGGAGGCGACGCCTATTTTTGCTGTTCTATAGCCATATATAGCCATATTGCACGGTACACTTTGCGGCTCTGTTGCCATGGCGCAACTCGGTGTGCGAATGTGATTTTTTGCAGTTAGGTTGCTAGCTATCTAGGGCACCTGAAAAACGTGTTTAAACACCAAACCCACCACGTTCAGGTACCGAGAAACCCCGTGCAAATCTCCCGACACTACAGGTCGACGCGACTTTGGGGCTCTGTAGCCACTGCGCATCTCAGTGCGCAGGTATGATTTTTGTGCAAATGGGTTGCTAACTACGTAGGGCATCGGGAAAATGTGTTTAAACAAGTAACTAACTACATTCAGGTACCAAAAAACACGTGCAAACCACCCGACACCAGGAGGCGACGCCTATTTTTGCTGTTCTATAGCCATATATAGCCATATTGCACGGTACACTTTGCGGCTCTATTGCCATGGCGCAACTCGGTGTGCGAATGTGATTTTTTGCAGTTAGGTTGCTAGCCATCTATGGCACCTGAAAAACGTGTTTAAACACCAAACCCACCACGTTCAGGTACCGAGAAACCCCGTGCAAATCTCCCGACACTACAGGTCGACGCGACTTTGGGGCTCTGTAGCCACTGCGCATCTCAGTGCGCAGGTATGATTTTTGTGCAAATGGGTTGCTAACTACGTAGGGCATCGGGAAAATGTGTTTAAACAAGTAACTAACTACATTCAGGTACCAAAAAACACGTGCAAACCACCCGACACCAGGAGGCGACGCCTATTTTTGCTGTTCTATAGCCATATATAGCCATATTGCACGGTACACTTTGCGGCTCTGTTGCCATGGCGCAACTCGGTGTGCGAATGTGATTTTTTGCAGTTAGGTTGCTAGCCATCTAGGGCACCTGAAAAACGTGTTTAAACACCAAACCCACCACGTTCAGGTACCGAGAAACCCCGTGCAAATCTCCCGACACTACAGGTCGACGCGACTTTGGGGCTCTGTAGCCACTGCGCATCTCAGTGCGCAGGTATGATTTTTGTGCAAATGGGTTACTAACTACGTAGGGCATCGGGAAAATGTGTTTAAACAAGTAACTAACTACATTCAGGTACCAAAAAACACGTGCAAACCACCCGACACCAGGAGGCGACGCCTATTTTTGCTGTTCTATAGCCATATATAGCCATATTGCACGGTACACTTTGCGGCTCTGTTGCCATGGCGCAACTCGGTGTGCGAATGTGATTTTTTGCAGTTAGGTTGCTAGCCATCTAGGGCACCTGAAAAACGTGTTTAAACACCAAACCCACCACGTTCAGGTACCGAGAAACCCCGTGCAAATCTCCCGACACTACAGGTCGACGCGACTTTGGGGCTCTGTAGCCACTGCGCATCTCAGTGCGCAGGTATGATTTTTGTGCAAATGGGTTGCTAACTACGTAGGGCATCGGGAAAATGTGTTTAAACAAGTAACTAACTACATTCAGGTACCAAAAAACACGTGCAAACCACCCGACACCAGGAGGCGACGCCTATTTTTGCTGTTCTATAGCCATATATAGCCATATTGCACGGTACACTTTGCGGCTCTGTTGCCATGGCGCAACTCGGTGTGCGAATGTGATTTTTTGCAGTTAGGTTGCTAGCCATCCAGGGCACCTGAAAAACGTGTTTAAACACCAAACCCACCACGTTCAGGTACCGAGAAACCCCGTGCAAATCTCCCGACACTACAGGTCGACGCGACTTTGGGGCTCTGTAGCCACTGCGCATCTCAGTGCGCAGGTATGATTTTTGTGCAAATGGGTTGCTAACTACGTAGGGCATCGGGAAAATGTGTTTAAACAAGTAACTAACTACATTCAGGTACCAAAAAAACACGTGCAAACCACCCGACACCAGGAGGCGACGCCTATTTTTGCTGTTCTATAGCCATATATAGCCATGTTGCACGGTACACTTTGCGGCTCTGTTGCCATGGCGCAACTCGGTGTGCGAATGTGATTTTTTGCAGTTAGGTTGCTAGCCATCTAGGGCACCTGAAAAACGTGTTTAAACACCAAACCCACCACGTTCAGGTACCGAGAAACCCCGTGCAAATCTCCCGACACTACAGGTCGACGCGACTTTGGGGCTCTGTAGCCACTGCGCATCTCAGTGCGCAGGTATGATTTTTTTGCAAATGGGTTGCTAACTACGTAGGGCATCGGGAAAATGTGTTTAAACAAGTAACTAACTACATTCAGGTACCAAAAAACACGTGCAAACCACCCGACACCAGGAGGCGACGCCTATTTTTGCTGTTCTATAGCCATATATAGCCATATTGCACGGTACATTTTGCGGCTCTGTTGCCATGGCGCAACTCGGTGTGCGAATGTGATTTTTTGCAGTTAGGTTGCTAGCCATCTAGGGCACCTGAAAAACGTGTTTAAACACCAAACCCACCACGTTCAGGTACCGAGAAACCCCGTGCAAATCTCCCGACACTACAGGTCGACGCGACTTTGGGGCTCTGTAGCCACTGCGCATCTCAGTGCGCAGGTATGATTTTTGTGCAAATGGGTTGCTAACTACGTAGGGCATCGGGAAAATGTGTTTAAACAAGTAACTAACTACATTCAGGTACCAAAAAACACGTGCAAACCACCCGACACCAGGAGGCGACGCCTATTTTTGCTGTTCTATAGCCATATATAGCCATATTGCACGGTACACTTTGCGGCTCTGTTGCCATGGCGCAACTCGGTGTGCGAATGTGATTTTTTGCAGTTAGGTTGCTAGCCATCTATGGCACCTGAAAAACGTGTTTAAACACCAAACCCACCACGTTCAGGTACCGAGAAACCCCGTGCAAATCTCCCGACACTACAGGTCGACGCGACTTTGGGGCTCTGTAGCCACTGCGCATCTCAGTGCGCAGGTATGATTTTTGTGCAAATGGGTTGCTAACTACGTAGGGCATCGGGAAAATGTGTTTAAACAAGTAACTAACTACATTCAGGTACCAAAAAACACGTGCAAACCACCCGACACCAGGAGGCGACGCCTATTTTTGCTGTTCTATAGCCATATATAGCCATATTGCACGGTACACTTTGCGGCTCTGTTGCCATGGCGCAACTCGGTGTGCGAATGTGATTTTTTGCAGTTAGGTTGCTAGCCATCTAGGGCACCTGAAAAACGTGTTTAAACACCAAACCCACCACGTTCAGGTACCGAGAAACCCCGTGCAAATCTCCCGACACTACAGGTCGACGCGACTTTGGGGCTCTGTAGCCACTGCGCATCTCAGTGCGCAGGTATGATTTTTGTGCAAATGGGTTGCTAACTACGTAGGGCATCGGGTTAAATGTGTTTAAACAAGTAACTAACTACATTCAGGTACCAAAAAACACGTGCAAACCACCCGACACCAGGAGGCGACGCCTATTTTTGCTGTTCTATAGCCATATATAGCCATATTGCACGGTACATTTTGCGGCTCTGTTGCCATGGCGCAACTCGGTGTGCGAATGTGATTTTTTGCAGTTAGGTTGCTAGCCATCTAGGGCACCTGAAAAACGTGTTTAAACACCAAACCCACCACGTTCAGGTACCGAGAAACCCCGTGCAAATCTCCCGACACTACAGGTCGACGCGACTTTGGGGCTCTGTAGCCACTGCGCATCTCAGTGCGCAGGTATGATTTTTGTGCAAATGGGTTGCTAACTACGTAGGGCATCGGGAAAATGTGTTTAAACAAGTAACTAACTACATTCAGGTACCAAAAAACACGTGCAAACCACCCGACACCAGGAGGCGACGCCTATTTTTGCTGTTCTATAGCCATATATAGCCATATTGCACGGTACACTTTGCGGCTCTGTTGCCATGGCGCAACTCGGTGTGCGAATGTGATTTTTTGCAGTTAGGTTGCTAGCCATCTAGGGCACCTGAAAAACGTGTTTAAACACCAAACCCACCACGTTCAGGTACCGAGAAACCCCGTGCAAATCTCCCGACACTACAGGTCGACGCGACTTTGGGGCTCTGTAGCCACTGCGCATCTCAGTGCGCAGGTATGATTTTTGTGCAAATGGGTTGCTAACTACGTAGGGCATCGGGAAAATGTGTTTAAACAAGTAACTAACTACATTCAGGTACCAAAAAACACGTGCAAACCACCCGACACCAGGAGGCGACGCCTATTTTTGCTGTTCTATAGCCATATATAGCCATATTGCACGGTACACTTTGCGGCTCTGTTGCCATGGCGCAACTCGGTGTGCGAATGTGATTTTTTGCAGTTAGGTTGCTAGCCATCTAGGGCACCTGAAAAACGTGTTTAAACACCAAACCCACCACGTTCAGGTACCGAGAAACCCCGTGCAAATCTCCCGACACTACAGGTCGACGCGACTTTGGGGCTCTGTAGCCACTGCGCATCTCAGTGCGCAGGTATGATTTTTGTGCAAATGGGTTGCTAACTACGTAGGGCATCGGGAAAATGTGTTTAAACAAGTAACTAACTACATTCAGGTACCAAAAAACACGTGCAAACCACCCGACACCAGGAGGCGACGCCTATTTTTGCTGTTCTATAGCCATATATAGCCATATTGCACGGTACACTTTGCGGCTCTGTTGCCATGGCGCAACTCGGTGTGCGAATGTGATTTTTTGCAGTTAGGTTGCTAGCCATCTAGGGCACCTGAAAAACGTGTTTAAACACCAAACCCACCACGTTCAGGTACCGAGAAACCCCGTGCAAATCTCCCGACACTACAGGTCGACGCGACTTTGGGGCTCTGTAGCCACTGCGCATCTCAGTGCGCAGGTATGATTTTTGTGCAAATGGGTTGCTAACTACGTAGGGCATCGGGAAAATGTGTTTAAACAAGTAACTAACTACATTCAGGTACCAAAAAACACGTGCAAACCACCCGACACCAGGAGGCGACGCCTATTTTTGCTGTTCTATAGCCATATATAGCCATATTGCACGGTACACTTTGCGGCTCTGTTGCCATGGCGCAACTCGGTGTGCGAATGTGATTTTTTGCAGTTAGGTTGCTAGCCATCTAGGGCACCTGAAAAACGTGTTTAAACACCAAACCCACCACGTTCAGGTACCGAGAAACCCCGTGCAAATCTCCCGACACTACAGGTCGACGCGACTTTGGGGCTCTGTAGCCACTGCGCATCTCAGTGCGCAGGTATGATTTTTGTGCAAATGGGTTGCTAACTACGTAGGGCATCGGGAAAATGAGTTTAAACAAGTAACTAACTACATTCAGGTACCAAAAAACACGTGCAAACCACCCGACACCAGGAGGCGACGCCTATTTTTGCTGTTCTATAGCCATATATAGCCATATTGCACGGTACAATTTGCGGCTCTGTTGCCATGGCGCAACTCGGTGTGCGAATGAGATTTTTTGCAGTTAGGTTGCTAGCCATCTAGGGCACCTGAAAAACGTGTTTAAACACCAAACCCACCACGTTCAGGTACCGAGAAACCCCGTGCAAATCTCCCGACACTACAGGTCGACGCGACTTTGGGGCTCTGTAGCCACTGCGCATCTCAGTGCGCAGGTATGATTTTTGTGCAAATGGGTTGCTAACTACGTAGGGCATCGGGAAAATGTGTTTAAACAAGTAACTAACTACATTCAGGTACCAAAAAACACGTGCAAACAACCCGACACCAGGAGGCGACGCCTATTTTTGCTGTTCTATAGCCATATATAGCCATATTGCACGGTACACTTTGCGGCTCTGTTGCCATGGCGCAACTCGGTGTGCGAATGTGATTTTTTGCAGTTAGGTTGCTAGCCATCTAGGGCACCTGAAAAAACGTGTTTAAACACCAAACCCACCACGTTCAGGTACCGAGAAACCCCGTGCAAATCTCCCGACACTACAGGTCGACGCGACTTTGGGGCTCTGTAGCCACTGCGCATCTCAGTGCGCAGGTATGATTTTTGAGCAAATGGGTTGCTAACTACGTAGGGCATCGGGAAAATGTGTTTAAACAAGTAACTAACTACATTCAGGTACCAAAAAACACGTGCAAACCACCCGACACCAGGAGGCGACGCCTATTTTTGCTGTTCTATAGCCATATATAGCCATATTGCACGGTACACTTTGCGGCTCTGTTGCCATGGCGCAACACGGTGTGCGAATGTGATTTTTTGCAGTTAGGTTGCTAGCCATCTAGGGCACCTGAAAAACGTGTTTAAACAACAAACCCACCATGTTCAGGTACCGAGAAACCCCGTGCAAATCTCCCGACACTACAGGTCGACGCGACTTTGGGGCTCTGTAGCCACTGCGCATCTCAGTGCGCAGGTATGATTTTAGTGCAAATGGGTTGCTAACTACGTAGGGCATCGGGAAAATGTGTTTAAACAAGTAACTAACTACATTCAGGTACCAAAAAACACGTGCAAACCACCCGACACCAGGAGGCGACGCCTATTTTTGCTGTTCTATAGCCATATATAGCCATATTGCACGGTACACTTTGCGGCTCTTTTGCCATGGCGCAACTCGGTGTGCGAATGTGATTTTTTGCAGTTAGGTTGCTAGCCATCTAGGGCACCTGAAAAACGTGTTTAAACACCAAACCCACCACGTTCAGGTACCGAGAAACCCCGTGCAAATCTCCCGACACTACAGGTCGACGCGACTTTGGGGCTCTGTAGCCACTGCGCATCTCAGTGCGCAGGTATGATTTTTGTGCAAATGGGTTGCTAACTACGTAGGGCATCGGGAAAATGTGTTTAAACAAGTAACTAACTACATTCAGGTACCAAAAAACACGTGCAAACCACCCGACACCAGGAGGCGACGCCTATTTTTGCTGTTCTATAGCCATATATAGCCATATTGCACGGTACATTTTGCGGCTCTGTTGCCATGGCGCAACTCGGTGTGCGAATGTGATTTTTTGCAGTTAGGTTGCTAGCCATCTAGGGCACCTGAAAAACGTGTTTAAACACCAAACCCACCACGTTCAGGTACCGAGAAACCCCGTGCAAATCTCCCGACACTACAGGTCGACGCGACTTTGGGGCTCTGTAGCCACTGCGCATCTCAGTGCGCAGGTATGATTTTTGTGCAAATGGGTTGCTAACTACGTAGGGCATCGGGAAAATGTGTTTAAACAAGTAACTAACTACATTCAGGTACCAAAAAACACGTGCAAACCACCCGACACCAGGAGGCGACGCCTATTTTTGCTGTTCTATAGCCATATATAGCCATATTGCACGGTACACTTTGCGGCTCTGTTGCCATGGCGCAACTCGGTGTGCGAATGTGATTTTTTGCAGTTAGGTTGCTAGCCATCTAGGGCACCTGAAAAACGTGTTTAAACACCAAACCCACCACGTTCAGGTACCGAGAAACCCCGTGCAAATCTCCCGACACTACAGGTCGACGCGACTTTGGGGCTCTGTAGCCACTGCGCATCTCAGTGCGCAGGTATGATTTTTGTGCAAATGGGTTGCTAACTACGTAGGGCATCGGGGAAAATGTGTTCAAACAAGTAACTAACTACATTCAGGTACCAAAAAACACGTGCAAACCACCCGACACCAGGAGGCGACGCCTATTTTTGCTGTTCTATAGCCATATATAGCCATATTGCACGGTACACTTTGCGGCTCTGTTGCCATGGCGCAACTCGGTGTGCGAATGTGATTTTTTGCAGTTAGGTTGCTAGCCATCTAGGGCACCTGAAAAACGTTTTTAAACACCAAACCCACCACGTTCAGGTACCGAGAAACCCCGTGCAAATCTCCCGACACTACAGGTCGACGCGACTTTGGGGCTCTGTAGCCACTGCGCATCTCAGTGCGCAGGTATGATTTTTGTGCAAATGGGTTGCTAACTACGTAGGGCATCGGGAAAATGTGTTTAAACAAGTAACTAACTACATTCAGGTACCAAAAAAACACGTGCAAACCACCCGACACCAGGAGGCGACGCCTATTTTTGCTGTTCTATAGCCATATATAGCCATATTGCACGGTACACTTTGCGGCTCTGTTGCCATGGCGCAACTCGGTGTGCGAATGTGATTTTTTGCAGTTAGGTTGCTAGCCATCTAGGGCACCTGAAAAACGTGTTTAAACACCAAACCCACCACGTTCAGGTACCGAGAAACCCCGTGCAAATCTCCCGACACTACAGGTCGACGCGACTTTGGGGCTCTGTAGCCACTGCGCATCTCAGTGCGCAGGTATGATTTTTGTGCAAATGGGTTGCTAACTACGTAGGGCATCGGGAAAATGTGTTTAAACAAGTAACTAACTACATTCAGGTACCAAAAAACACGTGCAAACCACCCGACACCAGGAGGCGACGCCTATTTTTGCTGTTCTATAGCCATATATAGCCATATTGCACGGTACACTTTGCGGCTCTGTTGCCATGGCGCAACTCGGTGTGCGAATGTGATTTTTTGCAGTTAGGTTGCTAGCTATCTAGGGCACCTGAAAAACGTGTTTAAACACCAAACCCACCACGTTCAGGTACCGAGAAACCCCGTGCAAATCTCCCGACACTACAGGTCGACGCGACTTTGGGGCTCTGTAGCCACTGCGCATCTCAGTGCGCAGGTATGATTTTTGTGCAAATGGGTTGCTAACTACGTAGGGCATCGGGAAAATGTGTTTAAACAAGTAACTAACTACATTCATGTACCAAAAAAACACGTGCAAACCACCCGACACCAGGAGGCGACGCCTATTTTTGCTGTTCTATAGCCATATATAGCCATATTGCACGGTACACTTTGCGGCTCTGTTGCCATGGCGCAACTCGGTGTGCGAATGTGATTTTTTGCAGTTAGGTTGCTAGCCATCTAGGGCACCTGAAAAAACGTGTTTAAACACCAAACCCACCACGTTCAGGTACCGAGAAACCCCGTGCAAATCTCCCGACACTACAGGTCGACGCGACTTTGGGGCTCTGTAGCCACTGCGCATCTCAGTGCGCAGGTATGATTTTTGTGCAAATGGGTTGCTAACTACGTAGGGCATCGGGGAAAATGTGTTTAAACAAGTAACTAACTACATTCAGGTACCAAAAAACACGTGCAAACCACCCGACACCAGGAGGCGACGCCTATTTTTGCTGTTCTATAGCCATATATACAGTAAGGCGCGCGAATAACTAGAATTTTTTTGAGTATTTCGTACGTATTTCGTACGTATATGGTAAGTATAACGTGCGTACGCATCACAGCGTATAAGCCGTATGCGCGTATCATTCGTATATCGCATCGTATCGTATCGTATGATCGTATTCATACATGGTATAAATCGTATGGTAAACATCGTATGAATGGTATAAACGTATACTTAGTATCGCATCGCACGTAAGACGAATATTAACACACGAAATGTTGAATTTTTTAAAAATTAAACGGGGGTATTTTCCCGACACATTATTTATCATTTGCCGGCGAGTGTTTTTCACAATCAAATTGAAAATACGGACACCATAAAACTTGTTCATCATGAAAATCGCTTTTTGTCAGCGTCGAAGCAGGATATCATCATTTTTTATCGGAAAGGAATGGCAATTTCTGATTTTTAATCAAAACAAAATTGGCCTAAATAGCTAATAAGCTTTCAGTTTCAACTGGTGTTATTAATATATGGACTTACATTTTTACATACAAGTGGTGCCTGTAATCTTACATCATGCATAGACATACTGTTCAATAAAAAATAAGTAACCTTCAGCTGTCGATGTACATGTACTATGATATGTTTGTTTGTTGAATTTTACGCCATAGCAACACATTGTATAGGTCATATAACGGTGGTCAGTCAACCTACTCACTCATCCTGAAAAGTCTTAATCTCTTGGTTACCTGTTAACCAACTACTTAGCAGTCTTAGCACATACTTTCATCGGTGACTGACAACCGTCCTACATGATTAATAATCATTGGTAGGAGGAAAAGTGGCAGTAGAAATAATTTCATGATCAAGCTCCACAAAAGTATGCGACGCACAGGAATTGAACCCACGATCTCTCGATCAGTAGACTTGCATCTTACCAACTAAACTAGCCGGGCGGCTATGTGCTATGATATACTTCACATGAAAACTAATAATATGGATGTTGTGTGCCTGACATTAGCTAGGACCCTATATTACAGCATAGGGTCCTTGGTATTAGATAGCTTAGTTCACAAGTTGTTTAAGTCTGGAAATATAATCACTAGGCAAGGATTTGGTTTCCTAAAACACTGTCTTCTTCAGATATATGCGATATCCACTCACTGGACTCGTCCAATAAGTAACCCTATAAAAATCTATGGCCCTAACTGAGATTCATACCCACATAAAATGGCTCGGAGCATAAGTGCCGTTCTTTACCTCTGCTACAAAAAACCTCTCCTTAACACAAAATATAGGAGCTTGAATGTCTGTTGGACAATCTTAGGATGCGAGCACACAATCCCTTGAGGATTATTTACATTGGGTTCCAAATGTAACCCTGTAAATCTCTATGGTCAGAACTGAAATCTGAATCCTCAACCCCACGAATCCTCAGCGGACACTCAACAGTGTTGCTTTAAAGCTAGCTAGCAAAGGGGGTACAAATGAAATATTTAACCACTGCTACACAGATTTGTTCACTAAGATAAATTTGCCTCAAAAGCAGATCTAGCAGGGGGCATGGGGGTCCAGAGCCCACTGAAATTTCCAAAATGAATCAGTCCATGTGTACATATTTTTTGACTGTAAGTAATTTTTAGTAGCATGATGCAACTTTTCTTAGTTCTACTTGACAATGCGTTGTTTAGCATATAAGATATATAACGATAACATGTTCATATGTATTTAAGTAGGAATTGAAGACTAAAAAAAGAAGACAAACATTTATAGAATCCAATCTTTTAATGTTAAACAAAAACTGAAAATATAGAAGTTTTAATTTCTATATCAGCTACATATTCATATTGATAGATATGATTCATGCCAGAATAAAAGTATGGAGTATAATACTTTAGATTTTGTCATTGTATTATGTTTAATAGTTTAAATTATTGTCTTAAAAACTTTCTAATACAAATACAGTGCCCACCAAAAGTTAAGAGAAAAAGTCTTTTTTTAAACTTGAATGCTTTAAGTACATCAAAGATTATTTATAATAAAATGAAGGCACATGTCATCATCACATCAAATAGGTTCAGCATCTGATATTCCAAGGCTTCCAAAATTATGATCATTAAATTTGTAATTCTTTTTAAATATTTGTATATAAGAATATTTTTTTATCTACTTCAGCAGTATCTACCATAATAAGAACTATAAAACAAAATAAGCAAAACTTGCTAGTATTTAACAACAAACAGTTATATAATATTTGTCATAAGCTAGTCAGTAGGCCTACAAAGTTAAAATGTCTCTAAACTTTTGGTGGGTACTGTACATGTCAATTATATCGCGCAAAAATTTGTAAAAATAGTCCATTGTACTTAACAAACACCTTACTCTGGTTATTCTTGGAATACAAATGAATAAACTAAATATATTTCTGAAGTCTTGATCCTAATCAGGTATCATAGTCAGGACCAGGGCAGTTCAACTCGAAGACAACTCAACCCAAGATAACTCAAACCGTAAGCCGGGACAACTCAACCTATGGACAACTCGACCCGTAGACAACTTAACTAGTATGATATATTACTAGTTATTCATCCGATTTCCCCATGGAGTTTGTCAATTTAAATTCTTTAAAATGGCTTATTCTATGAGTAGGTAAATTAAATTTAAATTACTGTTTATTGATCTGTGATAATTATGTTTCCTTGAAAATCTGTGATAAAAATATAATATATCATTCTTGTTTATAACATATTACCGCATAACTACCTAGTTACTTAAGTTGTTAACTATTTATGGTAACTAGTAAAACTCTTAAGATAAGCAGTTAACTAGTTATGGTAACTAGTTAACCACTTAAGTAAATAGTTAGTTAAGTAGTTAACTAGTTATGGTTACTAGTTAACCACTTAACTTAATTAACCTATATGGTTAGCTTGTTACCATGACTACTTAACCTATTAGTAAACAAGTTAGTTATGTGGTTATTTGATAGCAGAAATATGCCACCATACATATCACATTTTTTTACAGTCAATATGAGGAATAATTACAAAATAATGTTACATTATAGGTAAAACAGGTATAGTCCAACAGAATTAACCTAACCTTGGACTACCTAGTAATAATAATTACGCACTTTACTTACATTAAATCGTGAGTTTGACTATAAATTTATCAATTTATAATTCTATTGAAAATGGCATTTTATAGTACTTTTAATTTTGAACACACTAGTTTTGGGGGAAACAAGAATGTCAGCAAAATTATGGCACAGTTTTAAAGTATTTATTCTAATGAAAACTACTTTTTTTTAATTGTTAAATACATTTATTTTGCCGAAAGCTTCAGATAAAGCGTGATTTACTATCCAATACAAAAATAGACTGTAAATACTGTGTTTAATATATTCTTGCATAAAGGCAAAGCTTAGGTTAATTATCTTGGACTATACTCAATCTTGAAAGTATATGAATACATATTGGACATACAATTTCATACAACACAATTGACACAATATTTACACAATCTCAAAATTCTATCCCATACTTTTTCACAAATATTTTCCATTCTTGCTAGAAATATATTTAGTTTCACTTTTTTATTGTTCATACATATTTTTATGATAAATATCCAAAAAGATTATCATATCATATCATGATATATTAAACGGGTTGAGTTGTCCACAGGTTGAATAGTCCCAACTTTCGGATTGAGTTGTCCCAACTTCGGAGTGAGTTGTCCACAGGTTGAGTTGTCCACGGGTAGAGTTGTACCAGACACACATAGTCAATTGTTCATTAGTCCCCAGCTAATAAGTCTTTGGTGCAACAACAACTTGAAATTTTTCTGCTTTCTTCATTTGCCACACAGGAATAACAAAAGTATATTGATTTTGAGATCTTGCTGGGATGAACACACTTGTACAACCGTTAGCAGCTTTAAAATCTGTATATTGTCATCTGAAATAATCAAAATGGATTTTTAATGACATTCAAGCAAGTCAAAATCATATAAATAAACATTCTAGTTTTGACTTGAAAATAAAGGTATCATTAAATTTTGTCAGCTGACTGTAACTTAGCAGGGAACAGGCGTGGCTGAGCATTTATGATGCTGGCCTAGTAGCTAGCCCAAAACCAACCCAGTTGTTTCATTAAGTAATTAACATCATCCTACAGGCGCGGTACTAGGGGACCAGAAAGCATACTTGAATGTGATTAATATAAGTTGTATGAACTTGTTTCACAATCAGGCTAAAATAAATAAGTATAAAACAGATATATACAGTATCAATCCTGGCAAAACTTGGTGAATTTTCTGAAAAAACTGTCATTCAATTTCTATTCATTATAATAAAAAGGAAGTTTATTAATTTTATGTCACGGCAATTACCTGTTCATATTATAGGGATAGGGATATGTAAGCACCCAGCTATGTCAGTCGGGAGAGCACGAGCCCTGTAAGCCAAAGGTCCTTGGTTCGAGTCCCGGTCAGGCTGCCTATTTCTCTTACCCTGTGGACTGTGACAATGACTAGGTCAAAAACGCTTGCAACATGTGAACAAGGTAGATGCTCCTTAAACGGCCTGGAATTCTGAAATTCAGGACAAATTTTCAGTTCACAGGGGGGGGGAGTATGTCATGGCACTTACATGTTCACATTATGAGAAGATACGTAAACAGCCGGAACGCTCAGTCAGGACAGTACTCACCCTGTAAGCCAGAGGTCCTGGGTTAGAGTCGCGGTCAGATTGCATATTTATTTACCCCTTTACATTAATTAACAAACAGTGACATATAATGACTTTGATACAAAAAAAAATATTATTGGTTGAAATAACTGGGGAAGAAATACATGTCTACATAAAACTATTCGTACACATACTACTTTAATGTTAGACAGACGTTGTTAACACAGGACTTCATATTATCAATGATTTTTGCAGACTGAAATCACGTTACCTTGTTGACGATAATCGTATGAGTAGTTGAATATTGACTCATGTCGATCCGGCGAGTAGTTTTCACACAAGAAATGTTACGATTTTAACATATCTTCACCAAACAACCACGTCATTGCTTAAATATAGCCAATTGTTGGTAAATTCTCTCATTATAGGCTCCCCCGTGGCATATCTCATTAGTTCTGTGCAGTAAAAGATTGCAATTTGCAACTGTCAGTTGAAGTGTTTAAGTCGCCGGACATATAACTTTCGGCTACTTTTCTAATATGATTTAATCCGAAGGGCAAAATCATAACCATTACGACTGATCCGCCCACATTTTTAATCGAGACCCGCCTTAATATAATATCGATAATTAAAGTCCTGAATGAGGACCGTTTGTTTTTTGTTCATTTATTATTGCAATATTTTTTACTAAAATAAAGAAATGAGGACATGTCGTATAAGGCCTATTCGCAAGAAATATAGCGTATCATTCGTATCGAACTAATGGTATAGTAAACAACCGAACGTATGGTATAGAACGTATAGAACGTATGGTATAGAACGTATGGAGATCTATATCGTACGTACGGCCTTCGTAAAGATCGTAATTCGTATCGTACGTATTCGAATTTTGGAATGGTATAACGTACGAATGGTATGCGTATTGTCTTCGTATATGGTAAAGATCGTATTTCAACTATTACGCGCGCCTTACTGTAGCCATATTGCACGGTACACTTTGCGGCTCTGTTGCCATGGCGCAACTCGGTGTGCGAATGTGATTTTTTGCAGTTAGGTTGCTAGCCATCTAGGGCACCTGAAAAACGTGTTTAAACACCAAACCCACCACGTTCAGGTACCGAGAAACCCCGTGCAAATCTCCCGACACTACAGGTCGACGCGATTTTTGGGGTTCTGTAGCCACTGCGCATCTCAGTGCGCAGGTATGATTTTTGTGCAAATGGGTTGCTAACTACGTAGGGCATCGGGAAAATGTGTTTAAACAAGTAACTAACTACATTCAGGTACCAAAAAACACGTGCAAACCACCCGACACCAGGAGGCGACGCCTATTTTTGCTGTTCTATAGCCATATATAGCCATATTGCACGGTACATTTTGCGGCTCTGTTGCCATGGCGCAACTCGGTGTGCGAATGTGATTTTTTGCAGTTAGGTTGCTAGCCATCTAGGGCACCTGAAAAACGTGTTTAAACACCAAACCCCACGTTCAGGTACCGAGAAACCCCGTGCAAATCTCCCGACACTACAGGTCGACGCGACTTTGGGGCTCTGTAGCCACTGCGCATCTCAGTGCGCAGGTATGATTTTTGTGCAAATGGGTTGCTAACTACGTAGGGCATCGGGAAAATGTGTTTAAACAAGTAACTAACTACATTCAGGTACCAAAAAACACGTGCAAACCACCCGACACCAGGAGGCGACGCCTATTTTTGCTGTTCTATAGCCATATATAGCCATATTGCACGGTACACTTTGCGGCTCTGTTGCCATGGCGCAACTCGGTGTGCGAATGTGATTTTTTGCAGTTAGGTTGCTAGCCATCTAGGGCACCTGAAAAACGTGTTTAAACACCAAACCCACCACGTTCAGGTACCGAGAAACCCCGTGCAAATCTCCCGACACTACAGGTCGACGCGACTTTGGGGCTCTGTAGCCACTGCGCATCTCAGTGCGCAGGTATGATTTTTGTGCAAATGGGTTGCTAACTACGTAGGGCATCGGGAAAATGTGTTTAAACAAGTAACTAACTACATTCAGGTACCAAAAAACACGTGCAAACCACCCGACACCAGGAGGCGACGCCTATTTTTGCTGTTCTATAGCCATATATAGCCATATTGCACGGTACACTTTGCGGCTCTGTTGCCATGGCGCAACTCGGTGTGCGAATGTGATTTTTTGCAGTTAGGTTGCTAGCCATCTAGGGCACCTGAAAAACGTGTTTAAACACCAAACCCACCACGTTCAGGTACCGAGAAACC